>OW240918.1:142320214-142473375 GCA_933207985.1 Pelobates cultripes
CGTTTTTTCTTTTCAGTTAGAATTACAAATCATGACCATTTTCCTTTAAGACAAATACAAGTCTTGCTTCACTAATGCTGATCTATGAGCAAAGTCTTTATTTCTGGTCAAGGACCAAATACAAATAACAGAACAATCCAAGTAAAGTAAAATAAGAGTGAGCAGCAAAAACTTAAACCGCCCATTAGTCGTGGTAAAATTATATTAAAATAAGTGGATGCGATCACTTTTATGATGATCAGCACCATACATATATCTCAGTACACCAATGTTATCCAGTTCTATTTATCGATATACACAGCATTGATCATAATCAAAGTATTGCTTATAATTATTTTTGTTTGAAGATTAAGGTGGGATATTACGTTTTGTTCTGCACTATTTTTTTTTTTTTTATATAATTGTTTATTTTTGTTGTGCATAGGTTTACAAGCTGACTTGCTAAGCCACAACAGCTATAGCAAGCTTTTTAACCGGCATATGATTACATTTGTATGACATAGCCATGAGACTGCACATTTTTTAAAGGATCACTATAGGGTTTAGGAACACAAATATGTATTCCTGACCCTATAGTGTTAAAACCACCATCTAGCCCCCCTGGGCCCCTCATGCTTCCCTAAATATAGTAAAAATCTTACTGTACTCAAGACAGAAGCTGTAGATCTGCATGCTGTTTGCCTTAAAAAAACAAGCAGTCTGCTGACATCATCAGAAGTGGTAGCCTGATTCAATCACAATGCTTCCCCATAGGATTGGCTGAGACTGACAAGGAGGCAGATCAGGGGCAGAGCCAGCATGATTCAAACACAGCTCTGGCCAATCAGCATCTCCTCATAGAGATGAATTGAATCAATGAATCTCTATGAGGAAAGTTCAGTGTCTGCATGCAGAGGGAGGAGATACTGAATGTTTGGATGCATTTTAGGCAGCCGTGACCCAGGAAGGATCTCTAACAGCCATCTGAGGAGTGGCCAGTGAAGTTATCACTGGGCTGTAATGTAAACACTGCATTTTCTCTGAAAAGACAGTGTTTACAGCAAAAAGCCTGAAGGTAATGATTCTACTCACCAGAACAAATTCAATAAGCTGTAGTTGTTCTGGTGACTATAGTGTCCCTTTAAGGTATGATGTAGTAGAGTTAAGTCGCAAGGGAACTGCTTCTGAAGACAACTATGAAAGTAACTATGGTGACGACTGCTTAAAGTAATGCAAAGATAAGAAAAGAAAATAGGAAGAAAGTAAAAGAGTAGAATGGACTAAACTTTCCATCTCTAAGAGGTAGAAGTGGGTCAAAACTAGTTAGTTGCAATGAGCTGGGTTACTGATATGGCAATAAAGAGTGAATTTACCCAAGAGACCCCTGTAGTAGGTAGTTTAATAGTAAAATAGTAAGACTCCAGGTAGAGCTCACAACATTATAGACACAAGCAGTGGCTTAGAATAGAAACATAAAACATGGTAAGCATAATGCAAGCTGGCTGTAAGTGAGGAATGTATACGATAATCAGAGCGTCCGAATTAGCCTAGGCTCAGCCGATACCCTTCAGAGGTTTAGCATAGTCCGGCAGCAATCTGCCTGTCTGCAAGCATCGCAGCCCCATCGTGGCGATCCAGGGGATGCAGCAGGCTAAGTCAGGAAGCGGGAGCGATGTCTCCGGTTGGGAACCATCTCCCCGAGCAGACACCAGGGTAGGTTTGCAACGGTTGATTCCCGATAGCTGTTTCTGTGCTGCATATTCCAGCTTGATGTGTCAAACACTATTTAGTGTAGCATTTTTATATTTATTTTGTGTAGCACATAATTTGAAAGCGCCAATATACTTATTTTGGTTTTGTTTCTTAAATATTAAATATGAAGCTCCAGCAAGAATTAAAAAGCAAAATAGTATTATTCAGTACCATGCCTGGTCAAACCCTCAGACATCGTGTTCTTTAAACAAAACAGGTCAATATAAAAATGAATAATGAAATGTATTGAACTAAGGAGGTTCCAGTTTTTTTCACTGCCCTATATTCACGGCTAATTTAATAGAACTTACTCCTAAATCTACATTTTACATTCAAATACTCTCCCCACAAAAAGTAAAATATTAGGGCCATTGTTGGTTCTTTAATTGATTAAGTATATAGTGGTGCACACCGGTAGGAAAATCAGAGAGTCATGTATTTCACAGTTGTCGGTCACCTAGCTATGTACACAGCACATCATGCTGTACAAACCCACAGACACACTGCCTTCCCTGCCAGGAGGCTGCTTGGCTGAGTACAGAGTGTTCCAGCCATGTCTGTCACCCGTAGCCCTCTACCTGTTCCTTCCCAGATCCGATCTCCCAGCTGCCGTTTACCTTCATGCCATGCTCCAGCTCTCTGTGAATTTTCCCAGGGTACCCTGATTGTCACATAACTTTCTTTATGGGTACACAACATGACTCTTACTCTCCTGTGCGTTAAAGAGAATCTGACAGCGTCTTGTAAAATGATAGCCATGTCAATGTATACAGCTCTAATGTTAACATGTCATGGTATCACGTTATAGAACATTGAATGGCCTTTATTTACCAAACACTGAATTATGCTGAAAGGAAAAAAAGCCATGCTGTGAATTAAAATGTCACATTAAAGGAACTGCTCTTTTTCTGTGTTATCGTTCCCTGAGCTAACTAACATAATATACCCTACTGTTAGTTCCCTTTAAAACTGGGTTTCGTTCCTTTATGGAACTGTATCCAGACCACTTCAATGAGCTGAAGTTTTCCGGTGGCCTATAGTGTACCTTTAACTTTGCTTTTATTTTAAGGAGAGTAATTATACCAATATATTATTATTATTATTACTATTGCTATAACATAATAGATATTAGTTAGGACTAAGACTTGAGCCTTGTGGTGTTATAATCCTTTATTAAGTCTCCTTGCTTTAAACGCATGTCCCTCTCTTCCCTCCAGCATCACCGGGCTAAACTAATAGAGACCAAAAAAAAAAATCCAGTGATGGGTAGATTTTGAAAGAAAGACAAATCTATGTTGAATAAATTTTTCAGCATTTCAGTGAAATGTCAGTGTAATGATTATACCAAGATGTTTAAAAACTACATTTCCCATGATGTTCAGCCAGACTTTTACCATTATGGGGAGCTTTGTGCACAAAGTTTGGAGTATTAGAAAAATCCGCCCCTGATGTAGGCTGATGGTTGTTTTTCTGTGGGAATTGGTTGACCATTGTCCAATCGCATGGACAACCAGACACTAAACACAATTTTTGTCTTCCAATCAGGAGAAAGGAGCGGTGAGCACTAGTCTTCTTGCAGCTTCACGCACGGCACTTACTCGCCAGAACCAAATGGCTCATCAGTTAGCGTTCGATTCAGTCTTCCTGCGTATAAAACAACAGCTTCTCCTTGTCCCGAAGATGGAGGTAATCATTGCCTATAAACCTTCTGCTGATTTCAGCGATCGGTGTGTTAATTTATTGAGGTTAGACCCTCAAATATGAGAATAAAGAAAACATCCCAACTATGGCCTCGATTTAATATTGTTGAATGAGCTCTTCGAATGATTTAATATTTGTGGATAAACGTTTAAAATAATTTTTACAATGTGTTAAACTATAAAAATGTAGATATATAAAATAAAACCTATATAACAAAATATTACAGTATTAAAATCATTTTCTAAATATTAAATCATTTAAAAAAACCTTTCCCAAATAATGAAATCCAGTTCCATATCCTTCGATGACCAATCTACTTGTTCCACAGAATTGGAGCTATGAAGGCTCAGGTGAGACTCTGACCGATGACTTGCCAACATTCAGCCTCACTCCTTTCGAGTATATCAGTAATGTAAGTATGCAGCAGTGCGACTCATCCTTGTAGTAACTCTCCTGTTGCCCTGAACACATTAATCGCCCCATTGTACTTTCAGATTGGGCAGTATCTTATGTCTCTTCCTCTACACCTTGAACCCTTTGTCACACCTGAAGACAATACACTGGAACTTGCGTTGCATGCTGGGAAACTACCATACCCACCTGAGCAAGGTGAGTCTGAAGCAAATGTTTAACCAGGCAGGTAGACACAGAGCATGTAGCTAATGATTTATTGGTAAAAAAAAAAACAAAACAAACAACAGTGGCACATAAACTCTTATTAATGGCTCACAACTGCCAAGCTAGTTTAGACCCATAGTGTACTTTACCAAATAAACATCCTGGCTTCTGCGATACACACACCCACAAAACAAAACACTTAACCAAAAACATTAACACTTCACATGAACTTTGGCATAGTATTATTTTAATAGAATGTGATTCTGTTAAAAGGTAAAGGGCGCCGTTCTGGGTGATCTAAATGGGCCTTGCTAAATTCTATAGATGTCCTGAGGGTTATCTTACTGGCTCTTTAGATAGTATGGTTTTACAGCCACAGACTTGTGTTAGAAGCATTATGTTTTGGCAAAAAATGAATTCCTTGCTTTTCAAATCACGGTCATTCCCACCGTTTCAGGAAGCAGACTTTTGGTTAAAAATGTGTACAGACACCCAACGGAATCGTGATACAGAGAAGGTTCTTCACGCTCTAATCAGAGGCACACACATTCACTAATTATGGTTATGTACCACAATACTTCGCAAATAAGTAAACAAGCTATGAGATTGAGAATTGTTTCCTACTGCCAGAGAAGGTTTGAATGCAGGGCTTTTTGTCTCCCTTCTCTCAGAAAAGAGGAAGGTGGGCAAGAGATTGACTCTTCAGCCCTACAATTCACCAATCCTTGATTTCTATTTCCTCCTTGTTGTGCGGTACTCTCTGACATGTGCAAGAATATAGAATTATTTGTACTGGATTTCCACCACGTTTGAGTGTATGTTTTATTTCTACTTGTATTGCATATGATTCCCCTGGGTATTTCATTTTTATAGCCATCCCAGCCCAGCTCTGGATAATGTATGTTATACTTACAGCTTTGGGAGTTTCCTGGGTTGTTGGTGACAGCTTTTCCACAATACACCTCTTTATCATTTTGTTTGTTTTGCTTCTGGTTGTTCCATGTTTCTAATCGTCACATGGTCCTAACATTTCTTTTATTTTTTATGTATTCAAAGACTGAATTAAAAACTTTTTGTACGAAAAAGCCACATTTAAAATTGAGTTGTAGGACATTTAAAGCCTCAGTTGCTAAACTCCAATAGATTTGTTCCCAGAGATGATGATAATCTGTTGACTGGCTTCGTTCCAAGTCTTTGTTAGGGTTTCTAGAAATGATTCTGATATTCTGTCCATTGCAGGAGAGGAAACTCCAGAACTGGATAACATGGCTGATTACTGGTTGGGATCTCTTGCCCGTGCTACCATGCAAACATACAGTGATGTCATCCTGCAGATCCCAGCACTCACGCTGCACTCCAGCAAGCAGCTGGCCACTGATATAGGTGAGGCTGTACATTCACTATCACAGTAAAGACAAACCATTTCCGTCTCTGTCTGAACGTGCTGCAGTAGATAGAGCAAATAGGGACACAGATTATGTTACTGTAAAAATAAAAAAATACTGCTCACTTACACTAGCGATAGCTCTGGGAGAAACTGGATAAATAAGGGGCACATTTGAAGGGATGAAGTATTGCTGGCACCATTGTGTTATAAAAACATGGATTGGAGTAGACAGGACCAAGCAGTGTTCTCCAACCTTTTAATAGGGGTGGACTAGGGGACTGTTGTCATTTAGTAGAACTTATAGTGTGTTAATGTAGGATGGGGGCTGCGTCTGACAGGTAAACTGCAGCAGTTTAAATCAGTGATTTCTGAACTTTGGCCTCATACTGAAGAACTTGGAAAACCAGTATTCTACATCAACGGGAGACAACACTGACCTAGGTGAACTTCACATTCATGAAGAGATGTTTTCTACTATTTAAATGAGAACTTTCACAGTGGCATCATCTTACACTTGCTTATTATGTGTTTCCAGATTATCTGATTAATGTGATGGACGCCCTGGGTTTACAACCTACCCGGACTCTGCAACACATTGTTACCCTCCTTAAAACCAAGCCAGAAGACTTTAGGCAGATTGCCAAGACCATTCCCCGCAAGCTTTCTTCTTCGGTGGCTGCCATGAGGAACATTGAGTACTGAGCCAACGTAATTTCATTTTTTAAACAAACTTCTCCATGATGCTGTTCAGACCTGGAATTCTTTGCAGTTTCATTTATCCACAGAGTCCTGAGACATCTTGATCACTTACGGCCTACTGACCAAGGACATATGGAAGACAGTGACTGAGAGTGACCTACTGCCTAAACTGCTGTAATAAGATATTGTATATTGTTTTTACTCTTCAGTGTGTTAAACACATTGTAGTTTGTTCATACACAAAATATTAAAACTTTCTTTAAAACTATGTATTTTACAGTGGGCCATTTATTAAACGAAATATACTTTTTGTGTCTACCGCTTTTTAATTTAATTTATTTTATTACTTCCTACATTTCTCGATGTAACTCACAGCTGCTGCCCCCTTCGTAACCTGTAATGACTATTCCATGTTTTGTAAGAACTTCATAATTAATGACACTGAATGTACACACCACACTTAGTAAACTGTCATCAGTTCTAGGGTCAAACCTTCCCTCCAATGGGATCACCAGTGATCTAACAAGGTGACCCGATGCCAGAATCCACCCCATAATTTTCAAATCCAAAATCTTTATACCAATAGCTTTGCTGTAGCAAACCAGATCACACACAGAACGATCATCATTGTTGAAATAATGGACTGTCTTTTTGCACTCGCTAATGCGGCTCCAAGTGACATTGTTCTAACAAAGTGTGCCTTTACAAGTTTCCAGTGTATGTGCAAGCAACTCTTGCCAGCCTCTTGTCTTGAGGGGCTCAGGAACTGGCCGAGTGGCCACCTCCGGGCCCCCGCTAGGCAGCATGGGCTGATGGGGGAGGCGGGCGGCGAGGGAGCACTCTGAGCTCTTCCCTGCTCAGCTCTGCAGTGATGCCGGAATATGACGTCACTCCGGCATCACTAAGTGGAGCGCGAGGGAGCTGATCAGAAGGATCACTGCTCCCTCGCCGCATCCACTATGAGCCTGCCTGCCCGCCCGCATGCCTGCCAGCCCGCCCGCAAGCCTGCCAGCCCAGCCAGCAGCAGCCCCACTGGTCCCCAGGGAAGAAGCCACCAAAATGTAATCAAATTTTAAAAAAAAGTGTTTTTGTTAGTGCCTGTTAGTGAGAGTGTTAGTGTGTGTGTGTGTGCCTGATAGTGAGTGTGTGTTAGTGTGTGTGTGTCTGTCAGAGTGTGTGTCAGTGAGAGTGTTTATGTCTGTTAGTGAATGTGTATGTCTGTCAGTGTGTGTATGCGTGTCTGTCACTGAGAGTGTGTAACTGTCAGTCAATGTGTAGGTCTGTTATCGAATGTGTGTCTCTGACACTGTGTGTATATGTGTCCGTCAGTTATGTGTGTTTGTCAGTGTGTGTCTGACACTGAGTGAGTGTGCGTTTGTCAGTAAATGTGTGTATGTGTATCTGTCAGTTAATGTGTTTGTCGGTGAATGTGAGTGTGCGTGTCTGTCAGTGAGTTTGTATGTTTCAGTCAAAGTGTGTGTTGGTTAAACAGTGTGTGTGACAATGACTGTGTATCTGTCAGTGAGTGTATGTCACTGTATGTCAGTGTGTCTGTTAGGCAAAGAGTGTGTTGGTTTTTAACAGTAAGTGATATTTAGAAGGGGGGGAGGTGCCTGAGTTTTGTCATGCCTAAGGCAGTACAAAACCAGAATACACCACCCCTTCAACCTCTGCAGCTATGCTGGCAGCACTTATACGTCTATTTCCCATAGACAACCTCTGGATATGACGCTGAGCATGTGCATTCAACTTCTTTGGTCGACCATGGCGAGGCCTATTCTGAGTGGAACCTGTCCTGTGAAACCGCTGTATGGTCTTGCCCACCATGCTGAAGTTCAGTTTCAGGGTCTTGGCAATCATCTGATAGCTTAGGCCATCTTTATGTAGAGCAACAATTCTTTTTTTCAGATCCTCAGAGAGTTCTTTGCCACGAGGTGCCATGTTGAACTTCCAGTGACCAGTATGAGAGAGCGATAACACCAAATTTAACACACCAGTCCGCCATTCACACCTGAGACCTTGTAACACTAACGAGTCACATGACACGGGGGAGGGAAAATGGCTAATTGGCCCCAATTTGGACATTTCCACTTAGGGGTGTACTCACTTTTGTTGCCAACGGTTTAGACATTAATGGCTGTGTGTTGAGTTATTTCGAGGGGACAGCAAGTTTACACTGTTATACATTGTAGCAGAGTGTCATTTCTTCAGTGTTGTCACATGAAAAGATATAATAAAATAGTTACAAAAATGTGAGGGGTGTACTAACTTTTGTGAGATACTGTATATATTGTTTGATTCTTCAATTGATAATGCTAATGACGCAAAGGATCTTGGTAAATCCGAATCTCATTAATCTAGGTAAAAGAATAGGTGACATAAAAACTTTCCCAGGGCACTACACCTGTGTGAAAAATAAACTTTTTTTGAAGAAAATAACATTTTATAAGGAATGGATATATCCCCAGCTCAAGTCCTTCAGTTAAAATGATATTTTTCTGGAGTCTGCACACAATGAGTTTAAAATGGTAACACAATCAGTGTACATAACTACCTTACACTGCAAAGGATATTTAGATGTTTTGAGAGAGACTATAGATTATTAATCTGTATACAGCTTGTCCGAAACAATCGCTCCATACTTGTGGAACCAATAATATGCCACAGGGCAGCTAGCTGCAGAAAGTCTGCTATAATAGTGGGTGATTGCATTTGCCATACACCATCAGATATTAAAAAGATTAAACCCACAATTGCTCTGCCTGTGTGTTTCGCCACCTTCTGGAGTTCCGTATTAACAAGCAAGTAATATTTACTTTGACCAACCATGTTAAAAGTACAGTTTACTGTTAGAAGGAATATTTTTAACCATCTGGATTTTCTTTTTTGTCTGCATAAATACAAGGGAACTAAAAGCGTACAAACAGAGGAGCATAAGGTTTGGTTAAAAGTGGCGTGTTACAGACTCTGTTAAACAATCCGTTTCCTTTTTTACGAGCTTGTCAATATGTTCCATTAAGACTAACAATAGGAGCTCTCAAGTGCTTGTCACTCAGCTCATAAAAGCAAAAAGTAAAGGTGGTTTCGCCATTTCCGGATCTGGTTTTTCTAACCTTCGACCTACACCTGTTTAGCTACATTCCCAAATATGACCAGTGGGTCGCAGTAAATTCTAAGACCTACCTGTAACCTGGCAACACCTGGACAATTGTATTAAATTTGGGGTGGCCATAATATAGGTCACCAGCTGTAATTAAACTACAATTCCCATGATGCTTTGTCAGCCTTACTCTGATTTATTGTGAGCTCTTAATTATTTATCTTCTTAAAGGTCCAGTATCACTTCACATGCTCACATGACAACCTTTTATATATCTTTCCTTCATCTCTTTAACTTTCTCCGAGTCTGTAACTATATTCGGATAAGAGATAATGTTTTTGATTTACTGTGAGGAACGGTTAAGAGATTTCAATATGTTTAGGAATCTTTTAAAACTATAAATGTGGTTAACAGGGGTGCACAGGGCATATATCTGGCTCTTGTATAGCAATATAAAGTAGATGCCGTTTGTTCTCTTTAAGTCGTGAATGTCTTTACAATGCAGAAATTTTTTTAAATTGGGGTCACACCCAGAAGATTGATTTCTAAGCAGTGGTGCTGCCGTAAAGACCAAAACATATTGAAAGTACAGTTAAAGGAACAGCGCACACAATGAAAGTAAGTATTGCAAGTTAGCATGTAAACCTCCCATGTTAAAATTAGTATAGGACCCACCGATATTGGGGTGCTGTGATGTAGTGGTTGGCTTAAGACAATATGGCTCTATTATGGTACAGAATCCCATATTAATTTGCTTAAATAGGTGTTTTTAAGCAGACTTGTTAAACTGTATTTTTGTTTGTGTGTGTGCTGTTCCTTTAACTGTATCCTCTTTAGAATTCCTAAGATCATTTTGACCACTCTTTCCCCATCCAGCTTAAGGTCTGGATATGTGTCGTGATAAAATAGCATCTCGTATGCAAAGATCACCATTTGTCTAGTGTGACCCCTCTTGTTGTTAAAGACAAGCTGCTTTAAAAGTAGCCACTAAACGTAAAAAAAAAAAAATTGATATCCTGCTGCAACCCAGCTCTGTCTGAAGAGATACCTGGCTGACAAGCCTCGTCTCACAGCAAGATGCTACCAAGGAGCTTGTCCATGCTCTAGTAATTTCCTGCATGGATTATTGTAACCCTCTCCTGATTGGTCTTCCCAAAAGCCGTACTGCACCACTACAGTCAATAATGAACACTGCTGCCAGACTGATTTTCCTATCTAGTCGGTTCTCTCACACCTCACCCCTCTGTCAGGCCTTACATTGGCTTCCTGTATGCTATAGGAGTCAATTCAAGGTACTAATTCACACCTATAAAGCACTGAACAAATTTAGCCCCTCTTATATCTCTTCACAGATCCATAGGTATGTCCCTTCTCGGTCTCTCCACTCTGCCCGTGACCACCTCTTCTCCATTGTCCGCACCCATACGGCCAACTCACGCTTGCAGGACTTCTCGCGGGTGGCTCCCTTCCTATGGAATAACCTGCCTACCGCCATCAGACTCTCCCCTAGTCTTGCATCCTTTAAAGGGACACTATAGTCACCTGAACAACTTCAGCTTAATGAGGTTGTTCAGGTGAGAACTATAGCTCCCTGCAGCCTCTCTCACGTAAACACTGTTTTCTGTGAAAATACAGTGTTTTCATTGAAAGCTAGGAACACCTTCAGTTGCAGTCACTCAGAGTGAACCAGAGGGACTTCGGATTTGACGGAGGCATAATATGCCTCCATCCACTCAGGTCTGCTGTCAACAGAGCACAGGGCAGCACTGTGCACAGCATCCTGTGATTCAGTGTCTCCTCCCTCTGCATGCAGACACTGAACTTTCCTCATAGAGATTCATTGATTCAATTCATCTCTATGAGGAGATGCTGATTGGCCATGGCTGTGTTTGAATGATGCTGGCTCTGCCCCTGATCTGCCTCTTTGTCAGTCTCAGCCAATCCTATGGGGAAGCACTGTGATTGGATCAGGCTACCACATGTCAGCAGACTGCTTGTTTTTTCTGAGTCTAACAGCATGCAGATTTACAGCTTCAAGTTTGAATACAGTAAGATTTTTACTATGTTTATGGAGGCATGAGGGGCCCAGGGGGGCTAGATGGTGGTTTTAACACTATAGGGTCAGGAATACATGTTTGTGTTCCTGACCCTTTAGTGATCCTTTAAGAAGTGCCTTAAAACCCATCTCTTTAGGAAAGCTTATGGCCTCCCAGATTAACCTCTACCTCACATACCTGTCTCTTGCTCTCTCCTAAAGAGCAGCCCACCTTATTTGACTGCAAATTCCTGTCCTATTGTGTTTTACACCCCACCTCCTATAGAATGTAAGCTTGTTTGAGCAGGGTCCTCTCCAACCTATCGTTCCTGTAAGTTTTTTGTAATTGTCCTATTTATAGTTAAATCCCCCTCTCATAATATTGTAAAGCGCTACGGAATCCGTTGGCGCTATATAAATGGCAATAATAATAATAATATCATCAGTGGCTTTAGCTCTTAAAGACCCCCCACTGTTGATGGAGAGGCTGAATTATGCAAATGAAGCCAGGATGTCTGCCCTAGGATGTAAGCATTTGGAATGTTGACAGATTGCCATTAACACTGTGTAATGATTATATTAAGAAGAGGACAAACACGTGTTATACTGACTTGTAAAATCAGAAAACATAAAGCATTAAGTAGCAACCGCCCGCAGAGAGTAATTCAAACCATGATTTTGCCATAAAGAATATTACATGGAAGTATTTTCACAGCCAGCACGTTCCTCCCGGTGTGACTTGTCTTCAAATTTATAAAGTCTCCTTCCAGCCATGACTCGTACTACTGTCTACACAAACCTTTAACCTAGTTGGTGCGGACATATGGGAAACTTGATGTGACAACATTTTATGGGTCTGGATTTTTACAACAGAAAAGAAGACAATGTTCTACCATGTATCCGGAGTATAAAATGGCTTTGCCAAGAGTTTGATATGAGGCCATATGCCTGCGGGAACTTGGCCTTACAACATTGGCACACCATATCACTTAGTCACATCCACAGGGCTAGCAACACTTTAGTCTTGAATAAATCCCAAGCCAGCTATGTAAAAATATGCAATGGACTGACCACGTTTTAAGAGAAGACTAAAATCAAAATCCAGCACCTTTTTAATTCGATTTACATAAACATTTAAAAAAAAACTTTTAATCAAGCACAACAATGGAGACAACTGGCACAGATTCTTAAGAGTGCATAGTCTTTGAAATACTGGAAAAATGTTCAGGGAATTTAATTTTAGGTGAAAACAGCAGAAATTTAAAAATAGCAAAGCTGATGTAAGGACACAGTCTTCGATCAGCCAGGTTTCACTCAGTATAGATGTCTGGCTTCCCCTGCAGGTAAAGACAGGATGCAGTCCTGGCACTCGTGCAGCTGGGGCAAGTCGTTTAACCATCTAAAACGGTTTGACAAATTACAATAGGAGGGGCCAAGGCATTCCCAACGCCATAACCACTGCAGAAACCTATAGTGCTTAATGGTACGTGGAGTGATTTATTTTTTTAAATGCATATTCATAAAGTACATTCATGCATTTGGGGAAATGGATACAAATATGTGCCCCTTTGCTCCACCCCCGTATATCCCTTTTCAAAAATGAAGAGGAAAACATTCCAACAGCAAAGTGTACGTTTCCTTAATAGAAATCTACAGCCGGCAATCAGCGTGTGCCATCCTCTTTTGTTCGATACTTTATCCAATAAAAGTAAAGAAATGAAAACTTCTGGCGCTGGGTTACAGAAGCAGTTCGTGACAAATAGTTTTCTTGAATTGTTTCTCATTAAAAGGAGGGTACACCCATACAGCATCTTTATTGCTCATGGCTAGACAATAGGGAGCATGTCCGCTTGTGATATGTTACACATGCAGACACTCGTAAACTTGCCCATTCAAGCAAACTAGCGGTCCAGGGATCTCAGTCACTTCCTGGATGGCATTGTAAGTATACGAGCAGCTCATTTCATTAGGAAATACCGTATTTACTCGAATTTAATGCGCCATCGAATCTACTGCGCATTTCTTTTGAAAGCTGGAAGACGATTTGTTTTTCGCTAGTGCCTTTTGTACAAGAAACTGTACGCAGTAACCAAGTATAGCATTTCTGTCGCAGCAATGCGAACTTCACCCTTGCAAAGAAATACCGGTATTTTAGAGGAAAAAAAGATCATGTGCAGTTTCACAATAACACAATCTGCAGATGTTCAGTAATAACTTAAAGCGTGGCCACTACAGAGATTACTACACATTCTTTGAAGGAACCCTGCAGAGGCCAGCTAGCAATGATTTCAGACTTGGGCTCATCTTACGGAATATTTAATGGAGATTTTGGGGTACCTCCAAGCATGGCCCTCAGTAAATCTACTTCAAAGTGTGCAGTGTTTAGCGTCTTATTCTTTATCTGCTTTGCGGTGGCGTTAGGTACACATTCTGTCTTGCTGTTTTTTCTTCAGAAATGTTAGTAAGTAAATATCGAGATTTCCCTTTATATATTTTAAATGCATCTGTAAGTGCATTCTCTATGTAATAATAAAAAAAGTACAATAACTCTAGAGGGTCGCTTCAATTCTGACTATGAATAAACTATACATGCTAAAGGCTTATACTGCAACCGCAGCCGGTTCCACTACTTACCACTTTAACGTTTTAAAACAGGGGTTTCCAACCCAGTCCTCAAGTACCCCCTACCAGTCCAGGATTTTGGGGTTACCCTGTTGTGTCTAAAGTGTTTTGTTCTAAAAACACATTAGACACAACTGGGATATCTCTAAATCCTGGACTGGTAGTGGGTACTTGAGGACTGGGTTGGAACAACTGTCTTAAAGCATAGAATTCCGCAGGGCTAACCGTACAGATATCTTGGCTATAATATTACATAGTTAGTAAGAGATCCTCTATTTAAAATATATAAATAACTGAGAATACAATGTAAAATAGTCTTGGAAGCAAGGTGTTTTCTTTTAAGATAGATACATCCCTGGGTAGGGAGGTTGACTGGCAGGGGCTGGAGGAGAGGAGCACATATGAGCTCTAGCTGCAATGCAGTCTGTGCTGTGAGCATTCCTTACACTAGATGAGGAAAGACTCTATTTTTATTGGCTGCAAAAGGTACGTTTCTTTCAGAGACTGGGAATCAGGAACATGTTGTATTGTCAGAGGGGTATGGCTAAGCAGGCTGGAAAACAGAAAAACATTTTACAGCACTGTAGGAAAACTACAAAGAATTTAAAGAAGAGAAACTAATCAGAAGTATTTTGAGTTTATTAGCTTTAACTTAAGCTTAACTTGTTTAGCTGCCTGGAGTTTCCCTTTAAGGTAGGACATGACATGGGAAATTCTCTGAATGGAGAATTCCACTATCTTGGGACAAGATGTCTTAAAGTCTGAACACTATATTCATTGAATATGGGTAAGAGGTCATTTATTAAAGAAACATTGTATGGAAAAAAACATGTTCAGTTTCTATCAACCTTTCAGTTTGCAAAATCTCTTAAAGACAAAGTGCACGGTTTAAAAAATACTTTTCATTCTAAAAACTTGTAATATTAGATAATGGCCATAGCAATACACTCCCATTGCTTGCCTGTATCAACTTCAGAGCTTCAGGAATGTATGTAACGCAAATAAACATTCCTGCCAAGCCGTTTTTTGGGGGTTTTTTTTGTTAAATACAATATAATTCTAAGAAAGTCTCATAACCATCCATTTTATTATAGTTGACCTTTTTTTTTTTGTTTCAACTTTTTTATACAGTCCACTTATGCAGGATATAGTATATTGTGCATGGACAAGGTGATACAGACAGAACAATCTATAATTCAACATACTGGCACAGAATAGAGAAAGCCCTGCCCTTAGGCTTACATTATAACATTCCAGCAGATTTATCAGAGTTTTGGAAGATGGCCTTAATCAAAGAAGGATCACTTTTCTACATAATAAAATTTCAAAAACATTTTTTGGTCATTCTCTGTTTTTATTGAGGCAGAGATATAGTATTCAGTACTATAGTAAATATTACGGTATGTCAGGAATGGGTATGTCAAGATCACAGTTAGATCAATCATGCCTCTTTTAACAAAACAAAAAAAAAAAAACTAAAAGAAAAGAAAAAGGTGTAAGAGAACAAACATGCTTACAAAGAAAGCCACACCACCTCCAGCAAGCACTGCAAGTAAAAAATTGTCATAACATGAACATGGCATTCAAATAAACCGAACATTTTGGAGCATAATATCCAGCTGAATATGCATTGCCTAATAGTAGGACAAGAGGAGGTCTAACCATGTGCTAGCAAGGCATATGGTACAAGATATGAAGAAGTGGGTGTGCTCAGTGAGAACATAGAAACATCGAATGTGACGGCAGATAAGAACCATTCGGCCCATCTAGTCCGCCCAATTTTCTAAATACTTTCATTAGTCCCTGGCCTTATCTTATAGTTAGGATAGCCTTATGCCTATCCCACGCATGCTTAAACTCCTTTACTGTGTTAACCTCTACCACTTCAGCTGGAAGGCTATTCCATGCATCCACTACCCTCTCAGTAAAGTAATACTTCCTGATATTATTTTTAAACCTTTGTCCCTCTAATTTAAGACTATGTCCTCTTGTTGTGGTAGTTTTTCTTCTTTTAAATATAGTCTCCTCCTTTACTGTGTTGATTCCCTTTATATATTTAAATGTTTCTATCATATCCCCCCTGTCTCGTCTTTCCTCCAAGCTATACATGTTAAGATCCTTTAACCTTTCCTGGTAAGTTTTATCCCGCAATCCATGAACCAGTTTAGTAGCCCTTCTCTGAACCCTCTCTAAGGTATCAATATCCTTCTGAAGATACGGTCTCCAGTACTGTGTACAATACTCCAAGTGAGGTCTCACCAGTGTTCTGTACAATGACATGAGCACTTCCCTCTTTCTACTGCTAATACCTCTCCCTATACAACCAAGCATTCTGCTAGCATTTCCTGCTGCTCATTACATTGTCTGCCTACCTTTGAGTCATCAGAAGAGAAACAAATTAGACATGGAGCTGTGGTGACAGTATATTTTCTGCAGAAACAAGCTAATAAACTAAGCAAGAAGCTGTTAGTGCCAAGAAGTATGTAATTGTAACATCCCCCGCGCCTCCTACAGCGTGATGCATTCACCTTGTTAAAAATAGTAAAAACTTACCTAAGGCAAATCAGCTTGCCATTCAGCACCCTCGTGGAGCGATCCCCGACCGGTGCGGTGTTCTAATGAACGCTGGTCGCTGTGGTCCCAAGCAACTATGTAGTCCCGCCTCCATCCTCAACAAAGATGGCGTCAACATGCATGTGATGTCACGAAAACGACATGCACCCACGTTTTGGGGTCAAAGGCTATGTACAACCAATCATAGCCTTAGGACGGTTATTTAAACTCAAAATAGCATTTGGTCAGTGCCCTGTCGTGGTTTCCACTAGATGGTTAACAGAGAGTGCGTTCCTATTCGAGTTCTTTTTGGCATTTGACTTTGACTTCCCTGTTTTTCTGGTATCCTTGACTTTTGGCTTGTTTCCTCGTTGTGTCTCTTTCTGTGTCCTTGACCTCGGCTAGTATTTTGACCATTCTTTATTTACGTTAAGTCCGACCATTCTATGGTCTGGTATACGTTATCCTTGTTCATTGTGTAATACAACCATGTCAAACTCAAAGTCTAGCATGGGCCACATAAACAAGATTTATGTGGGCCGCAAAAACAACAACCCTTAAATTTTCATAGACACTTAGGTTTATTTTGAAAAGTACAGTATAAAAAAAAAGAAAAACTGCATCCCCCTCTACTAAACTACAGCACCCCCCTCTATTAAATTCCAGTCCCCCCCCATATACTAAATCCCAGTGCCCTCCTCTTGCCATCAAGCAGACTCCACTCACATTGCCGCTGCCAGTATGCGACTCCAGAGTCTGGCCCCTGGTATACCCCAAATGGCGCCTTTTGCACCCTGTACCAAATCTGATCCTCCCGCTACTTCTTGAAAACCTATGAAAGTGGAGCACGTCAATGTCATGTCGGAATGTTACGTGGCGTTGCGTGCCTCCATGCACCTCCAGGTATTCCACTGTCCAGTCGCAGCCAATGCAACACTGACCAACCCACACACACACACTCAGACAGACAGACAGACAGACACACGCACACACACACACTCACTGACAGACACACACACAGACACTCACTGACAGACACACAGATACACTCACTGACACACACATAGTCACTGACAGACACACACACACACACATTTACACATTCTTGCACTCACATAATTTTATCTATTGCTCCCTACATTTGGGAGCTGGTGTGGGCCCTCTTCTATCTGGAGATCTCCAGCATCACTACAGAAGGTTGCGCGAGGGAGCAGTGGGGAGCAGGATGGCTGAGCTCCCTCGCTGCATCCACCTTCCTCTTCTCCCCGGCCAGGTAAATTTTAGCAGAGCAGGCACCTGCAATGTGGAGAAAGCAGATGCCTACTCTGCTTTAACACCAAGCATGCACTCGCGGCTCGCCAGGCCGCAAAGATGTCCATTGTGGGCCACGAGTTTGACATGCTTGCCTTAAACAATGTTTTACCAGACACATCCTGAAAAAATAAGTAATGCGCAATTTAATACAAGCACAATAAAATCCCATGAATGAAACAAAATTTAACACCACATAACTAAACAGTGTTTCCTATAATTACAATCTATTCAGTCCATATACTATTCATATGCTTAATAATGTTTTCATTGGAATGATAATAAAGTGTCACAGTTATGTAACCTTAATTCCTAGGGTGTTCTCTTCCTGGACACTGGTTTTGGCCATACCAGATAGATTAAATTTCACCTCCCTTATGATAAAACCCTGTGATAAATACATTATTAACATCTGATCTACTTTAATTCTGATTACGTAGATATTGCTTGATTGACGGGTTACTAATGTTTTTCATTTGAAATAATAGGAGTTAATGTTTTAATTGTCCATCTCTTCGTCACTGGATAGAGGTTCAATAACATCGAATGATTGCACTCGTAGAGAGTCATAGTGTGGAGGAGGAGTTCCAGGTATTCCTGGAGTGCCTGGCATGTCCATGTGTATTTCGCCATTGTCCTCACTTACGAATGCGGGATTTGTGTAACTTTCCACCAGCTCAGATATAGTTGGAGGAGGATCAGAATAATCAGGTCGTCTTCTCCTTTGTTTCCTGTCTTTCTGCCATGCCAGGAGTTTGAGTATAGTGATCCAGATGCAATCAATAATAATCTCTCCAAACTCGATGATGCACAAGACGGAACCACCCATCCAGAAACCAAATTGTCCTCCCAGATTTGATAGTAGCCAAACCACCTTCAGAAAAAAAGAAGATATTGGATGATTGGAGTCCAAACACGGTCAAGTGCTACTCACCCATTGCAACTCTTAATAAAGCTACCTTTACACTATAAGTGGTTCTTAATCCCTATGTCAGGACCCAAAATTGGATCCCTCTGCTATTTTAGCATATCCTCATTGGTAGGAACAGCATTTAAAATTCACCAAGCCCCTGGAAACTGCATGCCACCCAATATTGGGAGGTATGGAATAGGGACAGGTGGATGTTGTCTGGGGAGGCATTGCCAATGAGTCAACTTGTGCCACTGGCTCAACTCACAATTGTCAAGCCTGCCTGGAAAGTGAACGTGTGCCAGCCTGACATCAGACAGCCTGTCTGGCCAGCACCCAATTTACAGGACCATGCAGAGAGCACTGCGGAAGCCCTTCCAAAAGTGGGGCATTTAGAATGCCTACAGCTACATGCACAGCAATGACCACGCTCGCATTACGATTTCCCCATAGGAAAGCATTATTCAATGCTGTCCTATGGTTATTCCGGAGACGCTGAAAGTTCTCATGCATAGCGTGAGGACATCCAGCGTCGTTTAGGTGATTAAAAGTCGCCTTCAAGCCAGGGAGTCCCTCTAGTTGCTATCTTGTAGACAGCCACTAGAGGAGGAGTTAACCCTAGCAGATAATTATTACAGTTTATAAAAAGTGCAATAATTAATTACCACTCTAGGGTAAAGGGTGATGGGAGTTTGCACCCAGACCACTTTAATATGCTGAAGTGGTGTGGGTGCCTACAGTGTCCTTTTAAATTTGACAATTTAGGTTCTCAGTTCACTACAGTCCTGGGGTTAGCTAATAAATGTGTCTGATTAAAAAATAAATAAAAAGTACCAGTATTCTGTACAGGTCATTAACAAAACAAACAAAAAACACTTTAAAGTGCAACTATGTCATCTTTCATAGAGGATACAATGTGAAGGGAATGTTAGCATCAAAAACAATGTACAAGCTTATGTAATGAAAAGGTTGGTTGATTGAGTGATTGATTTGCTATGTAATGAATTGTGATAAACTGAAAACTAAATTGCAGAATTCTTGCTTAGCAGTAAAAAGGGAGAAAAATCTACACCCTTTCCATTTTTCACTTTTGTAGTCATTTTAGCACAATTCTTTCTTTAACATATCCAATTTATTGTGGGTTTTCATTGTTCTTCTCACTTTTATACCAAAGCATTTTTACTGTAATTGTAATCCAAGACTCCGCCCACGAGGAACTCACATTGGTGCTAGCAGACTCTGCAATGCTCCGATAGTTAAACTCCTGAAAGTAAATGTTCAATCTCATGATGCCGTTTCTGAAACATATGGGATAAAAAAAAAAAAGAGATGATGATTAGGACTGTTAAAATCTGCGGGCTTCTATAAATAACAGACTTTATTTATTTATTATTATAATATATCCTAGCTAGATATGTCGCGAACCGTCCGCGAACATCTCGCGAACGGTTCGCCACGAGCTGTTCGCGGCGAACTCCGGTCAGCTGAAGTAGGATGGTCTGCTGGAGATTGGCCGGGACGTGTCAGCTGACCGGAGTTCGCCACGAACAGCTCGTGGCGAACCGTTCGCGAGATGTTCGCGGACGGTCCGCGACATCTCTAATCCTAGCAGGTTTTTTAAGTCGTTGAGTAGATTTCTGAGAATTTCTATTCAACTGAAGTAGTAATCTATTTGTGATTGTTTTGACCTAGTATTAACAGCTCTGTCTCAAATCGATTTCTCCACTCTCTACAGACAGTCACATCCACCCACACTAAAGCGAAAAGGTTTAACGAGATTACATACAAAATGTACAGTAAGATATTTGTTGGTACAAATCTTATTTCAGCAATCATAATATCATGGGGGAGATTTAGGAAATAGAAAATGGGGTAAGATAGCCCGTATTCATCATCAAAACCAGGTAAATCATCCACTGGTTTCCATGATGACTGTTTCACGTCTAGAATGTTGCCACACTTTGTTGTCTCTCCTAATGTCGGCAGAATCACTAGGAGGAGAGACCCTTCAGCTTAAAACCAGCCATTACAGATGACAGGCTCCTTCGATAAAATCAATGTCACATGAAAATATATCCGTTAAGACCTTACCGATTAACAGTGATGACAGTGCTGGAATCTTTTTCAAAAGACAGGACATGATAAATCCAATCCTGAAGGAAAGAAATTAGGAATATAATTGTTGTCAGACGTCCTTAAATTTGTACAGTAAAAGCCAAATTAAAAAGTTACCTGCGCTCTTCCCAACTCCCTATGCATATTTAATCAAATGGAGGTTATTTAGTTTCTCCAATGGCCATGAGAGAGTTTAGCCCACCTGTCACGTCAAAGCAAACCACTTAGGTGGGTCTTACACGAACCTTTCACCTTGCTTCCTTGAACTTCTGGCAAAGAGATCTCTAATGAGACAGAGAGGGGTATTTTCTAAACCCCACATGCGTATTAACCCTTAATAGGGAACACTTTTTTTTTCCTTTGGTTTTTACTGTATGTATTGCGGCTAATGTGCACTATGGGCGTTGCTGCCGCCCTAAGAGTAATGGGAATTTGAGTGCAGGACTTGATTTTGTGTCTTTAAATTCATGATTGTTTTCAGGGGTTTTGGAGCTCAATATTTCTTTATAGGTAACACCACCATCAGGTAGAAGTACCACCAACAAATACTGAGCATGGAAGGCTAAATTAATTAGATAAGTATCTTTCTGTCTATTGAAAGAGATAATCTAAGGCTGGGATTTTTCACAGCAGTGAGAGGCAGCCCTCATTTACTAAATAATTCTACTGATACAATATACTAAACTCCTTAAATACTGAACTCCTTTTATGACCCTTGTACCCATGTGGACTGTGCACTTACCATTGCTGCTGTAGATGGCCAGTCAGCCATGGATATGGTCATTTTATACTGAGTATCACTAAGACAAACAAAAGAAGATAATGTGTATTATTCCAAGGAATTATCAAATATATTTGCAAGGATAATTTTGGTAATAAACAAGCCTAGAAGGAGAAATAGAGAACACATTGTTCAGCAAGTCAAGGTCAGGATGGGCAGAACAAGTTCTCATATGATAAACGATGCAAGGTCAGGAGGGGAACCAGAGGTTCTTAATATGGTAAACAAGCATAGATCAGGAGAGGAGCCACAGTTTCTCATGTGGCTAACAAGTCCACATCACACTGGACAATTTGAAATGATAAACAAGCCAAGGTCAGTGTGGAGATTGCAGATATCCAACATAGGTTCTGAGATGGTGATCTAGCGATCATGATTGAAAGCAAAGGTTCTCAAATAAGGAACAAGCCCAGATCAGGAGAGGAGGCAAATGCTATCTAATTGTAAAGATGCCAAGATCAGGAGGAGCAAATGTTGAAAAAGTAAAGGTCAGAATGGGTCAGCACATATTACCAAGTGACAAACAAGCCAAGATCAGGATAGCACACAATTGAAAACCTAAGGCAACTCATAGAAACATACATTTATATATGCAGAAAAGGAAATTGGATAGCATGCTAGGTGAGAGAGAAAATGAATGTCTCGGAAACCCAAACAGGCGTGTAATAATAGGAAACATTTAATTAAAAAGATTAATTAAAAAGGTCTCAGTATAAAAAATTCTGTGATCCTTGACAATAGTAACACTTGCATACTTTATTGATTATTTAACTGGAAACCCACTATGGGGCCTGTTTTGTCTACTTACTTGCATGGCTGCTGGCAATAACTAATACAAATCTCTCTGTCAGCCACGGAATCCCTCAATTCGTAATAACAAGGCACTAAGAAAAAAAGAAACCATGTCAAAATGAAAATTGGGCTAAGGAACCTTCTGAAAGACAGGCTGAAATGTTGACTTGGCAAAAGGTCCTAGTGCATGGGCATCTTAGGTAGACTCTATATGAGTGGCAAAAACAAAAAATAGCCTTCCTTGAAGGCTGATGAAGTTTATTGAATATACATACACTCTGTTTGACAAAAGCATTTACTGCATAAGTGGAACAAATACTCTATCATTGAATTTAGCCGTGGATACCTACCCCAGTCAATATACTCCTCGTTGTTGCAGTATTTATATCCTGACGGTAGTGGGTACAAGTAATAGGCACATTGGCATTTTTTCACCATTTGTTCTTGAAAACAGGATCGGAGACATGACTGCATATAATAGAAAATGTCTTATTTATTGGCAGTCCTTCACAAATGGACGGTCAGTATATTATAGGCAATTCAATACTTTTATTCTTTCTTATTGAATAATTAAAACTTTGGGGGGGAAATATTTCTGCAAAACTAAAGCAATTCCTGGCAGCCACGCTCTATGGAAGATGGTAAAAGGCGTGTAACACCAGTGGGATCTCCTCTAAAATAAAACATTCTCATAACCAGCTAATGTCTATACAGTCACCCAATCATTAATTCGAAACCTACATATTCCTTTAATAGGACTGTCCAAGCACCCTGCCCTCTTCAATTTTCTAAACTCCTTTCCTGGGCCGGTTCCGCTCCATACTTCCACTACTATCTCCCAGGAGCCAGATGTTCCTCAGTAGGAACTTATGTTACCTCTCCTGAGCATTGCAGGACTTAGCTAAGGAGAGCTAACAGAAGTTCCGGCTAAGGAACGTTCGACTCTCAGGAGATGGTAATGGAGGTATGGAAGGACACCCTGTGTAACCCAGGTAAGAAGTCAAACTGTGTGCTATGGTGATTATTTTGCTTGGGGTGTCCCTTTAAGGACCAATGAAAGCATAGATCTGCCACAACAATCCAGCAGCTAAAAATGATATTTCAGAAAACGGATTGTCCCACTCACTGAACAGTTGCAAGACTGCAAATGGCAAATAAGCAGGAATCTCCATACTGGCATTGGGTCTTCAGGAGCTGAAATGTGATGAGAGCATGAGATATCATTGGGCTTTAAATGGTTACTCCAACCATCATAGTGACTACAGCCTGCTACTACATACACTCCCACACACACATACAATAAGCCATCGCATACAGAAACAGAACTCAGGGCTCTATGATGGAGCCCCAGTATAACATCCTGGGCAATATAAATACGGCTCTGATAATAGACTGACAAGAAGAATGTTACTATCTGTAATGACCATATATAGAATCTCAGAAAGTTAATATATAGGGGCCATGTGATCCTTGTGAAACTGGGGAAAGTTGCTGTGATGATGTTGTATCTGTAAACCCACCTTATACTGTATATGTATATATAGAGCTCATGCCCCCTCCTAATATCTTATTGGTGTCAAATTAGAATTTATATCTAGATTATTTATGATGTTGATATGCCACTTTTAGTTTTGTTCATGACCTCTCTCTTGGAGGATAAGATAAAGTTTGAATTATCTATCTATTAATTACAGCTAAAAAAAAAACCAAGTTGCATTAAGATGGAAACTGATGCATGTTTAAAGGGACACTATAGTCACCTGAACAACTTTAGCTTAATGAAGCAGTTTTGGTGTATATAACATGCCCCTGCAGCCTCACTGCTCAATCCTCTGCCATTTAGGAGTTAAATCCCTTTGTTTATGAACCCTAGTCACACCTCCCTGCATGTGACTTGCACAGCCTTCCATAAACACTTCCTGTAAAGAGAGCCCTATTTAGGCTTTCTTTATTGCAAGTTTTGTTTAATTAAGATTTTCTTATCCCCTGCTATGTTAATAGCTTGCTAGACCCTGCAAGAGGCTCCTGTATGTGATTAAAGTTCAATTTAGAGATTGAGATACAATTATTTAAGGTAAATTACATCTGTTTGAAAGTGAAACCAGTTTTTTTTTTCATGCAGGCTCTGTCAATCATAGCCAGGGGAGGTGTGGCTAGGGCTGCATAAACAGAAACAAAGTGATTTCACTCCTAAATGACAGTGAATTGAGCAGTGAAATTGCAGGGGAATGATCTATACACCAAAACTGCTTTATTTAGCTAAAGTAATTTAGGTGACTATAGTGTTCCTTTAACCCCTTAAAGACACGACATGTGTGACATGTCATGATTCCCTTTTATTCCAGACGTTTGGTCCTTAAGGGGTTAAACAATTAAAGGTTAGTTTTCCCTTTCCTTCTTTTCATCATAATCTGTGATTTTTTTTATGTGTTACTCTTAAATGTGTAGATGTTTTGAACATTTATGTATGTATGTGTGTTTTTAGGTTGTATTTTAGCCTTTTAGGTAGTATTTAAAACAAAAATGATAGTGTTTAAAAGCACCATTTTAACTTCAGATGTGCCATTCTTTATGGTTACAGTAATAGAAAAGTTTATAACAATTTTTATAACAATTAGTCACAGGGAGTCAAGATGGAGGCACACAGTGCCAGGATTTGGGTCAATACAAGAGTGTGGATCTCTTCATTTCATTTTATTTTCCACGCCTCATAATCATAAATCTGTTTTATTGATAGTAAATGTAATATTAAAAATCCCAGTATGTGACAGTTCCCCTTTAAATCCTTTCAAAAACAGAGATGCACCCTTGGAATGTAAGCATTTATCGAAAAGTCTTTGGACTTGGTTTCTTTAACTTTTTTCAATATTTACCTAGATATAATCCAGTCACCAGTATCGATATCAATGCTATTGTAGCATAGTAAGTTTGCTGAAACAGAATCATTACCCAGGCAAACACAAGGATACTTGCCAAGTTTAAACACTTAATTTACATTTTTTGGCCACAGATGCCGTGTGGTTCTGCTTCAGGATTTATGTACATTTTGTTCTTAACCAGCTCCCCTGTGGCCTTACAGAAGTCTTCTATTGTGTCTTTTTTTTTAATTAAGTTTTTGCAACACACCAAAGAGCTATTACGAGATTCTCAATGACAATTCATTGACAACCTCATAATAGCTGTTTAGTGTGTTGCGAAAACTTTTATATTAGGTTCTTAGAGAAGACATAACACTGAAACAAATGCCAAACATATTATGCTGGGGGAAAAAAAGTCAAATATTCGTAACTTACATGTAGCTGACAGGCCAAAATGAACATTTGAGTGGAAGGGTCAAAAGTGGAGTTTTAAAGGAAGGCTCCAAGCACCATCATCATAGGTTATGTAGTAGTTATAGTGTCAGGAGTGCTCTGGCGCCCACCATTGTAAAGACTCAAACCATTTTAGAATGGTTTGATTTCTTACCTGCCGAATGTCGCTACTGCTCAGTTAGGATTTCTCAACTCCTGTCCTGTTAATTGCCTGCCAGAGCCTACAGCCTTGTGTGATTAAAGATAAACTAACAGAGCAGGAGATAAGTACTCATCAAGTAAACACACTGTGCTGTAAGATCTGATTGAAAATAAAACAACTGTGAGTCACAGCCGGGGAGGGTGTGGCTAGGGCTGCATAAATAGAAACAAAGGTAATTTATCTCCTAAGTGGAAGAGAATTGAGCAGTGAGACTGCAGGGCATGGTCAATGCACCAACACCACTTCATTAAGCTAAAGTTGTTTTTTGTGCTTGGAGTGTTTGTCTAATTATTTTCTCTTTAACCCACACAAGAATATATTTTGAATGTCATATTGAACAATCTGAAAACAAAATGGAAAAACAAAATACAGCACTGTTTTTAAATACTAATATTATTAAATAAAACCACTTATTTTAAAGTGTATTGTTTCATTAACGTAATGATGTTGGGAGAAACAGTGTTTAATACAATGGTTTTAAACTCTTGAATCCGGACCCAGAATTAGGTCCCATGAAAATGTTTCACATTCCCACTTGCTGGAAATGAAATATATTATTAAAGAAAACCTGATTGCTCTAGGACTGGTAGAGGATCTACATTTTCTAGTGCAACGGAGACCTCTTTTCAGACTTAGAAGAGTCTAATAAAGGTATTTTACATAACTAACCTTAATTAACATAATTAGTACTGATATTCTATTACGATTGTAGAATAAGTCACTGAGATAATGTTATCATTGAAGAATGGGTGATTGAATTAATACCATGTTTATAACTTGGGTCCACATCATAAACGATTTAATTTGAGGTAGACCTAAGAAATGAGGACGTCAGTCAAAATTGATCAGATTAGTGTCATCTGAAAAATGGTGCAAGGTAACAAAGGAACAGAGCATTGATGACTCTTCCCCATTCATATCGTTGAACCTCTGTCCAAGACGCAAAACTTTGATAAATCTCCCCTGACTTTTTTAAAGGAGTTTTTATAACACTGCATAATTGGAATGAATATTGTGTAAAATGAGCACAAATTCTAACGTAATCTATGTGATTCAATGAGATTTGTGAAATGGGAACAAGTAAAATACACTAAGTTAAAATAAGATGTACTGCTTAATGCAACAGTAACATGTACTGTTTAACCTCTTAAGGACACATGACGGAAATATTCCGTCGTGGTTCCCTTTTATTCCAGAAGTTGTGTCCTTAAGGGGTTAATGCAAAACAAAAAGGACTTTCAACTGCTACTGGCAAAAGCCTGAGATTATTGAGCTGTTCAAAATTTTCTCGATCAAACCTGCTTTGTAATATTTCATGGTCATGGCTTCCGCCGGTCAGCCGTGAATGCCAAATGCCAGGATTTTGGAACAATTTGCTTAGTCCCCGTATAGTATTACACTTCTGATTCAACTGAGACCTGATTACATAACATGATAAGATGTTCTTTTGCTTAAAACAGAACATAATGTATCATTATAAAATAGATAATTAAAATAAAAAAAGAGGAAGCCAAATAAATAAAAAACAATATAAAAATCTAAAACATAGACTAGTAGACTGAGAACAGTTTTAAAAGCGGCAAAGTCTTCCTAAAAAAATATATATATATATAATAATTGTGGGTGTGTTTTTATTTTAATAAAACATTTTTTTTGCTCATATGTCGACTGCCCCTTATTTTGTTTTTTGTTTTTTTAATAAAGATGTGCAGGGTGCTGCAAGCAGCCATATTTATTGCTAGCACTGTCCATTGTCCACATGTTCTTTACCTTTAAAAAAAAATGCTATTAAGTAAGCTTGGCTTTTAAATCAATGTTCTTATTTGTTGGATGGGAGTCATGATGTACTGATGGCAGACCCAGGCTAGCACAGAACATCTGGACGAGCAATACATTTTGGAGAGAAGCCATGGGTACATTTAGGGCACAGAAGAAACTGAGAGAATGGTAACTGAATATATTCTCATCTGCTCTTTTAAATCCACCTTCATTAAAGAGATCTCTTATAGATCAAATTTTACACACTTTGCCAAACTGAAAATTAACAACTCGGGCTGGCCAGGCTACAGAATGCAGAGTGCTCCAGATATCCTGCAGCACGTGCATGAGTCAATTTCAAACGAATGTTGGAGATGCGGCACAGGAATAGGAACCAGCATTCACATCTGGTGGACATGCCCACGTATCGAACCGTTCTGGAGGATGATACATCAGACGACCAAAGACATCACGGGCTCAGACGTCCCATTCCAACCCATGCCACTGCTTCTCAACCACACGCGTACGCCGGTGAAGATCTACAAGAAAGGAATCCTCATACACCTACTCACGGCAGCGAAGTCGCTCATCCCACTCCATTGGAAAAGCTCGACAATTCCAACCCTGCAACAATGGGTAGATAGGGTGGAGATGATATATAACATGGAGATGATGACAGCCTCCCTGCAGGGACGCCAGGAAAAATGCGCTTTGGCGTGGTACCCATGGATGGACTACACATCAAAACGGACGGGAGGATGAGACCCGGTGGAGAGGGACGGCGCCCCCGCACCAACACAACCCACCCAACAGAGCTCTGCACAGACACAGGCAGTGCCAGACGAGTAGATTGCACCCTCAGCACGACGGAGACACACTTCCTACGCGACCCCCCACCCCTCCAACCACATGACACATAGACACACAAAAGACCCGGAGGGACACAACCCCCGGGGGCACGCAGACCGACTTAAGGCTCCGCACAAAGCGGAATCTATGAGTAAGCAGAGACAGAGACGAAGGACCATGGGTCACGGGAGGGGAGGAGTGACCCGCTAGAGCGACATATGGACCAATACACTAGGGGACGGAGGGAAGAGAGAGACCGGGACGCAAGGAACATGGACTCACCCCCACCCCAGACACAAGAAGCCACGACCGGAGCCAGTAGCACCCGGCCCTGACCACGCCAACTAACAACTGGGGCTGCCGCAGGTGGCATACATAACCCCACACACACACCGAACCCAGCGAGACCCAAGATAAGAGATAACAACCTAGAATTAGGTATCCAGAAGAGTCACGGGGACCGTGCTACATGCCCCAGGGATGATATGATCACACCCACCACACGAGCGACTCAAACCAGGGGCCTGAGGTGACGACACGGCATCTGACACAGACCCCACACACCGCACAACGACAGAACAAGACATCACAGGATAACCCTACATATACTAGCTGCGCCTACGGACAACCCAGGTCAACTACCCCCAGGGAAAACCTAAAACAGATCGACTCAGGGAAACTAGGGGGTAACTACACGGTCACAGGGGCAAAATAATTGGCCCCCTCATGATTTAAGGCTGAGCCCATCCACACCAGGCTCATTACGACCTAAACCAACACACAAATCAAACACGAACCAGACTGGACCCCCATACAAAGCCCCAGACGGTACCCCCCCAAAGAAGGACACACGTAGACAGACATAACACGGATTGGGACAAAGCTCTATATCCATCAACCTGGCACTAGAAACACGAACAAAGCACCATGTACGAGGCTGGGGACAAAGATGAACTGCACCACACATAGACGGAGACTACCACACCTCTTAAGTACCATAGGTCACACTAGACCCAATAAGTAAGTGAGGGGAAACCTTGCACTGAGCCAACCTCTCTATTAGGGTCCTACCTACAAATGAGGAAGCTCAGATACCAATGCAGGGTTGTACAACTCCCCCTCTGACCCACGAGCACAACACAGAGCGGTTGAAACAACCCACCCGAAAACTCACACGAATCTTGAGGAGCAACCACAAACTCCATTCGCACCCGACCACAGAGGGGATTAACCCCATACAGGGCTAACGACAGAACACAACACAAAAGAACGCTCACTGTTATAATGAAGCCAAATACTCAAATACAATTTATTATCCAGTAGATGAAACTATCTTGATGCTGTAATACACATAACTGACCAGTTTATATGTTACCACATGTTAATTTATATTGGATATACATGCTGTGATTGAATATTGAAAAACTTAAATAAAGAATGTCAAAAAAAAAAGAATGCAGAGTGCTTATCGGCCAGTTTTATCACTACGGCACATTCACAAACTCTTTGCAACATAGTAATTGATGCAATGATCGTGTGCACTTTTTTGCATCTTCAGACTGAAGTCTCAAGATGTCCCAGAGAAGGGTCTATCTTTAACATTACACAGAGTACCTGGATAGATCAGTATAAAAATAAGTACCTGGATAGAATAGGAGCTGTTGTATTCAGCATACAAATTAGAAACTGGAATATCAGATCCATTGACAGTGCAAGTAGTATACGGGGCTTCGAGATGCTGGACTCCATCCTACAGAGAGAGAACAGGAACAAGATAGAGAATGGTCCAATTTATAAATAAAAGTGGCCTACAAGTACTCAAGTATACATCTACATCACACATAGATAGACAGATAGACAGATAAATAGATACAGATGGATAGATAGATAGATAGATAGATAGATAGATAGATACAGATAGATAGATAGACAGTAGATAGACAGAGAGATAGATAGATAGATAGATAGATAGATAGACAGATAGATAGATAGACAGTAGATAGACAGAGAGATAGATAGATAGATACAGATAGATAGATAGACAGACAGACAGATAGATAGATAGATAGATAGATAGATAGATAGATACATAGGTAGATAGATAGATAGATAGATAGATACAGATAGATAGATAGATAGATACAGATAGATTGATAGATAAATAGATACAGATAGATAGACAGATAAATAGAGACAGATAGATAGACAGATAAATAGATACAGATAGATAGATAGATAGATATTAGCAGGCTTCAATATCGAAGAAGCAGACCCAGCAGATTGGAGATTGCCATCAAGCAAGAAACATTGAAGAGAATGAATCCCTTCTTTAATTTCTATTTTAAATTATAAGGTTTTTTTTTCCCCATAATTCATTAACTCTATAATTCCCAATGTAAATGGCATTAAATCTATCCTGATGTGTCCCTTCTGACACACTATCTCTTGGGTCTAGTTCTGACCAACATGCCATTCTTGTAACAGATTTTGTATAATACCATCACACTCCCAGTGGGCCCTTTAAGAAATGCCAGGATTGCAACCTTACGACAAAGACAGCTATCTTTGTATTAAACGACTACGGACACTTTTTATGTGTGATAACACTGGAGAAGATTTGATTTTGCTTTCAGCTTCCATTTAATATTAGATCACTTGCCTGACCTAGAGGGTTATTGGAAATGTGAGGTATATGCGTAAAAGTGATTAAAAAGAATGACTAACTCTGTCTAAAGCAGAGCTTGCTACAAGTTAAAGCAGAAAAAAAAATCCAATTAAAACAAACGAATACTGCTAAAACAACAACAATAAACATACATAAAAAGCCAGTTAAAACCAAACCATCTGGCTCAGGTCCCATCAGATAGTTTTGTTCTCAGTTTGTTTTCTCAGGGACATACCACAAGTACAGCGATGGAAGTCTCCGTGCCCGGCATGGCATAAATGCCCAAGTCTTTGAGAAACGGGAAACTTCTCTGTTGGTGAAGGATTAACCTGGCCGCGGCTGTTGTCTGGAGAAATGGGATGTATTCATCTTGATTAATGTCTAGGACCAACTTCAATCCTGTGGAAGGAACATGAGTTTAGTTATTGGGGGGGCAGCCAAAACAATATATCCAACTGCTCTGAGAGACACGTTCATGGAGAACAAGGGACGATCCGTTTTGAAAACATTAATGGGACAGCAAACACTACAACACGATTATAATGTTCCCTCCTTTATACATATGATTTTTGTAGGTGGTGGCCTTTCTGCTAGTCATTTAGAGCAGAGGGAGCCGAGATCTGAGCTTAGACTTGTGCGGATTGCTCACAGGCATGTTATACCTGGATTATCGCAATCTACACAGCCAGACCTCAATGGAGAGCTGTGAGATCTGGGCTGGTAGAAGTACATCTCTTGGCCTACTTGTCATCCTGCTAAGTATTACTTGCAGTGACTCCTTAAAGCCTTGAAATCAGTGATGATACTAGAGGGTATGTTCTGCCAATATAAAAAGGGGGTATATCAGCTAAGCAGACACTGCTATTAAATGAGTCAATATGTATGAAAACCAAAAACATGAAAAGGAAGGTGCTAATAAGTTATAACAAGTAAACAAAGAAAAGATAAAACATAAATTCATTTTAAAGATCTATTCAATATATTAAAAACTAAAATAAATAGCAACTGCTACTCTTTAAAGACCAATAGCGGTAAATAAACACAATTATCACACATTACAATACTAGAAAATAGTACACAGCAACCTCTCGGCCCCCTGGGAAGTATTCTCTATTAGAGCTACAATACTTGTTTGATACAAACTATTATTCTTATCTTTCCAGCTATGGATCACTAGGGTCAATACATGCTGTTGCTGATCTGGCACAGCTCTGAGTCTATTTCTTTTTCGTTTTCGTGTCCCTTTGATGTTTAAGACACGTGTTCTTATAAAACTTAGATGGGCAATGTAATATTACATCAGTAACAAAGTAAGAAATAGTCCCGTCAGCCAGTTAATAAAAAAGATAGCAAGGCTTAGTTTTATCCAACCGGTTAATGTATTTGTTTGTCTGCTAAAATTAAAGAGCAATAAAGATAAAAGATATTTAGGATGGTGGATTTTTGGCTTTTCTAAAACATTTTAAAGGGGACAAAACATTGAAAATCATCTATAACTTGTTTTAAACTTTTTTTCATGTGATTCTCTGTTTTAGTAGAAATTTTAATTCTTCTCCTTTCTCCTTTTCTCTGTATAATTTTTCAAAGCTGACTGCCAGGTGTGAAGGACAGAGCTTATAACAATGAATGACAAGGAGCTAAGATGGAGGCGCCCAGTTGCAGGGTAAAAAGGGGTGGATTTCTACATCTGATTTTATTTTTCAAACCTCGTAAATACATACTTGTTAAAAATTGTGATACGTAAACATGATATGAAAAATCCTTGCAACAGTCAGTCCCCCTATAATTATATTTCATACAAACCAATATATCCATTAATTGGGGGCACTTATAATTAATGGCAGTGTTTATTTTTTTTTTTTTATTTAATGAAGCCCTAAAGAAAATAGTTAAATAACAACACGTGGACAAAGAGAGGACCTTTAAACAGATCACCAAGAAAATGTAGGCAAAGACCAAACATTAACTGGTACCTATAAAATGTCTAAATGTCAGTACTTACAGAGCCACCAGTTCAAGTAAAGATACCAAGTATAATATTCTGGTATGAAATACTAATTTATCCTTTCACCCGGCTGTACATTCTATCAGACTCTATTCAATCATTCAGGGTTCATAGATATGTCTAAGACTAAAACTATTTACCCCATATTGTCTAGTTATCAGATCCTATACACACTTTAAGTTACTGTTAATATGACAGACTCAGAATATTATCTCTCTTTTTCAAACAAGGAGTGGTTTTGTACCACACATTTTATACAAAATACAGTCTTTATAAAAAGATACATGCATCGTCCACTTTCCAGTCTTTTTCACCAGCCTGGCAAAAAACACATGGAGACAATGAATGCGCTATCGGACACGACAGGGAATGGTACTATTCGTTGAGGAGCTTTTACCAGAACTAAAAAGAAAGACTTGGTCAGATGTGGTATCAGAGGAACCATTTCATGATTTGGAGAAGCAATATCTAGCATCCAAAATGGTGCCATGCTGAAAAAAGTTGGATTAATGATGCAGGGGAGGTGTAACATGATACAAACAAAGTTATTTTTTACGAAAGTGATATTTCAAAGTGAATTTTAAATTCTAGGTTAGAATAGCTGAGCTGGACACATTCTCTAAGTCAGCTATGCTTTTAGTTCAGCTACTCTGGCCTTAAATGTAAAATTCACTTTGAAGTCTCGCTTTAGTGAATAACCCTCTAATTCTCTTAAAGGTTCTACTGCGCTCTGCATGGCGACACTGACCTCTCTGCATAGAGATGTATTGATTCAATGCATCTCTATAAGGAGATGCTGATTGGCTAGGGTGGCATCATCATAATTGACGATCTGAGCCAATCCAATGTTTTCCTGTGGGAAAGCATTGTGATTGGTTGAGATTATCAATTACATCGAGGTCTTTGTTGGTACAAGGCAGATTCATATTCTTCAACCCATTCATGGACGGTCATATTACTGATCCCAAAGTCAGAAACTAATACCAGGTATGGTTGGATAAAATAGAAGCATGGCTGTAAGAGCAAAACACGCGACTTTGCAACAATGTTACTTAAGGACTAAAAAACTAAACAGAATAAAACTGTACAAAGGACATGTAAAATATGACAACATACTAGACTGTGTTTATTGAGCAGTAAACAATAATGACTTTGAGATGTTCTGGGCACGGGCACACAGAGCAAATGTACAAAGGATAGATAAGTCCTTGTATCATGGGCAACTACTTGTGGATTACGTTTCAAGCAGATATTTTATCCCTGTGTGTCTGGAGAAAGAACATAATAAACAGAATACCATTTTCTGAGCCAAGAAGTTAGAAAACCACCAGCATGTGTATTGGGGAAGGTTTGTTGTACTTACAGGGGATCGTCCAGAAAAAAGCTTGTTTTTTTCCTATCTGCCACTAAGCAGAGTACGCAATTGTCTAGGAATTTTATCCTTTGTAGTTATATTTTGGTATTATTTTTTTGTTCTTCATATTAATATTTTTTACATTACGACTATTTTGACCTCATTTTGAAATTCACTTTGCGTTTTTACTTTAGCAAATTACCTTGTATATCACACACACACAAAAAAAAAATTCTTAAAAAACCATTATGTTGGTCTATTACTAGGTCTTACAAACAAAATAAAAATAACAATCAATTCCAAAAAAAAGAATGACTTCAATCACGTCCACTGATCTTTCTGGTGTGCGTACAGAGTCATGCAGAATTCTACACACTTACCGAAATCAGCTCCTGGATTGGCAGACATCAAGAGATCTTGTCCTTCCTGGCCCCAGTTGAAGACATAACAGTTTCCATAGTCAGGATCATAAATTTGAGTAAAATTTCTGTAAAAAAGAAAAATAATACACGCTGTTTAATACTGCGAGCAAGTACACCTGAGAACAGAAGTTGTCAATAAGCAGATCTCTTATTAGCAGAGAATAATATTATTATAAATAATAATACTAATTAACAATCCCATGATCACTTGTCAGCTTGCAGCTAATCACGAGGCCCATAAGCGTGTTGATAAGAACCTGTAGATATATTAAATGGCAGGCTGGCAGTTTTGGATACAGAGAGGTAGTCTCTGTATTCATCTTCAGAGGCTTGCATTGTCGCGGCTCCCTATGCCGCTGCATTGTGAGCTCTTTGACTGTAGTTATGGCATAATATGCAATAAACAAATTTAATTTACAATTATGCTAATCATTTATACACGATTGCTCGGTATGGTTATACAGCCTGGCAGTCGTGTACACATAAGTGCCAGTGTGAAAGGGTTATTGGAAACAAAAATTTACATTTTGGTTGGGCTTTAAAAAAAAATCATTTACCAAATAATAAAGTTACTGATAAGAAAACAATGTCATAGACATTTTTCCCACATATGTATGCATATAATATATATGCTGTTTCCAACTTTACCTTCACATTACAGACACAGACATACAGACTAATACATGCACACATATAAACACTAATACACAAATACATATAGACACTGATACATGCACATGCATACACACACACAAACACACTGATGCACAGAGACACAAATATTGACTAATAAAGACATATAGTCACGGTGTGTATTTATCTGGCTGTGTGTATTTGAGTGTGTCTGGCATTGTCCACCTGTGTATGTGCCTGAGAGTGTCTGACACTGAGTGTTTTGTGTTATGTGCAGAGTTTTGTTTTGTGTGTATGGGGGGCTGCCTGTGCCTTTGTGCACTTTGTTTATCGCCAAGCTATGTTTTATGACTTTGTGTGTATGATGATTGTCTTCGGGGGTGACTGTGACAGGGTGCGTTAAGGGGTAACTGTGGCAGGGTGAGGAGGTAAGAGCGACAGAATGAACGAGGGCAAGTGTGACATGGTTGAAGGATGGAGTGTTACAGGGTGAGGGGAGGTTAGCGTGACAGGGTGAATGTGGCATGGATGGGGAAGTGTGTATCATAGGGTTGGGGTGAATGGGGCATTGTTGCAGGAGTGAGGGTTATAGGGCAAGGGGAGGTGAATGTGACATGATTAAGGGAATTAATTGACAGGGTGAGTGTGGCAGGGTTGAAGGATGGAGTGTTACATGGTGAGGGGAGGTGTGTATCACAGGGTTGGGGTGAATGGGGCATTGTTGCAGGAGTGAGGGTAAAAGGGCAAGGGGAGGTGAATGTGACATGATTAAGGTGAATTAATTGACAGGGTGAGTGTGGCAGGGTTGGAAGTGAGTGTAGCACGGTTGGAGGAGGGAGTGTGACAGGAAAAGGAGTGGTGAGCGTGCCAGTGAGAGAAAAGGTGAGTGTAACAGGATTAGGGGGTAATGTGATAAGGTGAGTGTAGTAGAACGAGGGGAGTTGAGTGCAATTTGGTTGAAGGGGGTGAGTGTAACAGTATCAGGGTGGGTTAAAGTGAGTGTGGCAGGGTTAAAGGGGCGACAGTGTGTGGAAGTTTGGTGACAGTGTGTGTGGGGAGTAGTGCAGGATGTGTGGAGGGGGTGACAGTGTATGTGCATAGAGGGGGATAATAGAGTGTGAAATGGGCTGACAGGGTGTGAAGGGTGGCAGAGTGTGAGAGGGAACGGGTGATAGGTGCTGAGTGAGGGAAAGAGAGGGTAACAGGGGACTGAGTGAGGGGGTGACAGGTAGCTGAATGAGGAGGTAACAGGGGGAAAAGAGGAGAGGTATTCCTTAGTGGTCCTGTGGGCTGCCATTCTCCCTGGTGGTCCGGTGGCCTTCCTATTCGGTCTGCAGCTCCGCCGGGTGTGAGCTGCAGACCACGTGATAAGAGTCTTGCGATCTCCAGAAGTCAGGGCATTGCTGTGGAAACCCACGCTCTGATTGGATGGGGATCACGAGACACTTCAGTCTACAGCTCACACCCAGCAGAGCTGCAGACTAAAGGCTGGCTCTCAGGACAGACTGGAGGGGCCTCGCACACGGCGGCAAACAGGGCAAGCCTCCTGGCCCCCTCCTGATGTCACACTAACCTAAGGCGACTTAGGCAGCTGCGAAGCCCCAGCCAGCACGAGGCCTTAGGTGGCCGCCTAAATCGCCTAATTAGAGAGCCGCCTCTGAGTCCGCTGTCCACGTGAATTAAGATTTGCATGGCTGAATAATTCATATGTGAAATACTAGCAAATTACCTTATTTACTGGTGAGAAATAACAAGGTGGCTCAGTGAGTTAATGCACTGACTACAAAGTCTGTTCAAATCTCAAGGACACAGACTATAATTCTGGCAGCATTATTCCAAAGCTGACAATATCAGAATGATTAAATACGGTAATAGTTATAAGGTAATAAATCTGTGAATCAGATGATGATTCTGAGAAAATCTGAATGTAAGATAATGGTGCTTATACATGAAACATAAAAATTGAAATGCATTGTGAACTGAAAAAAAAAAAATCTAAAACAGTCAATTAGGGACTACAGTAGAGTCAGATAAGTTTTTTCAAAACTGCACTTTTTGCCTAAATTCTGGAACATCTGTGTGTAAAAAAAACAACAACCCAAAAACCGTTTATCAATACACTACATCCTTATTTGTTTGTTACTCTATTTTAAATTGTTTTAATTAGTTAACAATTTGTAAGTAAATATTGTGAATATTTTTTTGCATTTATTTTTACTAATGTATTTCTGTACTTAAAAGGACACTATAGTAAATCACTTTGTTTATGAACCCTAGTCACACCTCCATGCATGTGACTTACACAGCCTTCATAAACACTTCCTGTAATGAGTCATCTAATATTTATGCTTCCTTTATTGCCAATTCTGTTTAATATAGAATTTGCTACCTCCAGCTCTGCTGATCGCTTGCTAGACCATGCAGGAGCCTCCCATGTGTAATTAAAGCTCAATTTATAGAGCAGGAGATAACCCTTTTTAAAGTAAGTTATATCTGATCAAAATGAAACCATTTTTTCACTCCATCTGTGTCAGTCACAGCCAGAGGGAGGTGTGACTAGGGCTGCATGGACAGAAACAAAAGTGATTTAACTCCTAAATGGCAGAGAATTGAGTTGTGAGACTTCAGAGGTATGATCTATGCACCAAAACTGCTTTATTCAGCTAAAGTTGTTTTGGTGACTATAATGTCCCTTTCAGGTAGTCTGATTTTCACAGGCAGGATATTTATTTAAAAAAAAAATAATTTAAGAGTCTTTTGTATTTAAAGAGCAACTGTACCTACACATGATTTTTAATATTATGTTTACTTAGCCCTACAGTTAACTAATATGTATTTAAGAGGTGTGAAAAATAAAATGAAATGTAGAAAACCAACCCTTTTTATCCTGCAAATGAACGCCTCAATTTAGCTCTGTCAATCACTGTTATAAGCTCTGCCCTTTGAACCCAGCATTCAGCAAAGAGAAAAGTGTCGGTGATATATGATATTTATTTCTACCTGTAACTGCAGGCCTGTCCGCCAAATAAACACGTCAGAATCATGTCTTCTCCTTGGAAACCCATTTGTTTTTTCTCTGCAAGTGACACTTTGGAAAAGATATTCGAAAATTGCAACATGTACCATTCACTTAAGGCTTGGATTGTGCTGGTGTAATTCCGGTAGACGCAAGTCGTACCACTGTTGGAGCACTGTAGAGAAAATTAACATGATCACTGAATATCTTGCACAAAAATCACATAAAACTGAGATGCTTGCAAGTTGATTTTCTTTTAATTTGTAGTATTGTGTATTTTATACTCTTCTATAAAAATAGAAGAGTATAAAATATTTTGACCTGTATTTTTCAATTGACTGGTCTGTGGGGCACTGTGTCATTATACCCGTGGGGCAAAGAGTCTGTTTGTTATAGACTAGTATGTTTCAATGCAAAGGATGGACTTTACACTGTTCGAGAGTTATCTTGCCCGTACCACACTTGTTCGGCTCCCGAACATAGACACGTTCCACCCTTTTATATGCACCGAACACCAACCACCCCATGGCTCGTTAACTTCAAAGGAACTCATTCATTTAAGTGCTTTCCCTGGGTGGCCGCCAATCGTAAAACCGAATCCACGTTCTCTAGTGAATGGCGGCTGTTTTGTCTCCTGAACGCAGGCAGCGGTACCTGGTCATCGAGAGCCTGGAATTCCTGGTATTTTACTGAATTACCTCCCAGACACAGGGACACGTGCGAGGGCTTTGTATTACTTTGTATGGAGACCCAATGCTTGGGGTCTGAGCATAAAAAGCTGCATTCAGAGCAATGAACTCAGATTACTCCCAGAACTATGTCTCATCTGGTTGCTGGGGGGAAGAGAGTTATAATTACACATGGTTTCAGTCTGGCTGAGAGGAGAATTAGCAGAGGTAACTAGTCGGGTTACCCAGGGTGTGCTACATGGTCTTTTCTCCACAGTTCCTGGCTTAATAAATAAACACTTTGATGATAGTTGTGCTCTGCCTTCCCTTGCTTTTTTAAGAATGTTAGCTATACGCTGCAGTTTTTTTTACATGTATTTTCTCCTTATTTGTAGTTCCCTATATCACCGCAGGGGGTGAAAACATACCATGAACCTGGTGTTTGCATGTCCATTTCCATTGTAAGTAGAGGCTGATTCACAGGACTGACTAAAGCATACTACAGAAGTCAATGTTTGGCAAACCCAGCATTAGAATAGCATTCTGCTTCTTCCTGAAATGGGACATAGTGGTACCATTTAGCAATGGGCAGAATTTACTACAGCAACGAAGGCTATAGACAGGTAAATCGAGAAGAATATAGTTTAGACACTAGATTTTTCTTGTATTCAACAGGTTCTTGCCTTGATCGGACCTACTCAGGACTAAGCAGCCTGGTTGTAAATAACAGAGCTTTCAAGACAAACTTGAAGGCTTCCATCAATGTTAACTGTATTCAAGTTACAGAAAAATGCGATTTTTAGAAATGCCAGGAGAGTTGCGTTCATCTGCCCAAATCTGGCTATGGATTTAGTGAAAAAATAATTATTACTTTAGTATTAAAGATATATCTTACAGTCTATTCAATAACAAAACTAGCAATGATGACCTCAAAATCTCCTTGGATACATGTATGTTGAAATGTTTAAGTTGCTTCTTTTCCCAGTCCCCCGTTACGTTATCAGACCCAATGCTCACTATTTTGCAACTCTCCATTGCTTTTCAAAATTCCCTGACAGAAAATGCAGCAGGCAGAAAGAACGTGATTTTGTAAAGCAACAGATGATTGTAAGATAGTGAGTAAATACTCGGACAGGGCTGGTACAACCATAAGGTGGCGCAGATGGCTGCCTAAGGCACACCGGCCGGGCGGCGCATTCACCATGTGATTTGCACAGCACTCCCCCTCCTGCAAGTCTCTTAATGTTACGTAGCTAAATGCACTGCGATAGAGAATCTTTGTCCGCTACCATTTGTGACAGGAAGTGTTCACTGGGAGCGAGAAATAGCTTCCTGTCAGTTAGGATATAGGATACAGCAGATCCTCTACCGTGGTCCTATTGGCCATGCTACATGGAGGAAGGTCAGCCTGCAAGAGAGTGAGGAAGAGACCACAAAGGCAGAGAGGAGTGGAAGAGACCACACAGCAATGGGTGAGAGTGGAAGAGACCACAAGGGGATGGGGGGGTTAGAAAAGACACACATAAGGGCTGTGGGGGGATGAGACACACATAGGGGCTATGGGAAAGTAAAGAGACAAACAAAAGGGCCGGTACTAAGACACACACAGAAAAGGCTTGGGGAGAACCATCCACAAAAAGAGCTGGGGGAGAGACACTCCAAGGGCCTGGGGGGAGAGAGGCTGGGATGAAGTAAGAGACACACATGGGGGTGGCGGGTTGTAAGAGACTCACAATGTGGAGTTGTAAAAGACACACTATGGGGTGTATTACACCCAAAGGGGGAAAATTGGGGTAAGATACACAAAAGTGGGTAGGACAATCAAAATTGGGGATAGGAAACACAAAAGGGGGGCAAGAAATTAAAAAAGGTGGTTAAGAGAAACAGAGGTGAAAATACATTTTCTATTGGGAGAAGAGAGGCGGCAAAATGCATCCTCTGTAGCCAAAAGTCATTGTGCTCAGATCACTAACAATCTGCCTAAAGACGGCTGTCAGAAAGAGAGAGTGGGAAAAGTAGGCCACTGAGATGGTATCCTATAACAAGGTAATAGATTAAAAATGTAATTTCTCATAAATGTGTTTATAAATCACACTGTGCCTTATTTTATCCCTTGTTTTCTATAATTAAAAGCTCACTTGACATAAGTGAACTGTCATGTGGCAAATTTATCCTGCATTTTGCATATTACAGCCTCATCCCATATTTCATCAACACTTTCCATATTTCATATTCAGCCTCATAGAGCATACTTTACTCTATACAAATACGTCATCAAAAAATGCTTTGTGTTCGATATTTCACCTTGTTTTTACATTTATCTGTTTTTACCTGTTTTTACCCTGTCACACAGTAACACCTTGTAAACATGAGGTCTGGCTAGAACCCGTTGCAGATTGCTGAGGAGATAACTGGAATCTAGAAGAATTATGATTAACTCTTGTTTTTATTGACTTCCTTTAAAAGAAACAAACTGGCTTTTTACAAGGACATATTTGTCCTGATGAGTCTGGCCAACTCGCCACACGTGTCTACTGGTCAGATCACAAGCACAGCTTGGCCAAGTAGCGTGAGAAAGTAAAAATCAGAAGAGCTCATTCTGCAACACAGTAGCCAACACACTATTTAGTAAACACATCTTGGATGTGATTTAACGATGAAGTAAATTTGTAAGAATTCCAGCTACACGTTCAATGGAGTATGTTAAATATAACAGAGCTATGCAGTTGATCTGACTAGCCTACATAAGCCGTACTTTGCTTTAAAGCAATCTTGTAATATGATATAATTATGTATAACAGCCAAGCAACTAATTTGACAACAGAGCCCACTGTGGAAGGTGCATCACACCCACCTGTCCTTAAGTTGGAAAGTGTCCCAAGGCTACAAAAGGTGACACTGATGGAGAGTTCTCCATCCTGGGCTACTAAAGGTGACATAACTGGAGAGATTCGCACCAATCCTGAGGTGATGAAACCTGTGTCTTGCTTTAAAAGAGTCGTACACCCCAGCTTACAGTTTCCCTTTCCCCTGATAAAGCCCCTAGAAATCAGGTAAGTAGGAGATTATGGTAGGAGTTTTTATTAATCAGTAGTGCTGGGCTCCCAAATATTGTGTGCATAGGGCCCTCACTACTTTGTTTTGTCACTGCAGTTATCAACATTTCAGGTGGGAAGCTAGGTTTGGAGAGCATAGAGGAAGTACTGGAAAATGGAGAGAACTGGATGCGGCACGGATGGATGTACCGTGAAATTTACAGAGGCCCCATGTATCATCTGGCCTTGTGGCATCAATTATGTTTATAATAAACAATTTTAATGTGACAGGGTGATTTATTATTACAATTATTAATAAGAAAATAGTAAATACAAATATATAAACCTATTTGTTGGTCAAGTCTGGCAAAATGTGTGCCTACAGTGGTCATCCAGTGCCACCTCCTAGAAGTAAATGGCTTTTTGCTAACAGGTATAAATGACTATAACATTTGAAAGAACTCACACACATTAAATGAGTTTTGAATTATAGGCTTACCAACTCTATTGCTATTTTGTATCTTTGAGCATAGGACGTTTGGTTACTGTTAACATTTGTGGTCGAATAATCGGTACTTGAGTTGAAAATATTATAGATAATGGGGTTGTTTGAATCGTTTTCATCAATGAGCACTAAAGGTATGTTGATCCACATACTGCTGTTTAAGGTCATGTTACTGGTACTATTTGGAAGCAATGTGTTGGAGTTACTGGGACTCAATAACTGGATTCGATCCAAGGCGGTTTCAACTAGTTCATCCAAATCCTTCAGAAGATGTTTCACCTTTGAATACCTTCAAGCAACAGGGAGAGAAAGTGGTGAAATTATCATTTTTTTGTGATATTGCTAAAAAAATGTAATATCTTAGAAGCTAAAAACATGCAACATGAACAGAAATTGACATATAATCCACAAATTTGGATAATGCATAGTTATGTTCAACATGTTTGTTTGGCCATTTATTATTATTATTATTATTATTATTATTATTATTATTATGGTATTTATATAGCGCCATCAAATTCCGCAGTGCTTTACAATGGGTGGACGAACAGACATGTAGTTGTAACCAGACAAGTTGGACACACAGGAACAGAGGGGTTGAGGGCCCTGCTCAAAGGCCTACATTAGGGACAGGGGTTGATTGCACTCAAAAAGTTCCCTATTCTGCAGACACAATGTCTCCAATATGTCTTCTTCCTGACATTCTACAGGCTGTTGCCACAAGAATTGACCCTCCACTTCTTCCAGTCTCTGTTGCGTCATGGTACTTTTATCCTTTGGACCGTAAGGGTCCATGTTTTAGCTACTCTTAAATTCACGAACATTCCTTTTAAGGATATTCAATTTTCTTTAAATATAGACTGCAAACAAAAACATCAGTTTCTCCCACATTTATCATCTATGTGTGTCCTCTCTAAAAGAAATTCAACTGGAACATGAATAATATCATCACAACTCGTGACAGTCCAAAAACTAATCACTCAATAAAGGTAATTTTCAAAATAGTTACTGATGCAGTTTTCCCATAATCTTTGTAATGTCTGTACTGCCAGAAGCTAGTTGGAGCATCTATGTGCCATCCTGGCTGGCAGTCCATCACAGGCCTGTGTGAGTGAAGTTAATGACATTAACATTAAACCTCTTTAGTTTAGAAAAACGGTGCCTCTGAGGGGATATGATAGCATTCTACAAATATATTCAGGACCAATACAAACCATTGTCTGGAAATCTATTCATAAATAGGACTATGCATAGGACATGAGGTTACGCGCTTAGACTGGAAGAAAGGAGATTTAGTCTAAGGCAAAGTAAAGGGCTTTTTACCTTAACTATAAGGATGTGTAATTCTCTGCCTGAAGAGGTGGCTTTATCAGTGTCTGTACAGATGTTTAAACAATAACTGGATGAATTCTTGCAAAAACATAAAATTCAGGTATATAAATTAAATTTGTGGTGGTATTAGCTTCTAGATCCAAGGATAAATCTGACTGATGGAATTTTTTCCTAATTTGTTGCAAAATTCGAAAGCGTTTTTTCCAAAACTGTTTTTTTTTTGCCTTCTTTTGGATCAACAGCAAAAACAGATGTGAGGAACGCTGAACTTGATGGACAGATGTCTCTTTTTAGCCTGTGAAACTACGTGTAACTATGTAACATTAGGTACGTGTGTTTCAGCTGGTCTGGTGGCATTAGTTAACTCACTCATTCTAGCTCAGTAAAACAATTTATTTACCTGGCTTGCCAACAGCCATACACCCCACCATTTTATGATAGGCTCACTTTCTTTGTTTTTATATATATTTATACGAGCCATGTTTATATAATGGTCAGCTTTTGAAACTGTTGCATACATTAAAATGTTACACTGTCTCAAATCCTGTGGCACTCACTTGTATGGATTGGCATTGCAGACGGTCACTGCTGGGAATTCCATGGCTTTGAATCCTATAGAAAGGGAGACACTCAAGCCATAGGAGAGATAGGTTTGGATTAAAATCCCCCACTGCCAGAAAACAAGACTTGCAAAGACCAGAGTCAGCATGAACCACAATACCCTCTTCTTCGGTCCTTCTGTGATGATGCGTTTGGGACCATGGGTGTTTGTATTGTTACAGAACCAGACAAGCAACTCTTTGTACGTATACCCCGGTCCCTTCTGAATTCGATGCAATGCTTTAGTGAAATATCGCTTTATCTTCCTCATCTTGGCCTGGGGAAATGTGCAAGAATATTGTATCACACAGAATGTCACAAATGATAATAAAAAGAATGTGTTGCTCTGAAGAACTTTATAAACGCAGAGAAACACAAGGGTTATAAATACAGAGAATCACAAGGGTGGTATTTAGGAAGCAACAGATCTAGTTAAAATAGCATTTGTAACTAAACGAAACAAGATATCCACACTTAAACATAGAAACATAGAATGTGACGGCAGAAAAGAATTATTCGGCCCATCTAGTCTGCCCAATTTTCTAAATACTTTCATTAGTCCCTGGCCTTATCTTATAGTTAGGATAGCTTTATGCCTATCCCACGCATACCTAAACTCCTTTACTTAAATTAAACTTATCCAATCAACACCACCATCAATGGAACATGTTCTGTTCAGGTGTAAATCCAACAGAACAGATAATCTTGTTGATGGCAGATCGTGTGATGCCTTCAATGCAATTTGTCACTCTTACATCATTTAATCAATCCCCTACTTGCTTTCATAAAAATGTCAACTTATAGCGTCTAATCGTAAATGGCTTTGGGAAGGAAGAATATTAAGAATATGAAATATGATTGACTAACCATCAAACACAACACAGTTTGTTTCTTATTTTCTGTCGTTTTCTGAGATTCCTCAATATGTCCACATAAACTATTTTGGGTAACTGTCCTCCTTACGCTAATCTTTCTAAATTGCTCTCATCATACTATATCTACTTTTCGAGATTGGCAAAAGACATCATCGTAACCCAGATATTTGAAACCCTTTATAACTGCTTATATTTCACGCATACACACGTGAACATGAATAACCATTTCTTGAAAGATTTTATTTTTTTATTTTTATACATTTATTTCCTATTTCATCTTTTGCCCTCATATCATTACATCCCCACTTCTCCCTTTTTATTGATTATTTTATTTGATGAATGGTATAGAATTATAGTTAAGATACAAAACTCCAGACCTGGTCTGTCTGAATGACTAAGTAAAGGTGTATTCTAATTTCTATCCAGGGTAATATATTTCAGCATCTCAATAATGCTCTTTGTTATGTATCCGTATTGTGTGCAGGTACAATGATACAATTAGCTGTATTTTTTTTTTAGTAAAAACATTTTTAAAAAAAAGAACATTTGGCCACATTTTTCTTAATCCTGGCTCTTCTGTTACTAGCCTGATAGAGCTTGCAGGAACCGTGTGTGTGTGATTAAAGTTCATTTAACCCCTTAAGGATACAGGCAATTGTACAAGCTCAGAACCAAAACAAAACCTGGAATATTGTTATTTTCTGCATGGCCTTTTAACTGTGAATGTCATAATACTGTTAGTTTTTACTGCAATTTAATACACATATTTGTGTTCAGTGATGTCTCACAAGTGCAACAGGTTTTATGGGTTTTGGAAAGTTAGAGGGTCAAATATAGGGCTTGCCCATTTCAGTTTTTACACATTCAAATTTGCTGAATTGTTATGTTGCCTTTGAGACCGTATGGCAGTCCAGGAATGAGAATTGCCCCCATCATAGCATATTATTTGCAAAAGTAGACAACCCATGGTATGCAAAAAAGGGGTATGTCCAGTCTTTTTAGTAGCCACAAATCCTGGCCAAAGTTAGTGTTCATGTGAACATTCCAAATGCGTATTTTGAGACATTTGATCAAGCCATTTTATCACAAATGCAGGCCCCATTTAGTGGTATAATTTTGTTTTTTCACTCACATGAACTCCATTTTCTCAAGACATTTCATAATCCTGATGTGGGTTAATGTAATAAATCCTCAATAGTTTTACTCACCAACAATTCTCCCCATGTGCCGGTTTTCCAGTTTTCTTTTGAGAGGTCACAGGGTCAAATATTTTAGATGCATTTTTCAATTTGGAAATTCGACAAAGTGATTTTTTGGGCCTATGTCACTTTTGAGGCAGTGTGGCAGACCAGGGAAGAAAACTACCCCCATGATGGCATATCATTTTTTAAAGAAGAGAACCCAGGGTATTCCAAATGGAGTAATTTGAGACGTTTAGTATAGCCACTTTATCACAAATACTTGCCCCATGTAGGGGTCACGTTTTCTTTTCTCAAGACATTTCATAATCCTGATATTTTTACTTAGCATTGTCTCACCAACAATTCTCCCCATGTACTGTTTTTTCTGGATTTCTTTTATGTAGTCACAGTGTAAGAAATGTAGGGTAGCTTTAACATTTTTATTTTTTATGATATATATAGACATATGCCTTTGATTAGGTTTGGTGTGTAATAAGCTAAGATAAGCTATCTGGTTTCACAATGGAAACCAAAGCAAGATACTAAAGCAGTTTCATGACTTGATGTACACATCAAGCCACGCACAGAGTAGCACTCAGTGATAGAACCCATTGGAACCATTGGGTAGCCCAGAGGGCAAATCCGATAGGTAGGCAGATGTAGCAAGGAGCAAGGTTGGGTGCTTTAGCAATGTGACCGGGCAAATTTATTGTCCACAGCCAATCCTGGGAGGAAGTGAATACCTATCATTTCCTCCCAGCTAACAGGAATGGGCTAGGAGGGCAATTGAGGCACAAAGAGGGTGGAGGGAGCATAATGCAGACAGAGAGTCTGGACAGTATCAGACTTTCATCAGTCTCATCCAGCCCAGGGACATGACTAAAATATGTAATTTGAGACTTGTGTGTGTCAGTGTGTATGTGTTTCGGTATGTATGTGTATCTCTGTGTGTGTCAACACTATATACAAACACACCCCTTTTAATCAAACACCAACACTACATGTAATCAAACACCATTTTCAAAAACACTACACAAAACGACGCCACTGCTTTCAAGTGGCAACAGTACATACAAACACAACTGCATTCAAATGCCTACAATACACACAGATACACCCCTATGTTCACACACACATACTCCATACAAAAACATGCTTACATTCAAACACACAAACACTGCTCACAAATAAAATCCTGAAAAGATCCCCAGCTGGCACCGCATCGTGGGAGATGTACAACAGATGGTAATCTACCTTTTGGCCACGCTTGCACCAGGGGCCTCTCTACATTAGTTCTGCCACTCCTGTCTGTCATTCGACGGTGGGTGCTTAGCTTAGAGTAAGGATGTCACTTCACATCCTCATGTTAAGCTCTGCCCTCGCCATTGAGTGACATAGACCATTTTTGGTGCCCAAAAAGTAGTGGGGAGTAGAGCCGAGATTAAGGGCAGCAAACGTCTTTTGTTTATTTTAAGTCATTTTTACAGCGTTTGAAAAGCAATTTAATTTTATTTCACTATAGTAATTTGCCTGTTTTACAGACAGTGGCAGTAATTTCCAGGGCCAATAATTCTTTTGATAATCAATACTATCATCATGTACATTTGTTAAAAAAAAAAGTATATAAAAAATTGGAGAATAGCCACTGTCTTAAAATGTCAGCGATTAGCTGCGTGTAACTGGTCATTTACTTATTATTCTTTATTTTTAAGCCACCCACCACCTGGTGCAGTTGCGTGGGTTGATACTAGATAGTAGGTACACTTTGGGTTCTCTTTAGGGCCAATAATTCAATATTAATCAATACTAACATAATATATATTTTACTATAGTCTTTACATGTGTTGAATTAAGATTCCAACCAAAGGCAGAGGGCGGATGGGGCTGTTGGGGTGGTACATAAGGGTAGTACAACATTTTGTTCTGCCCCAGGTGACTGTAACTCTCAAAACACCAGTGATTCTAAATGTAGTATTTTGAGTTGTTTGATGTAGCCTGCTTATAATGGCTGGGCTTAACGTAAACAGAGATAGGCCAAGGTCAAGGGAATCCAGAAGTCAGAGTAGTCAGTACAACAAGCCAATAAGTTGGTCCAGGCAGCTAACATAGAGTAGTCAGAAATCCAGAAAAATCAAACAAACTGACAAAGTCCCGTACAGAGTGATTTAATAGTTCAGCTCTTGAATGCAAGGGTGTGTGTTTGTATGCAATGTTGGCTTTTAAATGCAGATGTGCTTTTGTGTGTAGAGTTGGTGTTTGTATATAATTTTAGCATTTTAATAAAGGGGTGTGTTGGTATGTAATGTATGTTATTGGTAAACTCTGAAATAGTCTGTTATGCAGAAGTCAGGAAGACATGGGGTCTTTTTGAATTTCCACAACACTTACTCTGGGGTGACTTTTTAAGGGGTATGGGCAGGATTCGGAAAGGAAAGTGCTTGCCACAAAGTAACTGGACATCTGTTGGTTCCAAAGAGATCGGACTGGGTAAATAAAGTATTGGACAAATGTTGAATGTGAAATGTGAATTGAAAATTGCAACCTGGCTCAAATAGATTGCAATTTTATTGCATCCGGACCAACTTTTTCGGTTCACTAGATAAGGCTGTATACATGGGTGTCCGCAGGGAGGGTAAGGGGGGGCACTTGCGCCTGTCTACAATGATTAGCCAAGTCTACTTCCCCCATATAGTTGCTGTAGTCTACAACGCACTTCGACTTTTCCAGTTGCTCAGTTCTTCCTCTGATAGGCATTGCACTTTGGTCGTGCATTTTCCTGACAGCATTTACACATATTCCCTTCCTATCTGTGAAACGAAGGGCAGACACCTCATCCTGGCATAGAGACTCTACTGCTTCTGCCGCTTGGCAAGATTTGGGGGAAACGTCTTCATGTTTTACACATTGTGCCACAAACTAGGGTTTGGAAATAAAATACATTTTTAAATAAATCAATACTGGGATAAACATTATCAACCCATAGATGATAACTAATGATGTCCCGAACTGTTTGTCGAACAGTTCCCGCGAACGGTTCCCCGCGGACGCCAGTCAGCAGACACATTCCAGCCAATCAGCAGCAGACCCTCCCTCCCAGACCCTCCCACCTCCTGGACAGCTCACTAAGAATGCAGCTTCAAAATGGATGCTGTCCAGGAGTTGGGAGGGTCTGGGAGGGAGGGTCTGCTGCTGATTGGCTGGAATGTGTCTGCTGACTGAAGTTCGCGGCTAACCGTTCGCGGCGAACCGTGACGAACCGTTCGCGAACAGTTCGGGACATCACTAATGATAACCCTTATTTAACAAGGGAATGATCAGATCCCACACAATTTTGCCATTTGTGCCCACAGAATCAGGGCGTCCTGGTGGCCAATATGGCCACCCTTGCCTTGATATTGCCGCCCATATATAGCGGGTGGTATATTTTATAAGCATATTTTATGAGATTTGATGCCATATTGTGACCGCTTAGATGGGATATATTGTTTAAAAAGCAATCTACCTTTACATTTCAAGGGATGTGTCAATAAAAATGTGGTGGGGCACTATCTCTGAAGGACTCACCCAGGGGTTTAATGTCAGAGGCTGTCATAGTGTCACTGTCTGCGAGAGTGTCACTGCTGTCACAGCCTGCCAGAATGGCATTCACCTCCCCCGCTATATAAAAGTGTTTAATTTCATGAGGATTAATAGTTATGTCACTAAGAACATTTTTTAATTAATTTGCCTACCTGCATAATACCACTACCACCCCACCCCCAATTCCCACTTCCAAGCCAAAAATTTAAATAACATTACTGATCGCAGATCAAACAGCTGTGATCAGCAGTAAAAGTTTTTTTTTGTTTTTTTTTAACTGTATATAGAAATAACCCACCAACCCTCCTAATAAGTCAGCTTGATCAGAGAGCTCTATAATCACACTGATAACTGATACAGTACAGAATATAAGCTCATTGAGCAGGGCTCTCCAACGCTCTGTTCCTGTACGCCCAGTTGTCTGGTTACAATTACATGTCTGTTAGTCCACCCATTGTACAGCGCTACGGAATCTGGTGGCGCTATATAAATAATAACTTAATAATTATAGCACATATACTGTACAGTGATCAGGCAGCAGGAAAGTGGGTAAAAAAATAAAAAAGGTGGCACCTAAAAAATAAAATATATTAATAGTGCCAGGATACTAATTACCCTAATCAGACTGATCACATGCTTAATGCTGTAGCCAGCACTTAACTTGAAGGGTTAAAAATTATATTTATATATATAGTTTTTAAAACAGTTTCTAAAACTTTTAGCCATTTAGCACTGTTTAGCAATGATCTCTCTGCCTCTCTTGTCTCAGATCAAAGTGAGGAGAAGAGAGGGGCAGACGCAATATCTCAGCCTATGTAACAAGTCATTGGCTGAGATATTGAAATAGTGATCTTACTCACATTGGGCAGAGAGGCGGGCCAGAGGGAGGGCCAAAACATTAAGGCGTGCAATATCGCCCCAACAGCGTTTAAGCACGCCCCCTACAGAACTGCATAGCATGAAATAATGGGTTAACATAGCAGGAGATAGCTTCTAAAATAAACACACTTTTTTTCATGTAGGTAGTGTCAGGCATAGCCAGGCGAGGTGTGTCTAGGGCTGCATTAACAGAGACAAAAGTGATTTAACTCCTAAATGGCAGAGAATTGAGCAGTGAGACTGCAGAGGCATGATCTATACACCCAAACTGCTTTATCAAGCTAAAGTTGTTTTGGTATTTTGTGTATCCCTTTAAACATAGCAAAGACAGTGTACGAGTTTAGAATGATAATCAGATTTACTCTTAAAAAAATATTTTCAGAATGTTTAAAACCTTTACAAATTAAACACCGGAAAACCATCATAGCTATAAATGTTTCCCTACACCCAAAGCATGTGGCACAATGTACTCCTATGGCCCATCTAACTGGAACAATCAGGTTTTTCATAACTTATTTTTACCTTCCCAGTTGACTGCATTAAGAGAATGGAAATGTTTCTATATCTAAACTAATTATCAAAATTCAGAACACGCAAACGTGAACTTTTAGATACAGTGCAGAGATAAGGAGTAATAACAACTTAGAAAAGAATTCCTTCAGGGTAAATGGTAGATAAATCCAAATTGCAGGGTGTTAGAGAAAAACTGAGCAAAGACAAAAGCTTAGTAGATTTCACGATGGTTAGTACCGTTTAGCTCACTTGAGCAATTACAGAGGGAACTTATACCATTTCCCCATCACACAGATACCATTCACATGTATCACTGAGCTCCACTGCAATTAAAATGCAATTATTGCTGCATGTTTTCAAAAAGCTGCAGATCTTCTGTCTGCAGCCAGTGCAAGCCCTCCCCTTATCCCCGCCATATACTTTCAGTCTGTGCCGGGAAAATGACCTGTTAGAGACTTCTCTTTACAAAGTTTCTGAATCGGATCCACAACGGAAGTGTGAGCGTAGTGAGGGATGGATTCAGGGAAGACGTGGGAGCCAGGGGGACACAGGAGAGAATGCAGCAAGCATGGACCAGGTAAAATGCAGCCCCCTGCACACATGCATTCACAGGGACTCGTAGAATAAGGCAGGCTCGCTATAGCCTCTAGTTATAAAAAGGGCCAATTTCACTTAGAATTAGTCTCATAGCGCTCTACTCCTGCCGGTCACTGCATGTAGCATGGCCAAGCGGCGGACCGCGTTTTATCCGGTCTGACAGGAAATGCAACAAACTGCTACATGTCAGACCGGCACCGGGACAGGAAACAGGATCCTCGGCCGCAGACCGCCTTTTCAACCAAGCCACAATAAGAGTTAGGGAAGGGGGGGAATAAGAGTTACATGAGGGGGCACAATAAAAGTTACAGTAGGGGGGGGCACAATAAGAGTTACGGGAGGGGGGCACAATAAGAGCCACAGGAGGGGAGGGAGGACAATAAAAGGTACAGGAGAGGAGGGGGGATAAAAGGTTCGGCAGGGGCAATAAAAGTTACAGGACAGGAGGGGAGGGGAAAATTGAAAGGCACAGGAGGGGAGGTGGGACATTAAAAGGTTTAGGGGAGGGGGACATTGAGAGTCGCAGGAGGGATGGGAGACACAAGAAGACACACAAAGAGGCAGGGGGCACAAAGAGAAACTCAGAGAGACTGAGTGGGGACAAAGCAACACAGAGGGAGGGCAAAGAGACATACAGAGGGGATGAGGGGGTCAAATAGACACACAGAGGGGCTAGGGGTGGAGCAAGACGCACAAAGGAGCTGGGGGGAGAAAGAGACATAAAAATAGGCTGGCAGAGGGGGAGAAACATACACAAAGGTGTTGGGGAGAAAGAGCCACACAAAGGAGATGAGGGGAAGAAAGAGACAGAAAAGGGGGCTAAGGGGAGTAAAAGATCCACAAAGGGAAGTTGTAAGAGACACACGAGGGATAAAACTCAGCAAAGAGAGTATAAGACACACAAAGGAGAAAAAGGGGGTAAGATATTCAAAAGATAGGATATAAAACATTACAGGGGAGAAAGAAATTCAAAAGGGGGGTTACATGACACACAGGTGAAGATTATTATTTATTTTTTTGGGGGGGGTGAGATGGCAAAAAGCATTTTTGCCTGTGTAGTAAAAAATCCTTACACTGGCCCTGATCTGACCCTCCTTGCAAGTCACTCTGATAATTACACCACTGAACATCGAATAAAACACTCGAAGTCTCTATTATCCTTTAACATTATATTGAAAATGTGTCAATTAACGGAACAGTGCAGACACAAAAGCACTTCAATCTATTTGTGACAGCTTATATAGGGGCCCTTTTCCATAGAAATCAGTACTTTTATAAAACTTTGCCAAAATGCCTCCCCAGCTATCACTCTGACAGCCCGCCAGGTTTTCTTCTGATCCCATTAGCTTCACAGAACTCTGATTCGCAAATCAAATGAAACTGTTTGTCAATTTCATTTGTTTTGTGATTCGTCCATATGGTGGTTCAGAGTTACGGAATTCGGACAGACGGCTGTTCGCCCCAAAATTTGGACGAAATGCAATTTATTTGAAACTGATTGCCCAAGTCTAATATTTATTACATATAAGGGATAAGGAAACATAATAAGTAAAACATTATTATTTTTTTTTAATTTTAAATATTGTCAGGGATTTACCAAAACTTATCTAAAGAAGAACTTCAATGAAATATCCGTTAGCTGTTTTTTATAGTTTCTGTAGCCAAATGTAAATAGTTTACATGACTCACTGTTCTGTTACATTGCCACCTTTGCCTCATATAAAAATTCTGTGTTCTTGGTGAAATGTAAGCTTTCTACATTTACTGCCCGCAGTTCATGTTTACAGGTGCAGTTTTTTTTATCGCTTCTCGTTAAAAATCTTTTCACACATTTCTGTTGTTAAGCTAAGCTGCAGAATGGAGAGTTTAGTGTTTTGTCCACACTACTTGTAGATAAGAACAAGTGGCGATTTACAGTTCGTTTCCCACAAACCAGAAAGTAAAAAAGTTTTGTTGTCAAAACATTTACACAAAACATACCAAATGTGAACAGCTCATAACATAAAAAAGCAAACATAGAAAATGCAAACCATCTTCTATACACATAGTAAAATCGAACGTACTGAAACAGCAAGTTCATCAGCTATAACTGATATGTATATATATCGTTTAAAAAAATAAAATGTATGCCACTATTATTTGCAGTCGTATATATATATGTGTTTGTGTGTGTGTCAGTGTGTTATTCAATAACAAGCTAAAAAAAATCCACAAAGTATGGCAAACAAGTGATGTTCACGCATTAAACCATACATTCTGAAAAACTGACACGGGAATAACAAAATATAGACCATCATTGTTAAATTGAACAAATGGCTTATTTGGATAATTTTCCAGTTTTTTTTTTAATTTAATTTTTTTAGAGCTCCACAATGTATCTTTTAGTAAATAAATCCCATTCTGTATGTCGCAACTACAACCTGTGAAGGGTTATTATGTTAATTCCCCCCCTTAGGCTAGATAGAAGTATGTTCCTCTCTAAAGCATTATCTGATTTTAATTGATCTGTTTCCCAAGCGTCTCTGTCACCTGCCCCCTGCTGGTTAGAAAGGGAATATAAGAACATGTTTAGCCTGATGATCTTCTTCTGTTAGTCCCCTTGCCTCTGCAACTTTTACAGTCATCTCCTAACTGGGGCCAATCTGCTCAGTAGGGTGAACGTACTGAATTCTTAGGAGGCCAATATGTTGGGGTAGGAGGGTACTTTTGCCAAGTTTGGTAAGAAGGGCAGCTGAACTACAACCAACTATCTAATTTTATCTATTTAATTCCACACTACAATTAATCTAAAATGTATTCAAATCACTAAACCATCAGCGCGCACAATGGATGGGCATGTTTTTTAAATTTTTGATTCAGAATTCCACCTGTGGCTCCAAAAAACTCTGAGTGCTGTAATCGAGGACAGAGGCCCAGTGGTCTCGCTAGCACAGTACCATGGGATAAGTAGTTCACCAAAGTTTGCAATGTCAATATTAGCCATTTCGGACGTAGACGGTGCAGATGACTTACAAAGCCACACACTGAGATGTTACCGCTACAGACTTTGTCTGTGTTAGAATAATATAAAACTGCAGATCATTTTTTACTTTTGTTTTTTATTAACATAAAAATGTGCATTAATTTCGAGTGACATGGCAATGTTCTAACACATATGATTGAAAACTGCTTGTATTTGCTGTTGTGGCATCTCAAGCCTGTATGTTCTCCTTGCACAATCTAAATAAAGAATATTATATATATAATAAAGAATATATATATATATATATAAGTGCTACGGAATTTTGCTGGTGCTATATAAATAATAAAATAATATAAAAAAAAACTGCAGATAAATGGTTGGAAAAATTATTAAAAGAAAACTCATTTAAAAAAAAAAAAAAGGAAATTTCAATAGTAATTGGCATTTTTATAAATTAACCTTGTTACATCCCCTGGCTGTCAATCAGATAACCCATCCTGTTACTTCCTGGTTGTTTAGCTCAGTTCATTTCTGAAAAGTGGTGCAAAGATGGAATAGGGGTGGACTCACTAATGAAATACAGTATTAGTTAGATCATATTCATTTTATCACAGTAATGAAAAATATATTGTTAAACAATCTGAAAAAGGACAGTTCCCCTGTATGTATCTGAAGTTGAATCTCTTGAGAAGAAAAACACCATTGGATCTATTGGATTTTTTCCATCAGTTATTTCATTGCTTAGAATATATTATCAGCTCCAGCCATATAGATTCTTAATGTCTATATTGGGAGATTCCAGCACAGATGCTCCAGACAACAAACATTCCAGATCCTAATTTATAAAAAGATATACTTCTATTGTATACAACTACAGACAGACAGATCCTTTCACACAATTTAGATATCAAATCAACCCCATCAATAATTACCCAGTCTGGCAAGTCTGGCATAACTTGAAATTCAAGACTAACATACCAGAAGAACATTGTGCATCAATATATAGCTAATACACCTTCAAAACTGCATTGTAATGCAGAAAGGGTACTATAATGCAGATGATGGGTCAGCTGCATGGGCGTTCAGAGCTCAAGAGGGTTACACGTCCTGCAAGCTGTGAGGTGGGGCTTTCGTGGATCTGATTTGATGTTCCAGCACATCCTAAAAATGCTCGATCAGATTGCGATCTGGGTAATTTGGAGGCCAAGGCAGTCTTTGTCATGTTCCCCAAACCATTCCTGAACAATGTTTGTAGTGTGGCAGTGAGCATTATCCTGCTGAAAGAGGCCACTGCCATCAAGGAACACCAATGCCATGAAGGGTTGTACATGGTCTGCAACAATCTCTAGGTAGATGGTACGTGTCAAAGTAACATTCACATGAATGCCAGAATCCAAGGTTTCCCAGGAGAATATTGCTCAGAGCATAACACTGCCACCGCCAACCTGTCTTCTTCCCATAGTGCATCCTGCTGCCATCTCTTCTCCAGGCATATGACGCACACACACCCAGCCCTCCACCTTTTCTAAAAAAAAACAGGATTCATCAGACCAGGCAACCTTGTCTGACGCTTATGTTTTCCGTTAAAAGGCACTTGGCAATGGACACAGGTCATCATGGACACTCTGACTGGTCTGTGGCTGTGCAGTCCTATTTGCAGCAAACTGAGAGTTCTGACACCTTTCTATCATTGCCAGCATTATGTTTTTCATGAATATGAGATATAGTAGCTCTTCTGTGTAATTACACCAGATGGGCTGGCCCTTAACCCCCATGTGCATCAATGAGGCTTGGGCATCCATGATCCTGATGCAGGTTTACCGGTTGTCCTTCCTTTACCACTTTTTGGTAGATACTAACCACTGTATATTGGGAACACCCCACAAGAATTTTGTAGAAGTTCTGACCCAGTCGTTTAGCCATCACTATTTGGCCCTTTTTCAAAGTCACTTTCATCTTTTTGCTTGCCCATTTGTCCTGCTCATGAAATTCAAGAACTGACTGTTCACTTGCTTCCCAATATATCCCACCCCTTGACAGGTGCCATTTTAACAATATAATCAATGTTACTGACTTCACTTGTCAGTGATTTTAATCTTGTGACCGATCATTGTATGATTGACCATATACACTTCTTTTGGCTTTTTTTCATAAACATTTAAACATTTTGTTGGTAAAGAGTTTTTTTTAAAAATAGAAAATTGAGATAAAGGTTCTCTCTATATTCCACAACACATTTTCCTCTTTGCCTAAAGGAGGTCTATAGTCACTGTACTGTGTACACGTTTTCTTATAACTGCAACAATTTTTAAATATCACACAGTTATAAGGCTGTCTCTCACTAAAACCTATAATGACAGGTGGCCATGTGGTGGGCAAATCTGCTCATCTATCTATCACCGTACTTCCGTTATTAGAAAGGCCAGTAAGGCCATCAAGCTAACACCATACCTAATGCTACTATCAAATCTTCATGCCATTGATGCTAGTTGCATACTAACAGGTATTTCCATGTCTGCCGAGCTTCGTAAACATGGTTGCTAGGACAAGACGTCCAACCTAGGGGCCCCATAGGCCTGCCAACTTTTCAGTATATTATTCTGGGAGATTTATTCCGGACCTTCAAACCCTCCTTATTAAAAAGTTTAGGTGGACTCAGTACCAGCTGTTATCTGTACATTCGATCTCGCTGCAAATTCATATCTTGACCTTGAGGAAGACAACGTACCCGTACTCATTGTACATAAGCAAGACAAAATCAACACACATCATTTGTTTAAGCCTTTTTTCAACTTCAAGGTTCATGTTATATTGTTCAAACGTCGGTGTTGATTAATGAATTAATTAATTAATTAATTAGGTGGCAATAAATATATAATTTTAATTGTATTAATAATTAAAATGTTTATTCCTGTAAATGGTTGTGTAGGCAGGGCCCCAAAGCCCCATAATGCTGTTAGATGGCCCTGGAATGGGTCTGGGGGGCTTTTGGAGGGGTTCCTATTGGGCAGAGAAGGTTTGTGAACAGAAAAGGGAAGGCCTGTGCATTAACACAGGAGAATTGCACACCGACATACTAACGGAGTTTGCAGAGGACAGGGGGAAGTACGTAACTTTTCTGGTCATTTAATTTTATTTTGTTTCATAAATTTGGTGGAACAAAATAAGTTTCCAACTCCACTATATTGCCAGCTTGGCTACTGTAGCCTAAATTTTTCTATTTTATTTTTCAATTCACAGCAATTTGATATTTAGTGATTACAACCCATAGTGATACTCTTTCTACATTATATACACACACACACCACATTCATGTAGACGTATACCCATAGACACAAATACAGCTCACACAACATGCAGGCAATCACTCAACATGCATAGAGATATACGATTATTTATATACCATCAATGTTATCATACCATATCTAATGTTATTATACCCCATCCAATGTTATCATATCAAATCTAATGTTATTATACCACATCCAATAATATCATATCCCATCCAATGTTATTATACCCCATCCAATGTTATCATATCCTATCTAGTGTTATCATATCCAATCTAATGTTATTATACCACGTTCAATAATATCATATCCCATCCAATGTTATCATATCCTATCTAATGTTATTATACCACGTCCAATAATATCATATCCCATCCAATGTTATCATACCCCATCTAATGTTATTATACACCATCCAAATGTTGTTATACCCCATCCAATGTTATCATATCCTATCTAGTGTTATCATATCCAATCTAATGTTATTATACCACATCCAATAATATCATACCCTATCTTATATTATTATACACCATCCAATGATATCACACCCCATCTAATGTTATTATACACCATCCAATGATATCATACTCCATCTAATGTTATTATACACCATCAAATGTTATCATACCCCATCTTATGTTATTATACACCATCCAATGATATCACACCCCATCTAATGTTATTATACACTCTCCAATGTTATCATATCCCATCTAATGTTATTATACTACACCATCCAATGTTATCATACCCCATCTAATGTTATTAAACACCATCAAATGTTATCATACCCCATCTTATGTTATTATACACCATCCAATGATATCACACCCCATCTAATGTTATTATACACCCTCCAATGTTATCATATCCCATCTAATGTTATTATACTACACCATCCAATGTTATCATACCCCATCCAATGATATCATACCCCATCTAATGTTATTAAACACCAGCCAATGTTATCATATATCATCTAAAGTTATTGTACACAATCCAATGTCATCATATCCCATGTAATGTATAACACCACTCAATGTTATCATACCCCATCTACTGTATCACACCACCCAATGTTATCATACCCCATCTACTGTATCACACCACCCAATGTTATCATACCCCATCCAATGTATCACACTACCCAATGTTATCATACCCCATCCAATGTATCACACTACCCAATGTTATCATACCCCATCTAATGTATCACACCACCCAATGCTATTATACACCATCCAATATTATCATACCCCATCTTATGTTATTGTAATCCATCCAATGTTGTCAAAACCCATCTTATGTTATTGTACACCATCCAACGTAATCATACCCCATCTAATGTTATTATACACCATCCAATGATATCATACCCCATCTAATAATATTGTACACCATCCAATGTTATCATCCTCCATCTAATGTATCACACCACCAAATACCCCATATACTGTTATTACACACCACTCAATGATATTATACCCCATGTACTGTTATTACACACCACCCAATGCTATTATACCCCGATATAATGCTGTCCATATTACCACCTTTGACGGTGTCTGTCTAAGTATTCGGTGAGTGTTCCTCAGTTAATCTGGTGCCTTCAGTAGATGAGTCAGTAAATCCACGGCTGATCAAGCTACAGGTGGTCCCAGTACAGTAAGTCCCTGGGATGATCAAGCTGTAGGTGGTCCCAGTACAGTAAGTCCCTGGGATGATCAAGCTGTAGGTGGTCCCAGTACAGTAAGTCCCCGAGATGATCAAGCTGTAGGTGGTCCCAGTACAGTAAGTCCCCGGGATGATCAAGCTGTAGGTGGTCCCAGTACAGTAAGTCCCTGGGATGATCAAACTGTAGGTGGTCTCAGTACAGTAAGTCCCTGGGATGATCAAACTGTAGGTGGTCTCAGTACAGTAAGTCCCCGGGATGATCAAGCTGTAGGTGGTCTCAGTACAGTAAGTCCCCGGGATGATCAAGCTGTAGGTGGTCTCAGTACAGTAAGTCCCCGGGATAATCAAGCTGTAGGTGGTCCCAGTACAGTAAGTCCCCGGGATGATCAAGCTGTAGGTGGTCCCAGTACAGTAAGTCCCCGGGATGATCAAGGTGTAGGTGCCGGCAGGTGCAGCGATAAGACCCGCCCCGATTCACTAAAAACTGCTTCACCAGCCAACCCTCCTTCATAGTCACACAATAACTAAACAGTGACCCAATAACAAAAAACTACACACTGACACAGCAACTACACTGACACAACCACACACTGACACAATAACTACACACTGACACAACCACACACTGACACAATAACTACACACTGACACAACCACACACTAACACAATAACTACACACTGACACAACCACACACTAACACAATAACTACACACTGACACAACCACACACTAACACAATAACTACACACTGACACAACCACACAATAACTACACACTGACACAACCACACACTAACACAATAACTACACACTGACACAACCACACACTAACACAATAACTACACACTGACACAACCACACACTGACACAATAACCACACTGACACAATGACTACTCACTGACACAATAACCACACTGACACAACCACACACCAACACAATAACCACACTGACACAACTACACACTGACACAACCACACACTGACACAATAACCACACTGACACAACCACACACTAACACAATAACTACACACTGACACAACCACACACTGACATAACTACACATTGACCCAATAACACAATAACTACACACTGACACAGCAACTACACACAACACAATAACCACACTAACACAACCACACACTGACACAACCACACACTGATGCACTACAGTACACACTGGTACAACTACACACTTACACAACCACAAATTGACACTATAACCACACTGACACAATAACTACACACTGACACAACTAAACACTGACACAATAACCACACTGACACAACTACACTCTGACACAATAACCACACTGACACAACTACACTCTGACACAATAACCACACTGACACAAACACACACTGACACAATAACTACACTGACACAATAACTACACTGACAATAACCACACACTGACACAATAACCAAATTGACACAATAACAACACTCTGACAAAATATTTAGAAACTGACACAATAACTACACTGACAATAACCACACTGTTACAATAATTAGCCACTGAAACAATTACACTGACACAATAATAACACACTGACACAATACCTACACACTGACACAATCACCACAATGACACAATAACTATACACTGACACAATAACTACACTAACACAATAACTACACAATGACACAACTATAATGACTACACAATGACTACACAATGACACAATAACTACACACTGACACAATAACCACACTGACACACTACAGTACACACTGACACAACCACACACTGACGCAATAACCACACTGACACAACGACACACTGACAAAATAACTTCACTGACACAATAACTACACACTGACACAATAACCACACTGACACAACCACACACGACACACTACAGTACACACTGACACAACCACATACTGACACCAAAATCACACTGACACAACCACACATTGACACAATAACCACACTGACACAACCACACACCGACACACTACACACTGACACAACAACTACACACTGACACAACCACACTGACACAATAACTACACACTGACACAACTACATACTGAGACAATAACCACACTGACACAACTACACACTGACACAACCACACAGTGACACAATACATTGACACAATAACCACACTGACACAACTACACACTGACACAATAACCACACTGACACAACCACACACCGACACACTACAGTAAACACTGACACAACCACACACTGACACAATAACCACACTGACACAATCACAAACCGACACAATAACCACACTGACACAACTACACACTGACACAATAACCACACTGACACAACCACACACCGACACACTACACACTGACACAATAACTACACACTGACACAACCACACACAACACAATAACCACACTAACACAACCACACACTGACACAATAACTGCACGCTGACACAACCACACACCAACACACTACAGTACACACTGACACAACCACACACTGACACAATAACCACACTGACACAATCACACACTGACACAACTACACACTGACACATCCACACACTGACATAATAAAAGCACTGACACAACCACACACCGACACACTACACACTGACACAATAACTACACACTGACACAACCACACTGACACAATAACTACACACTGACACAACTAAATACTGATACAATAACCACACTGACACAACTACACACTGACACAACCACACACTGACACAATAAACACATTGACACAATAACCACACTGACACAACCACACACAACACAATAACCACACTAACACAACCACACACTGACACAATAACTGCATGCTGACACAATAACCACACTGACACCACCACACACTAACACAGTAACCACACTGACACAACCACACACTGATGCACTACAGTACACACTGACACAACTACACACTGACACAATAACCACACTGACACAATAACTACACACTGACACAAACACACACTGACACAATAACTACACACTGACACAATAACTACACTGACACAAAAACTACACTGACAACCACACACTGACACAATAACCAAATTGACACAATAACAACACACTGACACAATAATTACACACTGACAAAATAACTACACTGACAATAACCACACTGATACAATAATTAACCACTGAAACAATTACACTGACACAATAATTACACACTAACACAATACCTACACAATGACACAATAACTACACTGACAAAATGACTACACAATGACACAATAACTACACAATGATACAACAACTATACACTGAAACAATGACTACACAATTACACAATAACTACACACTAACACAATAACCACACTGGCACAATAACCACACTCTGACACTATAACTGCACATTGACACAATAACTCCACTGACACACTAAATGCACAGTGTGACAGAATGCTCAGTCACTTGTGCCTATACCAGGAGCAATCCACACCATCATGTTTGTCACTTGATATACTCCACGCATTTTCACCAACAGATTATTGTCACTACATCTGGCTCACATCACCTCCCCTCCAGGCCAATGGACTAAGAGCGCCCTTTCCCTCACTATAACCGGAGTCCAGAAGCCACAAAGACTTCAGCGGGACTTATGTACGACTCTTCTGGAACTCTGGTCCGGCCGTGGTTAGCCTCAACTCCCGGCCAACTTTTAGTCCGGTTTGTCCCCATTTCTCTACCAGCTACAAGGGTGCTTTTTGGAGGGAAGATGCCTCAGACTATGTGCCACAATATTTCGTCCACATCATCTCCAGACATATGACCAGGTGCAGCCCTAATTGTTCTGGAACTCTTTTGGGCATGGACCATGTGTGTGGCCGGGCAAAACTTTACTCCAGTGGCATTTTGTCATCTCAGTCATCTCAGTGGTGCTATTTTGCCAACATGGGCACTCAGGGATGGCCATGCTGACCATGACTATGCTGAGCTTAATAAAACCAGTTCTTCTTCCAGCATTATGCCTCGACTAATGTAAGGGCGGAAAAGGCTATAACTTCTATACTATACTGTTTAGGGATGTGCATGGGCAAAAAATTTGATTTGGTTCGGCATCCTGAAATTCGTCACTTCGGGACTTCTTCAATTCGGTACTTCGGTACTTTGGTTTAGTTCGGCACTTCCGAAATTTGGGACTTCAGCAATTCAGCACTTTGGTTCGGTTCTGCACTTCCAAACGTTTTGCCTGGCCCCCAGATTTGTAACAATTCAACTTGCAACCCTTTCACTCTATTCATACAAATTGCAAAACAAACAACCCTGTTAACTTGTTCGTATAACCGAACAAACTGTCGAACGAGAGACCACCCAGACCAGTCGTGTGCCGCCAATTGACTCATTGACTCTGTGCCAAACCACAACGTCAACGTTCTAAGTGGTTCACTGGGTGGCTGTCGATTCGTATGCATGAACACTTGGCAGCGGCCATCTTGTTTTGTTGAATGCGTCCGGCGGGATTTGGTCGTCGAGTGTCTGGAACTATTTTCGGACACTCAAACTCCTGAACACCGTTGAAACTTCCAGGACCACTTAGATTCATACACAGTCATACGAAAGGAGCAGCGTTTGGTAAAAGCATTGCACGAACGAGGCAGCACACGACCATCAAAAGCACGAACACTGATGGGGGTGTTTGTTCGGTATTTTTAAACATACCACAAGGGACTTCCATCTATCTCCCGAACCCCTGAATCGATTTGCATGATTTTTTAATATGTTGGTGTCCTAATTATGCCGTTCAGAAAATATAAGTTTTATGGGAATTAGATGTATAATTTTAATGTTAATGTAATGAATGGGAGTGTTTAACTTTGTGACTGTAAACTATTAGTTGTTGAATTTATTTTTCAGTGCCCCACAAGGTCCACATGGGTGGTAACCTTGTGGGAAAGTTGCATAAAAGTCCAGTCTGGCACATTAAACCTTCATATCTTCTTAACCCTCAATACCTAGCCTTGTCTCGTTATTGTAGGGAAACTGTATCCAGCTAATCACTAGCTCTTGTAAAAGCTCTGCCATTTTCTCTCTACACTGGTTCAGCTGATGGGATATCTGGAACACACTGTAGCACAGCCTCTCGCCAGGACAAAGGACATCTCCAACGGCATATACCCCTCTGACACACTGGGTTGCTGTTACAGGAACTTTGGGACTTGGGTTCGGAACTTCGGCACTTCGGGACTTAGGGTAAGTGTAGGGTTAGGGGTAGGGTTAGGGTTGGGTTAGGAGTAAGTTTAGGGTTGGGCTAGGAGTAGTGTTAGGGTTAGGGCTAGGGTTGGGTTAGGAGTAGGGTTAGGTTTAGGGTTGGGCTAGGAGTAGGATTAGGGTAGGGTTAGGAGTAGGGTTAGGGATGAATTAGGAGTAGGGTTACGGGTAGGGTTAGGGTTGGGTTAGGAGTAGGGGTAGGGTAGGGTGAGGGTTGGGTTAGGAGTAGGGTTGGGTTAGGAGTAAGGTTAGGGCTAGGGTTAGGGTTGGGTTAGAAGTAGGGTTAGGGTTGGGTTAGGAGTAGGGTTAGGAGCAGGGTTAGGAGTAGGGTTAGGGTTATTCTTGGGTTAAGAGTAGGGTTAGGAGTAGGGTTAGTGTTAGGGTTAGGTTATGGTTAAGAGTAGGGTTAGTGTTAGGTTAGGGGTAGGTTAGGGTTAGGTTCAGAGGTACCCCTGCCCTAACTCTACCCCTAACCCTACTCCTAACCCTAACCCTACCCTAACCATAACCTTAACCCTACTCCAAACCCTAACCCTACCCCTTCTCCTAACCCAACCCTAACCCTACTTCTAACCCCAACCCTACCCTAGCCCTGACCCTAATCCTACTCCTAACGCTAACCCTACCAAAACCCTAACCCTACTCCTTACCCAACCCTAACCCAAATCCTACCCCAGGGTATAAAGCCATGCTGATTATTGATAATAACAATATTCTTCCCAATGAATTCCTGAATATTACCCTTTAATAAAGCTTCAAATATTTTGCCAGCCACAGAAGTTAAGCTCACATGTCTATAATTTCCAGGCAAAGATTTTGAACTCTTTAGAATATAGGAACCGCACTTGCCTTCCTCCTGTGTAAATATTGAAAGAAGAGAATCCTGAAAGATTAAAAGCAGAGGTTTGCTTATTTCCACACTTAGTTCCTTAAGTACTCATAGGTGAATACCATCAGGCCATGGAGCTTTGTTGACATTAACTTTATTTAGTTGCTGCATCACCTTGTCTTGAGTTATCTAATCACAATTTTTCTGCCCCTTTTTTTGCAGCAATCATTTGCATATCTCTTGCAATAGGCTCCTCCTTAATATATACGTAATATATACTGCGGAAATACAGTTGTTTAAAGTTATATATAGTTGCTTTACCGCATCTTCATTAACGAACACCCACATCCCGGTTTTCAGTGTATCTACATTTTCATTTTTGTAATTTTATTTTTAGAATTCATGTACTTAAAAATGTTTTGGGGTTGTTTTTGTGGTTTTTGGATATCACTGTCTCATTTTACTGTTTAGCCCATCTAATTGCGTTTTTACATGCATTATAAGCTTCCTTATATCTTTTATAGGATACCTCAGATTTAAATGCATTAAATGCCCTTTTCTTATTTTTGATTTCATCGTTTACTATCCCACTAAGCCACATTGGCTTCAATTTGTTTCTTTAATATTTATTACCCAGAGGTGTAACTAGAAACCACCGGTCCCCGGTGTGAAAATTGCCCTGGGGCCCCCCCATACGTCTACGCTCTGCCTCCCCTCCCTTACATCTACCCTTCCCTTCCCATACGTTCCCCCCCACACATGCAGACAAACAGATACACATGCACACACACATATACAGAGACACACACATACACACAGACACACATACAGGCACACATACATATAGACACACACACATACAAAAGACACACACATACATACAAACACACACACATACATACAAACACACACATATACAGACACACAGACAGACATACACACACACATACATACAAACACACTTACACACAAAAACGCAGACATACACACAGACATATACACACTTACATACAGACACACATACAGACACACACACAGACATACATACAGACATAGATACAGACACACACACATACATACATTCATACAGACACACATACACAAACACACACACATACATACAAACACACACATATGCAAAATGTTTTAGTCACCCTCCTGTTTCCTACCTTTTAGGTGCAGGAGGGTGACTTTCCCTGGGGTCCAGTGGCTCAGCCTGAGTCGCTCCTCCCCTCCCTCCTGTGTGACTCCCGGGGGCCCGGTTGGGCTGTTAAAGTGCCTCACCGCTGACAGGACCCCTGGAAATTCATTGCCATCGGGTGGCCCTAAGAGCATGGGCCACCCGATGGGCCCCTTCAATGCGGCCCAGTGGTTATACCGTGCAGCCCGGGGCCACGTTACTTAGCTGGCAGGGAACCGCGGTCACAGGGCTCAGCAGCTGCAAACTATTCAGCCGCAGTAGTTCCGCGGCTGTTATTACTCAATTGTACATAATGAGAAATGTACCTTTCTAATATTTGTTTGAATATATTCCATTTATTCTCCGTGTTTTTTTCACTAAATTGTTTTGTTGCAGACCACTTGTAAGGAGACCCCAGTGTTGCCTCCATGGCACTTCAAGCGAAATATCTCTCCCAGTGCATAGACCAGTAACTATAGCTTAGTTATAGCTTGTATAGTGGTCTCACCCAAACACTAGTTAAAACATAGTAAAGGGTGAAGAAACAATTATGACAAGTTGTCACACTTATATACTTGGGTCCTAAATAGCAGGTCCACATGAGAACAATAGGATTGCAACATCCCCGGTGCCTTGGTGTGTGTACCGAGATGGATAATTTAATTAGCGATAATACAAATTTCCTGTGCCCACATCCCCAAACAAATGGTATCCCCGGACAGCTCACTTCTAAAGCGCCCACACTGTCCAAAAAGTGCCTGGGTCAGAGGTGGCTGCCTGAGTTAGGTGGAAGTCAAGTTTTCAGCAGGCAGACTACTCTCTGATCTGGCACAGAGTTCCAGACTGCTGGGTGGAAGTTCACGATCACCAAAAACCACAGCGCTTTTTGTAGGTAAATGGAGCTCCCTCAAGTCGATGTCTTTGGGTGCCTCACTACCTGTCAGGTCTTACTTTGAACCGTGTCAGGTCTTACTCGCAACCGATTCCTCTGAGTTACTTCCGGGTTTCCCTCATCCTCAGACTCCGCCCCTTGTTAAAGACGCTTATTCTTTTCACCTCAAAAGGGAACCACACCTTAGGTAAGAAGCTTAGACAACTTTGTTCTTACCTACAGATCATTGGAGACTAAGCTGCTATATTTGATTACTGTATAACAAACCGGATTGAATACTGACCTCGCTGATCTCTCCACGCCTGACCCGGACTCCTTTACTTACCTGATAATAGAAACCGTCTAATATAGATTCAGGAGTGGTATATACCTTTAAATTTTAAATCTTGTTTGTTGCAATGCTAAAAAGACATCATGTAGCTTATATTCAATGGTTAAAACATATCACTGTGTTATGCTCAGATTTGCTTAAGTCCAATGTGAAAAAATCTCTGAATGGATACAATTGTATCAATCAAATAAAAGTTCACAACAATCAGTTATTTTGTAAGCTATTTCAGTTATTTCCAGTTATAATCAAACTGGGGTTTGTATGCTGGATTAGCTGAATTTATATAGTACAATATTATAGTGTTCTTGCAGGTGCAGCAATGTGATAAATAATAATAATGTACTTTTCTTGAAAGTTAATATAATGACTAACAGATCATAATAAGTGACCTGTTGTTAGATGAAGATCGCTCCGTTCTGGAAGAGACAGAGTTCAAGATCCATAGTGCTTACTGTATTAAAATATATTTATTGTACACAAAATTAAAAATTGCCTAATAGTAATTATTATTAGTATTTATAAAGCATCAACAATTTTCTTGGCGCTGTACAATATGTGAACTAACAGACATGTAACTGCAACAAGATGAGCTGGCTGTACATAGAGTGTTGAGGGCGCTGCTCAAATGAGCTTACATTCTAGAGGGAATGCCTCAAATCTAATCTATAAATATGTGTACTTGTTAATATTAGAGACACAGAGGAGAGAATTTGGGGACAGAGATGCTACTCCATTTTATCACGACTAAGAGGTTGACATGTTGAGGGCATGTTATTCTATGTTACTGATGTTGCAAACATATACCTTAATCTTACAAATTCTGCTATAAATTATTGTAATGGATTATTAAGGTTTTATTTGCCTATATTTATATTTAATAAAATATCTAAAAAAACAAAACGTTATTGCTTCTAAGACAATCCCTATTTTATATTGTATTCTCAATTATTTATATATTTTAAATAGAGGAACTCTTGCTAACTATATAATATTATGGCTAAAATATCTGTACGGTTAGCCCTGCTAACTTCTATGCTTTAAGACGTTATAGTGGTAAATAGGGGAACCGGCTGCGGTTACAGGGTAAAGTGGCACAAGAGGTAGGGAAGGATGCATTTCATGTACACAGGTAGGTAAAATAAAATGAAATGATAATTGTGATGGACCGCCTGGCACCCTGACCGGGTGACTCCTCCAACCGATGCTCCTATTGCTCACAAAGGACTCCAAGCACTCCACTGGACACCATCAGCACTGTAGTCCCCATATCCAGCGTTCCAGCTTGGCTGGGAACTCGCCGTCCTCCACCCACCCTGTAGCCAAGACCAGGATCCAGCTTCCAGTGGGCAGACCTCTCCTACTCCAGAGAGCATAGCAGGAACAGCTCTTAAAAGAGCTAGTGATTATAACACTCCAAAGAGCAATCCCAAGAGCAGGGATTATAGCAGGTATAGCGTTTCCCTCAATCACGAGACGAGGCTCTGTGTTGAGGGTAAGCAGGAACTCAATTTTAATGGTGCCACACTGGCTTTTTATGCAAGTCCCCAAGCAAGGTGTACGCCCACATGGTCCTTATTGGGGACAGTGACACAAAACTTACAAACCAATCAGAACAGTAATTAAATGCATGACACTCCCATAACCAACACACAGTCCCTCCCCTCTGCCTGGGAGATAATTAAGTCAGATACTGTAGCAATTCAATTATCTCCAGGCAGAAAAAAGGCATATTTTACAAAACCCAAAAGTACCCCAAAATACATACAATCCCTACAATTATTACATCCCCTGATCTGAGTGACCAACATATCCAAAAATCACCCAGATCAGTTCAGGGGTTCAGGAATTTCCTGGAAGTCTTATTTTGACCGAACGCACGCATGGTTTCATGCCCAAAACAGTTCCAGAGAATCAGGCTGTGCAGCCGGTCTACTTTGGGGATTCAAAGTACCGTTCGAAATACCGAACGTAGCTGTTCGTGGATAAGTGTATTTATTATTATCTATCTCACTTTGAGTGTATTTTTTTCTTGTTTTATATTTTTATATTGATTACCTTTAAATAAAAGTACTTTTTTTATTGGTTTAAAAAAATCAGAGATAATAAAAAGCGCTAAAAAGGCATTCAGGGGGAAAAAAGTAAAAAATTGGAAAAAATATATAAATGATCCCCCTTGCATGCAATAAAAAAAATGCAGCACTGTGCAAATAAATCAATAAGCTGCTACACACTTAATTAATTCCAGGCACAGACACACTTTAAGAAGAGTAGAAAAAAAGTAAAGATGAGTGAAGCACAAATTTGTACCTCTTGTGCAATAAAAGAATAAATATAATATATACTTAGAGTATGTAGATAAGTCTCGATGACGTGAATAAAAGAAAAAAACAGATACAAAATAATCGTGCAATATGTCAGGAATACATAAAAAAACAAGCAAATTTAATGACAATATGTGGTTAAAAGTGATAAATACTGCGTACGAGATGGCAGTAGGTATGTTTTATGCAGAGAGGCTCCGCTACTCAGAAGCGCTTTGGATCTGGGATCTGGACACAGTCAGCAAAGTCTGCAGCGCTGTTTCTATTGCTTGGGTATCCTATCCTACTTTTTTATTGGACCAACCTTTGCTGCTATTCTGCGTGAACTAACGTATCTGTGCAGGGCTGCCACCAGAAATTTTGGGGCCCCTAACTCAGCTCAGGGTCTGGGCCCCCTGGGGCCCGCCTGCAAATACTGCCCACTGGGTCCGCCTCCAAATACCGCCCACAGGAATACACACACAGACACAAACACACACACTGATACAAAAGGACACAGATACATACTAACAGACACACATACTGAAATAGACATACACGCATACAGGCATACATACTGACACACACATACTGAGACATACACACAGGCATACATAGTGACAGACAGACACATACTAACACACATACAGACACACATGCATGAGGACATAAAGACACATACATACATACAGACACCGACACACATACATACACACACACATACATAGATACACACACACACATACATACATACACACATACATTCATACATACACACATACTGACAGACATATAGACACACATACATTCATAATGGCATACAGACATACACAGACATACATTCATAATGGCATACAGACATACATACATACATTCAGACTGACATATTTCTATTACTTACACACAGACATATATACAGACATACTGACAGACATACATGCATACAGACATCCATACACACATACACACAGACATACGTTCATAATGATATGCAGACATACATTCATACTGACATACAGACATACATATATAATGACGTACAGACATACATACATCCATAGACATACATACAGACAGACATACATGCATACAGACATACATACATCCATAGACATACATGCATGCATACAGACATACATACATACATACAGACATACACATACATACAGACATACATACACAGACATACATACATAGACATACATGCATGCATATAGTCAGACAGACAGACATACAGACAGACATACATAGACATACACACAGACATACATACATACAGACAGACATACATGTATACAGACACACACACACAGCTCATTTTCCAGCCACGTTCCTGTCTCTTACCTTTTCTTTGCAGGAGGGTGGCTGGGGATGATGGGAGTCGGCGCGGCTCCCTCTTCACTGCCTGGCTCTCCCTCTTCACTGGCGCGCACGCTCCACCCGCGCGGAGTGAGCTGGGAGGAAGTGACCACTTCCTGCCAGCAGCACTTGCGGCTGCTTTTTTTTTTTTACCACAGATACAGGGCCGCCATCAGGTGGGACAGACATAACGGTTGTGTGTGGGCCACCCAATGGGCCCCCCAGGGCCGCCGGGCCTGTGACAATCGTTATGGTTGTCACCCCCTGATGGCAGCCCTGTATCTGTGGTGGGGATTGTACCACCCAAGCCCGAGGGATAGAGCAGTCCACATCTGCTCCATCAAATTTGAGTAAATTTCTTACCACTTTAATTGTATTTTGTGCCTTACGGTACACACTATTTTGGTTTTTCTTTTTTCCTTTTTCTCCTATATTTCTGGAGGGAAAAGACCATTATCTATACCTACAAGTGGGCACTACACTTTAATATCCTAAGCCCATATCCGCAGAGCTGCTTATGTTTCCACCATTTGAGTGACTGCAACCACCAAGAGCCACAAAAAATCCACATACGGGGATTGTTCTGCCCAGGCGTTTAAACTGGAGTTACAATTTTAGCTCCAGGAAATTGACACTTTAGGTGCTGCACCACGCCCTGTACTTTTCATCTGTTGGTGGATAATTTCAGTGGATGTCCCTTGTTCATGAGTTTATTCTTACTGAACGCCGTTCGAATAGCCGAACATCCACGGAAGGTAAAGTTTTAGCAGTGTTTGCGCCGTTGAGTGTCTGATTTGAGTGCCATGAACTCAACGACCAAACACCGCTCACTGTACTCGCGGCTCAAGATAGCCGCCGCCACGTGGTCGAATGGCACTTCGAATGGCTTCGGGAGTTCGGGAATTCTAAGTGCCACAATTTACGGATCATTTTAATGGGTTTATAATATGACTTGGATACGCACACACTCCAGTGGTTAGGAAGCTAGGTTAGGGAACATAATTGTGGATTAAAGTGGGTACGCCTACACTTAACAAGCCTAATAAATGCTACATTAGAGTGATGGTATTTAGCATTCTCTCGTTCTCCGATGTTAGCTTGCAGGACAACCATGTTCGGTGGTTCTTTCTTTGTGCAACTATTCCCAAAGGGCACAGCCTGGCCCTGTAATGACACAGATACTTTAATGACAAAACTACCATCTTTCATTCATCATTTTTGAATGCACCACTTTGATTGTGAAATTAAACCAACATGTTTTTTTACTGCAGATGCCAGAAAACAAGGATCAAAACATCACCTGGAATGTCCTGGCTCACTGTAGTCCTGGCTATCATTGCCCTTTATTATCTTTATAATTGCCTGGCTGTGGATACAATTGAGCTGATTTACAAAGAGCAAATTTTAGGGTCAGGTTCTGATGGCGGAGCCTTTTAGGTGTAAAAGAATGTTCTCTGGAGTTGCTTCATTCTTTCACTTGAAATTACTCTTCATAAATCACTTCCCCTTTGTGCCTTTAAGACATTGCTGTTAAAACGCAAGTAATCTTGTATCTAAATATAATTGTACAGGCTTTGCCTTGTTATCTGCTTTTAACCGGCTTGAGTTGGATGAACTGCAGGATTCCCACATACCTGGCGGGGCAGAAGCTGTTTATCTGGAATTGCAGGACTTCAGAGTACATGGTGTTTTTGGATCATATCTACTCTCTCATCAGTGACAAAGAGTTTTTCAGTGAACAAATAACTATTGCACCGAACACCTGTAATCAAACCGCCCCCTGTACTTGGTATATCATAATTGGGCAAATATATTTGGGGAGTAATCAGTAGAGTTTTATTCAGTGAGTTAAATTCCACATTCTGAGCCACACTCAGACTCCCATACACACACAACATTCAGCCACCACACAGACACAACACTTGACCAGCACCCACAGACACACACAGCAACCACACACATACAGCACCCACACACATACACAGCACCTACACACATACAGCACCCACAGACATACACAGCACCTACACACATACAGCACCCACATACATACACAGCACCTACACACATACAGCACCCACAGACATACACAGTACCTACACACATACAGCACCCACATACATACACAGCACCTACACACGTACAGCACCCACAGACATACACAGCACCTACACACATACAGCACCCACACACATACACAGCACCTACACACATACACAGCACCCACACACATACAACACCCACAGACATACACAGCACCCACAGACATACACAGCACCTACACACATACACAGCACCTACACACATACAGCACCCACACACAGCACCCACACATACACAGCACCTACACACACAGCACACACACACACAGCACCTACACACATACACAGCACACACACACACCACACAGCACCACACACACATACAGCACCCACACACATACAGCACCCACACACACACACAGCACCCACACACATACAGCACCCACACACACACACAGCACCCACACACATACAGCACGCTCACAAACAGCACCCTCACAAACACACACAGCACCCTTACACACAGCACCCTCACACACATCACACTAACAGCACCCTCACACAGCAGTGTATGTGTGTGTGTATATATGTGTATATATACATATATATATATATATACACATATACATACATATATATATATACGCGGCGTGTGCTTGTGCTTTAGGGTGCACACCCTAATGCAATAGGCTGCGCACGCCTATGGCAATAACATACATTACATACCAACACATCCTTTTATTCAAATGATAAAATTATATACAAACACCAACTCTACACACAAAAGCACATCTGCATTTAAAAGCCAACATTACATACAAAAACACACCCCTGCATTCAAACGCAACACTACACATAAGTACACCACTGCATTCCAATGGTAACAGTACAATACAAATACACCCGTACATCCACACACACATAATCCATACAAAAACTTGCTTACATTCAAATGCACCAATACTGCTCACAAATACAACCCTTTCAAGAATGGCCAACTGGTAGATCCCTATCTGGCATAGCATTGTGGGATTTGTAAGGCAGAAGGGGAACTATCTTTTCGCTACTCTTGCGCCAGAGGGGAGGCCCAAAAAACATTCGTACACCAAGGCCCTCTCTACATGAATTCTGTTACTGGGTTGGGGTAGAGACCATAATTGCATGCCATTAAGTTGGAGGTTGGGAGTGGGGGGGAGGAGGGGAGCTGAGGAGAGCTGGGTCCATCACTTATTCCCCTCTTTTTTTTTTTAATGACATCACTGAAAAATAACTATCTTTCATTGGCAATATCAGATCATAAATTGATGGGAAGATTTTTACATAGCACAGTATGTAAATATAATTATAGCCTTACTCATTCCAAATTTAGTAAGGGTGCATATTAAAGGATTAATGTATAGAATTATATACAGCTGTAACTATGCCAACTGCAATCGGCAAACTATAAGTAACACATTTCAAATTCTTGGGCACAGCAGCCTATTTTCTGCCTTTTTGGGTAAATAATGGGCACCATTAAAAAATGCAAGTTTGGTATGTCATTAACATTGCCCCAAGTGATATCAATAATACCAATTGTAATATGATGGGGTCTCCTAACTATTGGTACAATATACCGGTATTTTTCATCGTTACTTTCAAACGTGCAGTAACAAATATCGCCACTTTGGGTGCGTTTATGCTCATGTGCTGCATGCTCATGTGCTTCCTATGCAGCCACTAGTGAGGAACATGGTCCAAGAGACCTTACATAATGGCCTGCCAAGTTGTGAAACATCCAATGATGGTTCAATATAATGAGTTCTAAAGTTAGTACAGTTTATTATCATGCAGTATCAGAATCAGGTGGTAGACTAATTATTTATTTAGACATATAGATTTTATTTATTGAAACATCTTCACTACTACTTAAGACAAATTCCAATTTTCTGAAAATGATAACATTGAATACAACATTGAAAACGTCCCATAACTTGTTTAAAAGATGTAGCAATTGGCATCGCAATCCAGTTCAGTCCTGGCAGAATCAGGGCACACATTCCACTGGAAGAGAAGAAATAGAAACATTGTTTCAGGTTTTCCCCTACTCTCTATGCTCTATTTGCTAACTGAAGGAAAGGGGTAGGGTTAGAGTTAGGGAATTCCCGAATTACCGAAGTCCTGAATTTCAGGAGGGCTGAACCGAATCAAACTTTTAGCACACGCACATCCCTAATCCCTGATATTATAAGTCTTCCTGGTGGATTTTGTTTATTCTTATGCACCTTTAGTAAATAGTAAAAGGTTGGAATTTTGAAGAAATTGGTTAAAAATTAAATCATATTCACTTTTATTCAGTATTCCTGAAGACAATCCTTTATCGAAAAGATCTCATCATTTCCTTGTCTTGTCCTTGGTTTAATCATTGGGTAAAGGGATGTATGTCTCCCTATCCCCAAGTAACGTCATGAATTCCTAAATATATTTATCTTTTTAAGAATCACATTCCCTCCACCTTTATCTGCCTGTTTTATGATCAGTCTTTCATCAATTTTACTTCATTTAGAGCTTCTCTCTCCTGTTTAGTCATAGTATCGATTTTGTTAGTTTCCTTCTTAATATCCTGAATGACTGCGTTTCCAAATAAGTTAAAGGACCACTATAGGCACCCAGACCACTTCAGCTCAATGAAGTGGTCTGGGTGCCAGGTCCCTCTAGTTTTAACCCTGCAGCTGAAAACATAGCAGTTTCAGAGAAACTGCTATGTTTCACTGAGGGTTAATCCAGCCTCTAGTGGCTGTCTCACTGACAGCCACTAGAGTAATGCTTTCGTATGGGCGGTTTGAATTCACGCACAGCTCTTAACGCACATGTGCATTTATATCTAACGTCGGCAGGGGGAGTAGAGTTCCCCAGCACAGATGGAGCCCGGCTCTGGAGAAAGGTAAGTGGCTGAAGGGGTTTCAGCCCAGCGGGAGGGGGCCTTGAGGGTGGGGGGTGAGTTTGTTTTCCTGGCACTATAGTGGTCCTTTAATTTGTACAGTTGTCAGCTGTTGTTTGAAAAACTTTGAAGTTGGTTTCAGTACACTATGTCTGAATGCATTTCTGACTGCAATTTGATCATCTATTGTGTTTGTGCTAGGTTTGTCACCCTCTTCAAAAAATAAATTCAAATTTATAAATATCAACATATTTCTCCTTTGTTTCTCCTCTTCCAGTATAATGTGTGCCCCGATTGTGCCAGGACTAAACAGATTTATGATGCCAATTGCTACATCTTCAACACAAGTTATGGGAGATTCAATGCCATAGTTTCCAAAGAAGTGGAATTTATCTTAAATAGTAGTGAAGATGTTTTAATAAAAAATCTATATAATTAATTAGTCTAGCACCTGATTCTGATACTGCATGATAATAATCTGTACTGACTTTAGACCATCATTGGATGTTTCCCAACTTGGCAGGCTGTTATGTAAGGTCTCTTGGACCATGTTCCTCACTAGTGGCTGCGTAGAAAGAATATACAGCACATGAGCATAAACGCACCCAAAGTGGCGACATTTGTTACTGCACATTTGAAAGGAATGATTAAAAAATATATATATTTGTCATAAAACATCAATTTTTAATGGTCCAAGACAGCCACATAAATCATATGACAGTCTGTATAATGGATATCACTTGGGGCAATGTTAATGATACACCCAACGGTTGACATTTTTTAATGGTGCCCATTATTTATCCAAATTGGTGGACAATGGGTTGTTCCAAATGCTGTGTCCAAATATTCAAAATGTGTTAATTATACTTTGCTGATTGCAGTTGGCATAGTTACAGCTGTATATAATTCTATACATTAATCCTTTAATATGAACCAAACCAAATTTGGAATGAGTAAGGCTATAATTATATTTATATTCAGCGCTATATAATGTAAATCTTACCATAAATCTATTATCTGATATTGCAAATGAAAGATAATTATGCTCCTGTCATGTCAGTTGAGGATCACTTTAGAAACATCAGGGTACTCCATGCACCATAACTAACTGTAGTGGTTATGGTGCATGGAGTGCTCCTGTGATGAGCAACTGATTCACTTGGGATGTTTCTTTATGTCTTTATTTATTTATTTATTTTGCAGTGCATTTGATTTTAACAGACAAGCGTGAGGTACCCCAACGGCAATCCTCAAGCATAGTTTCACATATTACATTTGGGGTAAAGAGATGGCATGCACAGTTTTATAATAGAAAGTAACAAGATTGAACAGTTAAGTCAGGTTAGACATGTTATACGAAGAATAAAAAGCAGGCTGGGTAATCTGACAGGATGAGTATTAAGCACAGAAACGTTTAAAGAGCTGTGATCGTGTCTCTGTGGACGTAGTGTAGACATGTGTATTCAATATCTCTGAGGGGGTGTGGGTGGGTTATCAAGTAATGGGTTTGGTGGGGTCGGTTGGTTTTGCTAAGTGACGCCACCGAGCGCAAGTGATGTGTTACGGGTTAGTTGTCTCGGTCCAGCAAGGTGCTATTCATAGCGGAGTTAAACTAGGTGGCTTGTGTTGTATAAGGCAGCCATTTGGGTAATAGCTGTTTCCGTTACATCATGGTCTAGGGAGTAAAGTGGCTGGTTTAGTAGTGTTATGGGCAGTGGGTTATAAAGGGCAAACTCTGTGTCATAGGCATAGTGTAATGAAAAACACAAAACATTATCATAGGCATCAAGACATACGGAATTACCGTCCATGTGTGTCTGGGTAGAGTCCCGTTATGCATGTGATGGAGACCGCCCGCTAGTTGGTCACCCCACTCCCTCTGTTGGAGTCTGTGTCAGCGGCGCTGGATAGTTGCAAAGGGTGGCGGACAGCCAGAGGCAGGCCTGTTGTGCCCTCCAGCTCCGGGCCAGTTGTAAGGCCCGCATCATGTAGCCACGGACTCTGCAACTTCTGGACACCGGGTCCTTCCCTGTTGGGATAGATCTGGAAGCCTTGGTGGTGTTGTGCCATGCCGCCAGATGGGCAAGTGTGGGTAGTTACAGATTGCTTCTTCAAGATTGTGCCTGAGGGTGTCTCAGCCCCATTCCGGCTGCCGCCACTCTGTCGTCTCTTTGTGCGCCGACTCTCCTGCAGCCGCGTCTGTGTAGCCACGTGTCGGGCCTCGATCCTTGCCCAAAAGGTATCAAACAGCTTGTTTAGGCAGATGGTCAAGGGCTCATTTGTGCTGAGGCTGTACTCCAAAGACGCACATATCCCTTTGGGTTGCGCGTCCTCCATTTTGGGGCGGCGAACGGCCTGCATGCTTGGTGCGTGGTTGAGGCTTGTGCCCCTGTTAGGGGTACACAGAGGCATGTGGATTGTAACGATTGGGACCAGGATAACCCCCACCAGTCCTGGGGGGGGCAGCTGAGTACCGCGGATGCTGGGTTCGTTTATGGGCTGGGAGAGCGGCTGTCTCTCCCCTGCTCAGCGTGGTGTAGGCCCCAAGCCTCAGTTCCAGATTTCCAGTGGGCATTCTGGTCATGTGGGGTATCCCCCGGTTCAACAACTTCTGTGTAGCAAGATTAGGTATGTTGAGGTTCTAGATTAGAAGACCTGCCCACGGTTTAATCCGATAATCAGGCCCATCCATGAATAGTACAGATTTCATCTTAGGTGTTCCAGTAGCTACATATACAGAAAATATCCAGAGCAGGACCATTATATATGAAGGGGCCGTAAGCAAAGATTTTTTTGGGAAGAACCATCTCTAGCTGACCATTTTGAGAACTCCCCCATGGTGCCCCAATGGTTCTTGATGACTCAGTGGTCACAGCTGGAACTCTGAGTCGTTACTTGAGCACTGGACCACAAGGGAGTTATCTTAATGTACTTTACACCTGATATTGGATTTTGGTCCATACCACAAACTCCCCCCCTCCAGTTCACCAGGGATCCAGCTCATCCTCCCTGGACCATTATGGATCCAGCACCCCTACACCGGATCACTAGGCAACCATCCATCCAGCCACCATACAGACACAACTCTTAATCAACACACTTAGCCATCCCCCCCCCACTTTCAGCTCTCAGCCCCCTCCACACACAACACTCACAGAAACAGAGCCCAGTACTTTAGGAGGGGGGCCTGGGCAGCCTTAAACCAACTCTGCTTTGACCCTTTCTTTCCTTGGTGATCCTTCACCCCTGGACATGCGCCATGGACTTGCAGTGGCAAGGGACTTTTTGGCCTCTCTAGTGGGGTAAGAATTGATAGTTTGAGCATGTCTTCGCTATATTTTTTGTTCCATCTCAATTATTTATCAATGTTGAATTTCACCGTACCACTTAGTTTAGAAAATAAAATTCTACTGATTACTTCCCAATTAGATTTGCCCAATCATGATATACCGAGTACGGGGGCCAGTTTGATTACAGGAGTTCGGTATAACAAGGTGGGAAACTGCTGGATGGAGATTTTTTTTTCCGCTGAAAAACTTTTGTCACTGATGAAAGAGTAAATATGATCCAAACACACTGTGTACTCTGAAGTCCTGCTGTTCCAGACAAACTGCTTCTGCCCTGTCAGGTATGTGGGAATCCTGCAGTTCTTCCAACTCAAGCCGGTTAAAAGCAGATAACAAGGCAAAGCCTGTACAATTATATTTAGATACAAGATTGTTTGCATTTTAACAGCGATGCCTTAAAGGTACATATTGGAAGTGATTTAAAAAAAAAAACTACCAAGATAGACCTCAGATCAGCTCATCCAGCTTCTCCAGACCAGACTGGACCACCGGAATACCGGAAAAATTCTCGGGGGGTCGGCATACCTTCATACCAGCACGGCACATTAGCAGGGTGATCAGCAGGAGGGGAAGCGCGCCCCTCCTGCAAGTCACAGAAAGTAGCACGACTGAGCCACAGGCTTCAGTAAGGAGCTTCTGTTCCCCTAACCAATCTAACAGGAAGTGCTCACTGAGAGCACCAAGCAGCTTCCTGTCAGACCATGAAGAGGAAGAGGAGATTCTCCATCGCTGTCTGCCACTCGACCACGCTACATGGAGGTACAGGAGGGGCTGCGGGGGGGGAAGGAAACACATAGAAGGGATGGTAGGGAAAGTGCAGATTGACGTCAGGCATGGTTGCCGCTGATTGGCTAGAGTGGTCAGCTGACTCTCTAAGCCAATCGCTAGGTCCCGGTTCATATTTTTTTTTTTACTTTTTCATGCATGGGGAGCTACTGATTGGCTTAGAGTGCCAGCTGACCGCTCTAGCCAATCAGCGACACCCCTACCCAGCGGCACTCTGTGCTTCCTGACACTTACAGTAAATAAAAGTGAACACATTAACACTGATATTTTTTGATGAGAAGGTCCAAATTTTCCCTGCCAGGCCCAGGTACCAAAGCCTTATGATGTGGTGTCTAGAATAAAATGGTGGGATCACTTCACTTGTGCTTCCTGCTCCTTGCTGCTCTTTCTGCTTCTTCTATTACATTACCTTTGTGTTCCTTATTATTCTTTCTGCTCCTTTACTCGTGTGCCCCTTCTGCCCCTTCCTGCTCCTTGCTGCCCCTTCTTGCTCCTTGCAGGCCCTTACTGCTCCTTGCAGGCCCTTCCTGCTTCTTGCAGGCCCTTCCTGCTCCTTGCTGACCCTTCCTACTCTTTGCTGTCCCTTCCTGCTTCTTGCTGACCCTTCCTGCTCATTTCTGCTCCTTCTCCTACTTTACCTTCCTGCTCCTTGCTGACACTTCCTGTAGCTTGCCCCCACACTCCTTACTTACCTGATCTGTAGGCGGCCCCCACATTCTTATTATTATTATGTGATTATTTATATAGCACCAAGAAATTCCGCAGCGCTTTACAGTGGGTGGACGAACAGACATGTAGTTGTAACCAGCCAAGTTGGACACACAGGAACAGAGGGGTTGAGGGCCCTGCTCAATGAGCTTACATGCTAGAGGGAGTTGAGGTAAAGTGACACAAAAGTTAAGGGTAGTATTAGACTAATGACAGTTGCAAGAGAGGAATCAGTCAGGAGCTATTAACAGTTTAATTGATATGCTTTTATGAAGAAGTGGGTTTTTAATGATTTTTTGAAGGAGTGGAGACTGGGTGAGCATCTAACGGAGGAGGGAAGGGAGTTCCACAGGAACAGTGCAGCCCTGGAGAAGTCTTGAAGGCGAGCATCAGAGGTGGGAGTACAGACAGAAGATAGATGCAAGTCTTCAGCAGAGCGTAAGGGATTAGACGGGACATACTTGTGTATTAGGGAGGATAGATAGGTGGGAGCAGCATTATGTAGAGATTTGAAAGCAAGAACAAGAATTTTAAATTGAGCCCTATATCTTACAGGAAGCCAATGTAGGGACTGACAGAGGGGTGAGGCATGGGAGGTGTGGGCAGACAGGAAGATGAGCCTGGCGCCACATTCATTATGGACTGTAATGGCGAAGGTTTGGAGCACGTAAGACCACTGAGAAGCGGATTACAGTAGTCAAGGCGAGAAAGGACAATGGAATGGACCAGCACCTTAGTCACATCTGGCATTAAGTAGGGTCATCCCTCGCTTACCTAATCTGTATGGCCCCCCCTCCCCTCTTCCCCCATCCCGGCACCGGTATTGCAGTGTATTTAAAAAATCTGTATTTAAAAAATCTGAAAAGAAAAATACCTGCACAAGCAGAAAAATCCAGGGGGAAGGGGGGGATGAATGCATCTTAGCCTGTGTCTCCTGCTCTTCCTGTAACTCAATTCTTCAGCCCAGGACACAATAGTCACCAGGACCACTACAGTTGAATGTAGTGGTACTGGTGTGAATACCCTGTTCCTGCTGCAGGCTGAGCACTGTAAATGTTGCTTTTTCAGAGAAACTGATGTGTTTACATTGCTGCTTAGGAAAACCTCTAGTTGCAGTCACTCAGACAGCCACTAGATGTACTTCCTAGTACAGTGCTCAGTTTGCAGCACATACGTTAAGCATCTCCACGCTATGCACATTTTGTTTATTTTGAAGCCCTATGAGTGCTTTTTTCAAGTTAGATAAATCGTTTTTAGTTTTCAATTTAAAGTTAACTTTTATGCATCTATATGTGCACAATATGCTGGTGCAATGCATTATTGACTGGTATAGGATTTTTTTACAGGGATGCTACAGGTTCCCAGTCCGGCCCTCTACATGAGGGCACTAATTCAGAGACTTCTCATTGAGAAGCGCCTAAAAGGCAGAACAGGAGTGGAGCAAGCTGCAACAGACCCACGTGGCAAGCTCAGCTTTTATTTTGTTTGCAGTGAGGTCTGGCACCTAGATAGTAATTTCAGAGCTTCAGTGACATGTTTGTATTCCTATCACTATAGTGATCCTTTAAGTACACCCTAACCCTAACATTGTGGGTGCAATTAAAAATATTACTCTTCAAAATTGAGTTTTAATAATGCATTTTTGTTTATTTAGAGTTTAGTACATGGGAACAATCTGTATGTCTTCTGGAAAAAATATGTTACTGTGAAATGCAATTTTTGAAGTTCAATTTGTGAAGTCATTTAATAGCCCGCAGATCAGGCAGCTCTCTAAAAGTACCATGATGCATACCTACCAACATTTCATATGTAAAGTAACAAAAATGTAATGTAGCGGAGCTGCAATATTAAATTCCACGATCTCCGCTGGTACAGAAAGTAATCCAAAGTAAAGCGCTGAAAAGTAAGGTAATATCCCAAATCCCCCAGTAACCGGACGAAACACAATTCTGGGATTCAACTGAGCTTTTATTCACAAGTCACAGTATTTATGCAAGTCCCCATGCAAGGGGTTTCCATACTGACATTGCAGGGGTTATACAGTAGGGGACTACATGGGGGACTTAACATTCTGGACATTTCTCCCATCAGGCACTGCTGGACGAGAGGGATACTCCCACTGGAATATACCGTTAAGTGGATTATCCCTCCGTGCAGCAGAACCAACATTTTACATTAAAATAGATAACTTTTCCATCATGAACTTTATTTAAACGAATGGACGTTCAGGAGAAATCGGGGGTCCGAGCGCATCTTTCGTGAGAATACCACTCAGATCCCAGCATAAATAACCGAACGCCGCACGAAATACACTTTAATATTATGTTCGCCTGAAAGTACCGAACACCGATGGGGAACCATAATAGTGAAAGACCGGAGCTCCCGAACGGCCTGGAAATCCAACGGTGTTCGCGCCGTTGAGTAGCCGATTTCAGTTCCACGCGCTCGATGACCAAACACCGCTGGGGAAACAAAGGATCCAAGATGGCCACCCGCCGCATGGTCGGTAGCCGAACGGCGGCCACCTAGGAACGCAATTAACTACCGATTGCAACGATGTTGCGATCGGTTAATGGGTGCCACACGACCCTCTGTGTGTGGGCTCCTGGGTGGTATCTCATTCGTTCGTGAAACGAACACATAAATGCTAGCGGCTTTCGGGTGCTAGCATACGAATGCTTTAGGATATAGCAGTATATGCATACATTACAATACAACAGTCCAGCGGCTTATACAGACAACCTTTGCAGATACAGCCATGTAACCTAAAAGTGGCTAAGTTTGCCACATGTAATTTAGAACAAGTGCTAAATTGTAATTTAGATCAAGTGTTATGTATCATTTTTTGTAGTTTAAAGACACATGACTGGGAGCATTATTCCTGTGAAGCTCTGTTATACCCTCAGACACACCAACAATATGGAAAAGAGAGATATTAGGATAGAAAAGAGGGACACATGGGCTTAGGCCAAAAATAGGGACACTTAGGTGGTATGCATTATGCACAGGAATCATCTTAATAATAACAATGTCAAAATGGAAAGGAACAATTTGGCTTGTTGCCTGTTATCATGTACATGCTTGAGTGTAGGAGTTATTATTAACCAACTAAATGGTGCTCCTTTTTTTAAATTCAGGAGGAAAGGCTGAGCTAGTAGTACCAGGAACTGACATACTGCACTATAGCCGACCTACCTCTCCTTCTATAATATAGCTAACCAGTTTATTGCCCATCACAAGAGTGGTAGGTGCTGCAACTGGAGAGGAGTTGGGTATCGTGACATAAAATATCAGCTTATTGGTTCAATAAGTAAAACGTTATCTGTATAATAACAGGCTCTCACACACTGGTCATGTACTGTCATTAGTGACGTCACTTCCTGCTACCTCTCCTGGCTCCCACCAGCTCATCTCCCTACCTACCAACAATTCTAATCGGACACATTATCTCTATTCACATGGTTCCTCCATCTTTACACTGAGTCCTCTTCCTTTCTGGAACTAGTGGCAAGCAGAGGGCTGGGGTGATGGTCACATGTACAGCTTCAGGTGGTCCACTAAAATGGTAGAGAGTTATTGATGTAATGACTGGACAAATGACAGCATCCACCTGCACTTTCTGTCCATAATTAAATAATTTCTTCAATGTACTCACTCATATACTCTGCCCCTTACCTCTTCATACTTCCCCAGTCATACATATCTCCTTCCTTCCTCTCCCTTCTATGGACAGCCATGGCTCCTGCCCTCCTCATACTTTTCCATTCAGCCATCCATCTGATCATCAGTCATCCATATCTCCTGCCCCATTTGATTCTATCCCTCCCCTGGTCATCCATGTATCCTGCCCGCCTATCCCATCAGCCATATCTCCTGCCCCCATCCCCAGTCAGTCATATCTCCTGCCCCCATCTCCAGTGAGCCATATCTTCTGCCCCCACATCCCCAGTCAGTCATATCTCCTGCCCCCATCCCCAGTCAGCCATACTTTCTGCCCCCGCATCATCTGTCAGCCAAATCTCCTGTCCCTGCATCCTCATTCAGCCATATCTACTTTCCCCACATCCCCGGTCAGCCATATCTCCTGACCCCGCATCGTCAGTCAGCCATATCTCCTGCCCCCGCATCCTCAGTCAGTCATATCTCCTGCCCCCAAGTCCTTGGTCTGCCATATCTCCTGCCCCTGCATCATCAGTCAACCATATCTCCTGCCCCCGCTGTATCAGACTAATTTCCTTTCTGTTCGGTTGTCCGTACCCCGTGCTGGTCAGAACTTTACCCAAATGGCAATTCTGTTCTACTGAATAGATCTGGGTGCTATTTGGACAACTTGGGCACTCAAATCCAGGGCTATTTGGGGATATAACTCTTGTGGGCTTCCTGGGAAATGTGAGTTGTTGGGGTGTTTACATATTTTTAATGTGGTTTCCTGTAACTGAGAGATAATTGAGTTACCAGCACAAAACCAGGATACACCACTGGGCTGATGTGGTTCTGGCTCTCTCCTTCTCTTCCTCCCCTGAAATTCTTATTATTTAGGTCTCGTAAATAACTACAACTTATTTAAAGTGCATTGTTGTACTTTTAACCTGTCTTGGCCCTTTGAAGAGGTAAGCTTGCCAGAGCCAAACTTAGCTGTCATTGTTCCAGAACAAAGCAGAAATAGGTCAGAACAAGTATGCTATTCTAAATAGTTCTATTTGGCTGTCTGAATCCTTTACTTAATTGTAATGGAGGCAATCCCAATTTTTAATTTCTCCTTGTCATATGATCTATATTTAAATATCAATATACAGGCTTTGCCTGGTTATCTGCTTCAAACCAGCTTGAGTTGGATAAATTACAGGATTCGTTCTCATACCTGACAGTGAGAATGTGTTTAACTCAAACTGCGGGTCTAAACAGATAACATCTTTGCTGTTACCTGTGACCAAGATACACATGGTGTATGACTAATTAGCCCCGTTGCAAGTCATATAGAACATGATACGCAAACTGACAACATTGTTACATCATGGGAGTTTGGAAAAATGAAATCTCCAAATCACTGTTTAATAAATAAACATAATTAGAAATTGTTAATGTAGTGAACTGTAGTAAATTGTAATCTTTTGAATTCACTAGCATTAGATTATTTGAAAAATGTAATATAAATAAGATTTACTCTTGAAACAGTGATCATGGTAAATAGTAGACGTGCAATTAGTTTTGTTCCAAATGTATATTCAGATTAATTTCGTGCAATTCGGACATTCGGATGCTCCCGAATGTCTGAAGTGGTGAATTTCCAAAGTGCCAAAGTTCGGTACTTTGGAAGCGCCAAACCAAAACGAAGTGCTTCAGGATTTAGGTTTGGGGGGTAATTGTCATAATATTTTCCCTCTTTTTGGGAAGAGCACAACTTAACTAACACCTTGGATCAAAATGGTTAAATAACTGGCTTTTTTTCTTTTGCGTTGCAGTCCAGCTCAGGGACATGTTTAGTACATCCAGAACTTGGGTTGTTGAGCAGGCTGACTGGAACAGACAGAAAAACAGACAACTGCTCAGAGAGATGTCCACTGCGAAACCAGAAGAGTGACATGTGGAAAAAGCAAACAAGCATTAATTTACACTAAATGATCACTGTTTCAATAATAAATCTAATTTATATCATAATATAACTAAGCAAGGAATTACAAGAGAATTAGCAATGCAAATAGCCGATCCTTCACTGAAGTGTGAAAACATGGCCGAAATTAGCTGTATTCCAGAAATAACCCTTTTCAACTTGTCTATTTTGGCTTAAAATTGTAACTTGACTTTGAATTTCCAACAGTTTGTTGTTGTTCTTAGTTTAATTGAAGTCTAGATTATTCCAAATGTATAAAGACAAAACAATGTAGTAACTGTCTAAAGCTTGCTCAGCAGATAGCCTGGAATAACTCTCTCAGGCTATTGGCCACTGTTATGTCAGGTAATTCTATTCCCCTACTTGCCCTGTAGTAGGGGAAGTGCAGTAAACAATCCAGTTAGTTTTGCATGCTCAGCTGATTAATATAAAGTGTTTTTGGTTGAGAGGTTCACTCTAAATTGCTTTTTGCCTCCAGGGTACATTTTGCGTAGTAATGGTGACAACTGGTTTTAGGAACATAATAATCTGCCTTTGATCTTAAAAAACATGTAACAGTAAGTCACTACAGCACTATCTGGTCGTTTTAGTGCTTAGCAAACATTTTTATAGACAATGCCTAACTTTGAGTGTATATCGGCCTTTTATTTATCTCATTCGGTGTGTTTTCTGACCTTTGAATGAAAAACATATTATATTTCCTTAAAAAGTGATACTTTGGGTGGGTTTTCTCCTCTAAAACAAAACAAGATACTTACCTCCGAAATTCCCACTTTTGCAGGCTTTCCTAGATTATTGATAGCCTTTCTCAGTTATTCAGGAACTGGCTGAGCTAGCACAGTCAGTTCCTTCGCTGCCATCCATTTGCCTGGAAAAATTAATGGGGGAGACAAATGTTTTTTTTTCTTTAGCTCTTCCGCAGAAATTAAGTTACTACACTAAAAGTTACCAGGCCCATTCCTCATGATTTTTTTAATTGCCCCCCCATAATATCAACTCTCTATAAACTCACCCTATTGGTTTCACCTACATTTTCCCATAGAAAGATTAAGATTTCACTGGGCCTTATGCAGGTAACCAAATTGGAGTGCCCCCTTCATTGTTCATATAGAGATGTAGCCAAGCAAATTAATGGTTATGGGGCACTTGTCTAAGTTCTTGTTCACCTTATCGTTAATACTGCTCTGCCCATTCGTCTAAATGTTACAGAGTTTGCAATAACCCTTTGGAGTGTCTTCCATTGTTTTTCAGTATAATTATTAACATGGCATTTTCCCCACTGCCACAGCTAGCCTTACTTCTTGGCACCATTGGCTTCTGCCTCTCCAATTGCTGACTCAATGCCCTCATTGATTACAGTGGAACTCACGAGTCACTGTCTCCTTGTCCTCTCAGTCAGCTTGGAACAGACTGGCCCAACGAGGTGATAAAATAATAACAATAATTAAAACATAATATCAAAGTAACAACCTTGCTAATTATTGTTACAAGTTGATACAATATTTCATCACATAGATACTGCAGTCAATATTTCCCTCAAAATGTTCTGTGTAATTCATGCTAATTATAACTTATTGGTACGGGTACATTATAGTCCTGAATGACCAAAACGCGCAGTGTCAACCATGTTATTAGACCGCTGCGTTCCTGTTTTATGTATACGTTTTATCATATATCACTTAGTATGCAGGTATTCTGACCTGTGATACACAATGTGGCAATGTAGCATGAATTAACCCTTTGATGATAACCCAGAAAGATCCATCCATCTGTCTGTGTGCCTGTCTGTCTGTTTCACGTTCTGGGCTACGGAGCTCTGTGATTTACTCTTACACATTGTACTTGCTGGGGAGCTTTGGGATTCACTCAAAAATTCTGTAAATTACTGTGAGTTTTATTTCCAAGGACCTATGTGATAACTCATGTATACCACACATCCCTGTGAGTTTTATTTCTGAGGCTTTCTGTGATACACAGCATCTTGCATGTTTGAAGGTGGTATTGTATTCACCTTGACTCTATAGATGTGCTCCATTGGCAGGATCACCTACATCAACACAAGAAGCATATTGATTGATTAATAGACAGGTAGAGGGTGGCACTTCTAGTCCTCTGTGACTGAGTAGAAGACAGGTACAGGACGTCAGGGCCTGGCGCCCCCAGTGCTTCAGAACTGAGTAATAGACAGGTTAAAGACAGCAGGAACAGACACTCCTAGTCCTCCATGACCGAGTAATAGGTAGGTACAGGACATCAGAGACAGGCACTCCTAGTCCTCCATGACTAAGTAATAGACAGGTAAAAGACATCAGATACAGGAACTCCTAGTCCTCCATGACCGAGTAATGAACAGGTACAGGACGTCGGGGACAGGCACTCCTAGTCCTCCATGACTAAGTAATAAATAGGTACAGGACATCGGGGACAGGCACTCTTGGTCCTCCAGGACCGAATAATAAACAGGTACAGGATGTTGGGGACAGGCACTCCTAGTCCTCCATGACCGAGTAATAAACAGGTACAGGACGTCGGGGACAGGCACTCCTAGTCCTCCATGACTGAGTAATAAACAGGTACAGGACTTGAGGACAGGCACTCTTGGTCCTCCATGACCGAATAATAAACAGGTACAGGACGTCGGGGACAGGCACTCTTGGTCCTCCATGACCGAATAATAAACAGGAACAGGACATTGGGGACAGGCACTCTTGGTCCTCCATGACCGAATAATAAACAGGAACAGGACGTTGGGGACAGGCACTCTTGGTCCTCCATGACCGAATAATAAACAGGAACAGGACGTCGGGGACAGGCACTCTTAGTCCTCCATGAGTGAGTAATAGACAGGTACAGGACATTGGGGACAGATGTCCCTGTCCTCTGTGACTAATTAATGGAGTGGACCTGGATTTTTCAAAGCTCAGTGACAAGTGTGCAGTCCTCAAGGGTTTGAGAAGGCTCTATGCTGGTTTCTTCTGCTTGCTATAGGAATCCTTTACCATAACCAGCAGAGAAAAATACATATTTTAAAATAAACCTAAGCAAAATTAAAAAAACATAAACTAGGAAGAAAAGACTATTAGGCTGCACAGATTTTGAGACACAGAACGGCAAGGCCATACTATGGATATTGAATAAATTTTAGAGTACTGCTCAGCTAGAGAGGCATGTATAGACTACAGAAGGCCACCTGGAAAGCTGCAGGGACAGGGACGTGAGAGTGTTTTACCTTTTATGGGGCTTAATCATAGGAAAAAGGCTGTAGTGATATGTGGTATTGAAAATGGTTCTAATGCTAAATAATAAAAGCATTTCTTTATTCCCAAGATTAAATTAAGATCTTCTGACCGCAGCAGTATACCACCAATTGTTTGTAATGAAAATGTAATCACTGTTTCATTCATTTAGTAAATACCGTAATAAAGAACATTTACTGGAAAGATCTTTGTACGCTTGAAGAAAACAGTACTGCGCCAGTTAAACTAATGGCTATAAAAATTCAATGGAAATCCTGAGTCCAACGCATTTTATGCTCAGAAAGCATTTCCTCTAAATATTTGCAGATTCCTAATTGAGTTTACCGTGGACCAACATTGTATATCCAGTCTTAAAGATTGTAATTCGTTTAGAAGGCTCTCCTTCAGACTTTGATGAGGTGCCAGGCAAGATGCAGAGATGTTTATTTCCTCTGCCTATGATGAAATATCTCATGCAAAATGTATAAGGACATATGCAGTGCCCAAATTTGTAATTGTACTTTTTGAAAACGTGCTGAACAATGAAACAAATAAATAATACAAAAGTGCAGAGTCCAGGAAAAAGCAAATAAAACTACTAAAAAGCTCCATCAAACCTTGCTGATCACCGCCCTCACACAGCAGACAATATGGGGTGCAAACATAAAAAAACCTCGCTATCCTAAGGTTACTAAAATGCCATATATTTTTCTCTCATTTAAAAGGCCTACCTTGCCGGTCTCCTCTAAGATGGCAACTGAACTGCTCAGCGAAGAAGAGGCCTCAGTAGAATCTCGTGATGAGGAGGAAACCCCTACATCACTTTCAGTGGAGACTCCCTCTTATAAGCCAGAGTCTGATGAGGATTCCTTATTATCAACAAAGAGGGATATTAAAAATCCTCCTGCTGGATATGCGGCGGGTGTGGAAAGAGAATCTCTCAGAAATGCGCACAGAGCTGGGGAATCTCAAACAGAGAATTGTCGAGGTAGAAATCAAGGAAGTGGCCAGAGAACAGAGGCCACAAGCTACCCAAGACCACATGCAAGACCTCACTGAACAGGTCCAGAGACTTACCCGGTTGATGACGAGCTGGAGTCCATGCACAGAAGGAGGAACATCCGCCTTCGGGGCATTCCAGAGCGAATTGGAGGGGAAGCAATGCTAACCTTCCTGCAGCGCCTCCTAGCCTCAATGGGCATCAGAGGAAGCACAGACCTAGGATTGATAGTCTCAGCATTTACAGTCCACAAAACCACTGCTGCCCCAGAGGACGCACCAAAAGATGTGATTACAGTGACCAAAGATATATCAGTCCGGTCTGCCATCATATCCAAATCCAGGGAGCTCTGAAGTGTCCAATTTGAAGGCTGTGACATAGCTATATACGGAGATCTCCCATTTGCAATATTGGCGGTGAAGAGACAACTGGCACCAGTGGCCAAAAGGCTGAGGGATGCAGCAATCAGATATCATTGGGGGCCTATGACTCACTTTTGGTCCCACAGGGGGAAGACTCACCCTATCCTCTCCCGAGAACCAAGAGACTTTACTCCAGAGACTGAAGGTGCCTGCCCCATCCCTAGTGAAAGCCTAGAATATAGGGACCAGCGCACCAAACCAACTGAAAGCTCACCCTCTTCTACCAAAGTCCCAATTCTGAATTAACACCATGCTTACATTAGATTTAAAGCAGTAATGCGAAAACACCCCATTAAAATGCGTAAGGACCATAAAACAAGCATCCCTGTACTTAATTTATTATCTAAGGTGTTATCAATCTATGTTTTACTTTGTCTTGTGTTACAACCCCTGTCCTATTCCGGCTGAGACAAGCCACAGTAATAACAGACATCACCTGTCTTAACCTCTAGAATGCCTGGCAATATATGTTATATTATATTATCCAAAGTTATTGGAAACTTTCACAGGTAGGAGTGGGGGGAGAGGTATGGAGGGCAGGGATAAAACCCAACACTATCAATACACTACGATAGAAAAAGCATGCAGACCGGCAAACATATACAGTGACGGTGTACCCTTGCTCATGTAAGAATCCTGTACCATTACCGCACTCACAATATTGTAAACACCGGTCTAAGTGATGCATTGTACAATAGTGGAAAAAGAAAATAAGGAGAAGGTCAAGAGGGAGGGGGTTGAGTGTAAAGTGAGAAAACAGATATGGACCTTCATAGGCTGCAGAGGCTAATACTACAACTGATACGGAGAGAAAATAAGAGGGAAAAACAGAATAACACCGCTACTGAATATCCGTATTTTTGTGTTTACACTAGTCCATTTACCGTTGGTAGCTGATAAGCCTTCCCGGAGCAAAGTCGTTACCTGGCTATTTTCTTCATACTCTCTGTTGACTTCTCTGTGCTCGAAGAGCCTGTCTATATCATTTTGGGTATCTGACTCTGTAATACTGTTATTAAGATTGTATTTTGTGAAAATCTTTCAAATAAAAACCCCACAAAGTTACTGGATACTGGTTACAAATACCACGTCGAAAAAGCTCTAGAGATGTTATACTTAATTTTTCTCATACCATGAACTACATGCATTTTGAGTATGAAAACTACCATAAAATGCAAATTGAAAAAAATAAAAGTGCATATGTAAGTTTGGGAAGGCTATGTGTAAAAACAAAAAAAAAATTAATGTTTTTTATTTTTCAAATATATTGTATGTCAGGCTGTAATAGCACAGTTCGAAATCATTCAATATCAGTTTCTTTCATGAAATGGTGATGTCACATATTCTCATTTTGAAAAATAATTGTACATTAAAAGTTTACATTAAAAAACCTTAGCCCGCGAGTGAGGGGGACGTGGCCGACTGAGAAGCCAACAAGAAGCATTTTGTGGGGGTCTGATACGACCATGCAAATAAGAATCAATTCAGCCAAAAAAGCAATCTCGAGATGACTCCCCCGAGATGACATTATGGGGCAAAAGCACAAGCAAAACCCACGCCCAGAGACAGCCAGTCTGCCTGACATTAGGCTCTCTCTGAAGAGGCCTGCACTGGCACCACAGGCAAAGTTGGCGACCTAGGTCCAGCACACCCCAGAGATCTGGGATAACTCTTTTGAGGAGGAGGAATCCCTTACCTCTTCTCGCTCAGGCGAAGTATACCACTCTAATGAGTCGGAGGATGACTCCTCGCCCCTAAGGGAGATATCAAGAGGCTGCTAATTGACCTACGACAGGTCTGGAAAACTGACTCATGCAGAAATACTGTTCATGAGAAGGTACAGGCAATGGAGAAGAGGGAGACCTCTAGAGACCAACAACTCGGTGAGACCAAATCTCAACTAGAAAGCCTCACAGACCAGGTCCAACTGCTAAAAATGACAGTGGTGTCTCTGGAAACCCGGTACCGCCGCCGAAACATATATTTCAGAGGGGTGCCTGAATCTGTGGGTAAAAGGTACATTCTAACATGTGTGTTAAGGGTCATAGCCTCCATGGGCCTCATAGGGAGCTCTAAACCGTCATGCTTAGCATTAGTGTTCTGCATAGGGAAGCACCAATAGACGTTATAGCCATGATGACAAAAACTGCCATTCTAAACCAATCCAGAGAAATGGTCACAGTGATTCTGGAGGGCAACCAGATTATGCTGAATAGCGATCTCCCATACTCCATCCTCACTGGTGGCGAGGCTGGCTTTGATTGCCAAGAGATTGCAAGACCCTTCCATTAAATATTGGTGGGGAGCAGAGGGATCTCTGCAGTTCTCAAGCAGAGAAGCATCACACACATTTACTTCTGCTAATGAAGCAGAGTCTTCCACACTCTTGGTCTATCAGGCGGTTCACAGGAAGCACCAACAGTGCCAGAGTCTGTCGTACCCTTCGGGAGCAGACAGAAACACAACAAGGGACCTTATGGAAATTCAGTCCCAGGGACCCTTAATAATTTGTGCCATATTAAAGTCATTGCAATAGTTTAACTCCCTTACAAGATATGGCACATACTATTAGTTTGGCTGTTATAATTAACAAAATGTCAGAGCTCATGTCTCAGATCACAGAAATAAAGTTACAATTACAATTATTTCTATAGTGTAAACATATTCTGCATCACTGTACCATATTTAAACAAGATAAATAACTCATTTTAACAATGCAAGTTTGACATGTGCGAACAGTAGGTGAATAGGGCCCTACCCAAAATGAGATTGCAATCGAATTACCTGGCAAACTTACAGGATTTTTAGAAAAAATAATTCCAATGTTTTTGAAGCATGCTCCCTCATACCTCGATTATACCTCGATTATTTAGATCCATTCATATTGATTCACATTACTCTAATGTTATTTGAGTCCTTACCTGCTGAGTTGGGGTTCATATAGGAGTAGAGGTAAAGGGAATGTAGCTAAGTCTAGGGTCACCAACTGTTGTTAAGTGATTCCATGTATAGAGAAACACAGGAGATGGTAAGCACAGTTGCCAAGATGAAGATATCTTTATATTTATCAGTAAAATTGGAAGACATACATGTAAATACGTAGTCAATTTCATAATTTGTGGGACACATGTTAATTTTGGACATGATGTGCACAATGTATTAGAATCTCTAAATTAGATGTATTGTAGGTAAAATGTTTTTATTATGCCACCAGCAGGAACAGATAAATATTACTGACAAGATTGATCTGCTTAGCAGATGGTCTGATGGTGCTATTTCACAGCTGGACAATTGTAAGATCTCTGGTTAGTAGCTAGTTTGATCAAGCTCTACATGATACCCAGGAGGAAATCATGGACGAGAATTTGATCTAAAGACCAAGTTTTGATAAGGAGGGCCTAAACCGTAAGCCAATTCTAAAGTTCAAGAATTAGATTCTCAGGACAAATGACATCCACTGAATTCAATCGAAGTGACTATGGCTAATTTGGAAGGTAGCAGAAGATACCAAATCAGAACCCTGGAGCCTTGAAACAAGGACTAGCAAAACTTGTCTCAGAATGTGTCCGAGAACCTGACACGCTCTGTAGGGGCTTGTATGAATGGGTGGTATCCAAGTTTGGATGAAAGAACAAATGAAGATTAAAAAATCTAAAATGTGATGATCCCTGTGTCATTTTACGTATTATAATTACCCTAAATTGCAGCTGCTATAATATTATCTACCTCTCCCATGTTTTATTAAGAAACACATTTAGATCAGAGGTGTTTTAAGTAGGCTTTGAAGGCAACATGTGAGAGGCAGATTATCCTAGCAAGTAACGAAACCATTTAATTCTCTATATTTTGCAATAAATGGTCTATTCTAATGTTATAATTTTCTGCAAGTCCTTTTCTCTCTCCCTACCTGTCCATTATTATATTTAATGAACTGCGCGAGGAGAACCAGTAATTTTGTCCACACCAGTGCCCTTTGGGAATGCAATGAGCTATTCTTTTCTTGCATCTTCCAGTAACTCCTTTTAAGAAGCATGTGTTTATTAAAACATAAAAAAAAAAAAAAATACTTTTCATGTGACCCATAGTTAACCCAATATTAATACTTTTATTTGCTTATTTTACTAGTTGTAGTGATGCTATTAATCAGAATGGTAACATTTCGGTTAAAAAACGCTAATTCTAACATTTCTCTTTACTTGCTATAGTTTCAGATTGGCTATTTCGGCCTGATTTTGCACAAGTTGGATTTCCATTCCCTACAATTTAGAGTTTGGTGAATAGACTGCTAAGTGTTATTGCATAATTAATTAATGCATTAATAAAAAAGGAAAGTTTAGATAAGAATATAAACATTACAACAAGGAATCTAGCCATAGTGGCTGGGATCTCTGAGGTTACTTGATGCTTCAATTTAAGATTTTAGAAATCTGAAAAACACATTTTAATCAAATAATCTATTATAATAAATATCATCTTTTTTTTCAATAAGAAAGGTTATTTTGAAGGAACTCTGCATAGTTGCCCTCTTAATTGTATCTACCCTCTCCACTTGTAACCTGCTGGACCATTGATGGAATATGCTTATAGAGAGATGAGAAATGTATGAGCTCTCTTCCAATCCCTAAATATTTTCCTTTCTTTTTATTGCTGCCGAAGTGCCCAATACTTTGCTGCATTTCTACAAAATGTTCACTCGTTTCTCAATCTATGCAGTTGAAGTTTCTCGTGAAAAGAATATAAACATTACAACAAGGAATCTAGCCATAGTGGCTGGGATCTCTGAGGTTACTTGATGCTTCAATTTAAGATTTTAGAAATCTGCAAAACACATTATAATCGAATAATCTATTATAATAAATATCATTTTTTTTTTCAATAAGAAAGGTTATTTTGAAGGATCTAGAACTTGCCTCTTTGAGCTTCTGCAGTATGTTTTAGTATCATGGGAAAAGGGTATACTCAGCTCTATCAGTTTGGAAATTTCCATCAGATGGTAACCTTGACGTGAGTCCTGCTGCTGTTGCCAGTGGGACATTTGAAAATGAAACACATAATTAAACAAAACTGGTTTAGAGGTAAGTAGTCGATGTACTGTGCAAGGCTTTGAAATAGGAATATTTTGTTTAAAAACACAAAATTAATCGGACTGTTAAAAATATCAATACAACACATTAACATTTTTCAGCTCAGAGGAGTTACGCAAGATGTGTTCAGATGACAAGTGACAAAAAACAGGACTGAAACGAAATCACTCATTATCTGAAAGGCAAAGTTCTTCGCTCTATTTTTTGGATTTTTCCCATTCATAAAATATGACTCCTTATGGAAGCGTCCAATGGGAACCCTTTACCTGCACGGCCCTTTAATATGTATGAGTGACATGTGCCTAGGTACACATGGTGTGTATGGCAACCCTAACAGTGCTGCTTTAAGAGCACCGGGAGGTTTGTTTTATAAAGCATGTTATTTGCAGCCAAGAAGGTTTGTTACTAAGGGCATTTGTTCTTTGGAACTCTGCATAGTTGCCCTCTTAATTGTATCTACCCTCTCCACTTGTAACCTGCTGGACCATTGATGGAATATGCTTATAGAGAGATGAGAAATGTATGAGCTCTCTTCCTATCCCTAAATATTTTCCTTTCTTTTTCTTGCTGCCAAAGTGCCCAATACTTTGCTGCAATTCTACAAAATGTTCACTCGTTTCACAATCTATACAGTTGAAGTTTCTCGTGAAAAGCCAAATAAATCAGTCTTGCGAGCCAAGAAATTGCAAACCACCTGATTACACCACTGCGATCTAAGACATTGTAAGTAGGTTACTTGCTTTTTTAAGGTTTTGTTCCTACACAACCCGAGCTATAATTAGGGCATTAAGACACATTATGATAATAAAGGAATAAATATAAATATAAATGGAAGGGAACAAACACAAAACGATTACAGTGCTGGATGATCGTATCTCCATATTTCTTAGCATTCTATACTCTGTTTTAGGTGCTGACACAGGATAGGTGTGGTGAATCTGCATGGGACTCCAGAATTACTAGGAATCTATAACGAATATTTATTGGGCAAGCGATATCAAACTTCTGTAATGTGTACTTCTATTGCAGTTAAAGAACCAGAGGGCAGATGGTATGTTTAAAGGGGTAAGCTATTGTCCACTATCCACATACAGGTCCAGAAAAAGTGTTGTTTTAGTTAGCTATTGTAAACCTGCAATGGAACCAGTGTAGCTAAAGGGAATGGGCTTTGACTCAACTGGGAGGCAGGCATATAATTAATTTAGTATTTTGATTGGTTTGGGTTCAATGGTAGGAGGATTTATATTGTGATATTAAAATCGGGCCATTTTAGGTTAGGGTTCATTTTAATATAATTCACAATTTCCTGTTGTTGTCCCATCCCTCTTTCCTAATTTTGAGGTCTTTGGGGAGGGGGTGGCCCGTTATTTCTCTCATGTGGTCACGACGATGGGAAATTGATAGAAATGTTGGAGGCTACATCGGACTTATATGCGGGATAGTTATAGTTCAGTAAGAACAATTAGTATTGGTATTGGTAGGTCCGAGTTTGTTGGTGGCTCAGAACCTGGGGAAGTAGGGGTATCTTGGTATACCCCTACCATTGTGAAACAGTGGAAAAAGATGCAATTGGTGACAGTATGTTTTAAGTTTTCTTTGTTATTCATTTTGTGTTATATTGTTGTATTGTTTAAGTATGGTTGGGTTATTGTCTCGTTTATAAATAATTATATAAAGACAGTTTGGTGGGGTTAATATGTCAATGCTTAAACTATGTTGACAATGACCTTTTTGCCTTGTTAATTTTTTAATTAATTAAAGGTGTGATAATTCTACCCAAATAAATTGGTTTCTGTGTCTTTTTGGGATGATGGGGTAGATTAAGGAATATGCCAACAAGACTACCAGGTGCATGTCATGTAATACTCAACATAAACCAGGGAACATGTCACATTCAGGACATCCGAAACAGCTCTTATGGAAACTCTATTCCTGGACATTAGTCGGGTCAGTCTGGTAATAACTGAATGACCTAGACATGATCAGTAATACAATGTGGACCAACAGAACATTACAACAAAATTTGACTCTAATCCAGAGGTGGCCAAATAGATATCCATAGTTGTTTTAGAACTTCAACTCCCATGATGCTTTGTAAGCATTAAAAAGGAGACGTAACTTCCCAGATTTTTCATACTATGTTTACGTGTCTACTAAGATTAAAAGAAATGTGTTTGTAAAGTCTGAGAAATAAAATTAAATGTGGAAATTCACACTGCTGTATTCAGGGCCGTTTGAAGGAATTTGGGCACCCCAAGCAAAATGGACATGGAGGCCCCCCACCCACAACCCCCCCCTCTGCCCCCCACATGCACCCAAAACCTACAGGAACCACAGCATAGCCATACAGTTTAAGATCACCCACACTTTATATAAATAAAAAAGGTTTACAGTGCAAATACTGCTTAGAGCTCTGCCCTGCCCCTTAGTGGTCTTTCCTCTCCCCCCACCCTCCCCTACCAGTCTCTTCTCACCCCCCCCCCCGTATTCTCCTCACCCCCTCCCTGTGTTCTCCTCATCTCCGCTTCTCCTCACGCCCTCCCTGTGTTCTCCTCATCTTTGCACCTCCCCCTTCCCTGTGTTTTCCTCATTTCCTCAACCCCTCTCCTTGTGTTCTTCTTACTCCTCCCCCTCCCTATGTTCTTCTTACTCCCCTCCACCCTCCCCTGTGTCCTTCTTACTCCCCTCCCTGTCCCTTCTGACTCCTCTCCCCTATGTCCTTCTTACTCCCCTCCCTATGTTCTTTTTACTCCTCCCTATTTTTTTTAACTCCCCCCCCTCCCTATGTTCTTTTTACTCCCCCCTCCTCCTTCTATATTCTTCTCACCTCCCCTTCTCTGGCTGTAGCGTGGCCGAACTCCTCTTCCTCCTGGCTGTCAGTCCGGCCGGGTACCACGCGGTAACAGGAGATTCAGTTTCCTGTTCCCTGCTGGACTGAAAGGAAGGGAGCACTCAGTGTGCACTTCCTGTCAGTCCGGCCGGGAACAGGAAACAGAATCTCCTGTACCACGCGGTACCCGGCCGGACTGACAGCCAGGACGAAGAGGAGCTCGGCCACGCTATGGGGAAGGGAAGGTGATGATGAGGAGTGCTGCAGCTGCTTGAGACTCTCTATAGAGCGCTCAGGCGGCTGCAACCTTATAGGAAGCACCGGCTCTGCTCGGGACCCCTGTTTCCAGAGACTCTCCTCAATTTATGTTTTCCTTTGGTCACCTCCAAAGGAGCACCTATATTAGATGCTAAGGTACTGATGAGATGATTGGGGGGTAGACCTTCTCCAGTGACATTTGGTTTCTTGGTCACAGCAAATAGGAGGGTATCTGGTGTATCTAGTAGGAATCTGATCTGCATTTCAAATATACATAGAAAAAAGAGGCATACTTGGAGCATATGTTTCTCAGCAGTGATGCTTCTATAAAGACCAAAATGTATTAATATAAAAATACAAATTAAAGAACAAAACACACACACACACACAAAAAATATAGTTTTAAATCTTACTAGGTTACTATCAGGGCCGGCCTTAGGCAATTAGGCGCCCTGTGCAAAAAGTCTTCACGGCGCCCCCTCCACCTCCCACCAAGTTGCCTGAATACAGTAACACACACAGGCACCGGGGACGTGTGTATCACGAGGCAAACAAGGCATCTGCCTTGGGCGCCACTTTGCAGGGGGCGGCAAAAAAAAGCATCCCTCCAAACCCCCAGGCAGATCCCTTGCTTGCCTCGCATCCTGGGGGGCTCAAGAGCTGACCGGCTGGCCACTTTTGAGCCCCCCCAAGGCTGGCAGCGGGCAGCGAAGGAGCATACTCACCTGAGCTCTTCCTGCTCTGCTTCCTCTGCGCCGCTTAATGAAGCCGGGAGCCAGAATATGACGTCAGTCCGGCTCCCGGCATCACTAAGCGCTGCTTACTCAGCCTGTGCGCCCCCTGCCTGCCTGCCCAGCAGCCACACTGGACTGCTGGTAAGAAATCCACTCCAGCTTTCCCAGGGAGGCTGGGTGGATTTAAAATAAATGTAAAAAATATTAGTTTGTGAGTGTTAGTGGAAATGTCTGTGTGTGTGTCTGTGAGTGTTTATTTTGAAGTGAATGTGTGTGTGTGTGTGTGTGTGTGTCTGTAAGTGTGTAATTGTGTGTGTCTGTAAGTGAATGTGTGTGTGTCTGTAAGTGAATGTGTGTGTGTCTGTGAGTGAATGTGTGTGTTGGTCAGTGAGTGTATATGTGTCAGTCAGTGAGTGTATATGTGTCAGTCAGTGAGTGTGTATGTGTCGTCAGTGAGTGTGTATGTGTCAGTCAGTGAGTGTGTATGTGTCGTCAGTGAGTGTGTATGTGTCGTCAGTGAGTGTGTATGTGTCGTCAGTGAGTGTGTGTCGGTCAGTGAGTGTGTAGGTCAGTGAGTGTGTATGTGTCGGTCAGTGAGTGTGTGTCGGTCAGTGAGTGTGTGTCAGTCAGTGTGTATGTGTCGGTCAGTGGAGTCGTGCATCTTTCAGTGAGTGCTTGCGTCTGTCAGTGAGAGTGTGCATCTGTCAGTGTGTGTCCAAGTAATAGTGTATGTGTGTATGTCATTGTTTGTCAGTGTATATGAGAGTGTGTGTCTGTCAGTGAGTGTGCGTCTGTCAGTGAGTGAGCGTCTGTCAGTCAAAGTGCGGCCTTGACAGGAAGGGGTGGGGGAAATTTAAACTCGGTTACAGGCATGTACACACACACTCAGTTAAAGGCAGTCACACATACAGGCACAGGCACAAACAATGGCACAGCGACACACACAGACAGACAGTCACATAGGCAGTCACACACACAGACAGACACACAGTAACACACACATAGACAGTTATACACACACAGGCAGGCAGTCACACAGATAGAAAGTCACACACACAGGCAGGCAGTCACACACAGACAGATAGTTACAGACAAACACACAGAGGCAGGCAGGCAGTCACATACAGGCAGTCACACACACAGACAGACAGTCACACACACAGACAGTCACACAGACAGACAGTCTCACACACACGGGCAGTCACACAGACAGACAGTCACACAGACAGACAGTCACACAGACAGACAGTCACACACACAGGCAGTCACATACATGGGCAGTCACACAGACAGACAGTCACACACAGGCAGGCACACACAGAGACAGTCACACACACACACAGAGACAGACAGTCACACACACACACACAAGGACAGGCAGTCACACAGACAGTCACACACACACACACAGACAGTCACACGCACACAGGCAGGCAGTCACACAGACAGTCACACACACACACAGACAGTCACACAAACAGGCAAACAGTCACACACACACACTTACCTCTTTCCAGTGGATGCAGTTGGCTGATGGGGAAGCATCTTTCCCTCTTCCTGTACAGCAGGGGCTTCGGGAGGTATTAGCCCCGTCTCCGCCTCTCGATAAGCCCCGCCTCCGCCGCTCGGTAAACCCCGCCCCCTCTGCCGCGATTTTTTTTTTTTTTTTTAAATAGACCCGGGTGGAGAATAATTAATCCTCCAGCCAGGTACCTCTTTTAGCTCCCCTGCACTCCGGCCATGAGTGAGCTGTGTCGGCCACAGGGCGCCCCCTGTTCCATGGCGCCCTGTGCGGTCGCACAGCTCGCACACCCCTAAGGCCGGCCCTGGTTACTATATTCCTTTACACCTGGCTCTTCTGGATCTGTGCCAACCCAATACTTAATTTAACTTATATCTACTGTTTTGGTACGACCTCTGGGCCATCAATCACACAGGTCTCAGGTCTTTAAAAGTCAAAATATTAGTTCAATATCTCTCAAACCCTTTTAACATCCTTCTATTGAAAGTTTCAACACTGTGAACACCACACTAGGCCGCTTTTAACTTATCTCTAAAATCTTTATTTTTGTTTTGCCTAAGGCATATTCTGTGCTTTCAACAAATAAATACTCTTCGTGCCTATTACAAAGAAGCTCTATGCTCTACTTCTCTATTGAACTACTGCCCTATATTGCTCTTCCGGCACCCGGCATTCCATGTCAAGTAAACATATTGTCTTCAGTTAGCTGTCCTGAGTTATGTAAAGCCCTACTACAATTCATGTAATATGACATCTGTCCTTTGAAATTACTCAGTAAAAAACAAACAAACATGGTCTGGTTGCAATCTTTTACTTTTTGTGGTCATCTTTGACACAAGAGACCCCTGTCCTCTTGTGTTATGGGCATATGCAAATTTTTAGAATGAAAAGTTGTATTTCTTCAAATGTGTACTTTGTCTTTAAGAGATTCTGCAAACTGATAATTTCTTAGAAATGGAAAATATTGTTTTTCATACAATTTTTCTTTAATAAATGTCACATGGACATATTTCTGTACTTCCTTTAGAGGTAATAAATGTCCGCTTACCTATAATCAGTGAATATGATATTCAGACTTTAGGACAGCATTTTGTCCTAGGTTAATGTAACAACAAGTCAGGGAATAATGTGTATCCTTAAGTTTTAATTTAAACATAGATAAGATGTCTACGTCATGACAACAGACACAACTTTATCGCCTCCAAGACAATCCCTATTTTTATTGTATTCTTGATTATTTATATATTAGAGGATAAATAGAGGATCTCTAACTATATAATATTATGGCTAAGATATCTGTATGGTTAGCCATGCTAAATTCTATGCTTTAAGACATTATAGTGGTAAATAGAGGAACTAGCTGCTCCTACACTTCTGCAAACCATTTGCACATATGGCGCCTGTGACATAGTTCTGTCTAATGTAAAAGGACACCATAAGCACTAAAACAATTCTAGCTTAATGAATCATCTTTAGTGTATAGATCATGCCTCTGTAGTCTAACTGCTCAACTATCTGTTATTTAGGAGTTAAATCAGTTTGTTTATAAAACCCTAGCCACACCTCTTTGCACTGCCTTCCTAAACACTTCCTTCCTTCCTTCCTAAACACTTCCTGTAAATAGAGATCTAATGTTTAAACTTCATTTATTGCAGTTTGTTTAAATTCAAATTCCCTATCTCCTGCTCTTTGAATGGCCTGCTAGAGCCCGCAGGAGCCTCCTGTGTGAGATTAAAGTTCAATTTACAGAGCAGGAGATAAAAATGTCTGAAGCAAATTAACATCTGATTTAAAATGAAACCATTTTGTTTTCATGCAGGCTGTGTGCGTCACAGCCAGTGGGAGATGTGACTAGGGCTGAATAAACAGAAACTGAAATCATTTATCTCCTAAATGGCAGAGAATTGAGTAGTGAGACTTCGTTGGTATGCTGTGTACACCAAAACTGCTTAATTTAAGATGAAGTTATTTTGATGACTAGTGTACCCCTTTAAATCATATCTCTTGGAAGATAATTTTTAGCGTATCCCTCTTTAGCATTTACATGTTCAACTGCAGAAGGATGAACTTTTGCAAAGGTAACGTCCTAGTGAATCTGACCTTCTACAGTGAGGGAAACATGTATTTGATCCCCTGCTGATTTTGAACGTTTGCCCACTGACAAATAAATGATCAGTCTATAATTTTAATGGTAGGTGTATTTTAACAGTGAGAGATAGAATAACAAAACAAAAAAATCCAGAAAAACACATGTCAAAAAAGTTACAAACTGATTTGTATGTCAAGGAGTGAAAGTGTGAAATAAGTATTTGACCCCTTTGACTTAGTACTTGGGGTGGCAAAACCCTTATTGGCAATCACAGAAGTCAGACGTTTCTTTTAGTTGGCCACCAGGTTTGCACACATGTCAGGAGGGATTTTGTCCCACTCCTCTTTGCAGATCCTCTCCAAGTCATTAAGGTTTCGAGGCAACTCGAACCTTCAGTTCCCTCCACAGATTTTCTATTTCCATGGGATTAAGGTCTGGAGACTGGCAAGGTCACTCAACCTTGTTCCACTCCTTTGTTGCATTGGCTGTGTGTTTTGGATCAATATCATGCTGGAATACCCATCCATGGCCCATTTTCAATGTCCTGGCTGAGGGAAAGAGGTTCTCACCCAAGATTTGACGGTACATGGCCCCGTCCATCGTCCCTTTGATGTGGTGCAGTTGTCCTGTTCCCTTAGTAGAAAAACACCCCCAAAGCACAATTTTTCCACCTCCATGTTTGACGGTGGAGATAGTGTTCTTGGGGTCATAGGCAGCATTCCTCCTCCTATAAACACAGCGAGTTCAGTTGATGCCAAAGAGCTCGATTTTGGTCTCATCTGACCACAACACGTTCACCCAGTACTCCTCTGAATCATTCAGATGTTCATTGGCAAACTTCAGACGGGCCTGTACATGTGCTTTCTTGAGATCATTAACAAGATCCTCCAGTGTAGTTCTGGGCTGATTCCCCACCGTTCTCATGACCACTGAAACTCTACAAGGTGAGATTTTGCATGGAGCACCAGACCGAGGGAGACTGACAGTTATGTTGTGTTTCTTCCATTTGTGAATAATCGCACAAACTGTTGTCACCTACTCACCAAGCTGCTTGGCGATGGTCTTGTAGCCCATTCCAGCCTTGTGTAGGTCTACAATCTTGTCCCTGACATCCTTGGACAGCTCTTTGGTCTTAGCAATGGTGGAGAGTTTGGAATCTGATTGATTGATTGCTTCTGTGGACTTGTGTCTTTTATACAGGTAACGAGCTGAGATTAGGAGCTCCTAATCTCAGCTCGTTACCTGTATAAAAGACACCTGGGAGCCAGAAATCTTGCTGATTCATAGGGGATCAAATACGTATTTCACTCATTGACATGAAAATCAATTTATAACTATTTTGTCATGCGTTTTTCTGGATTTGTTATTCTGTCTCTCACTGTTAAAATACACCTACCATTAAAATTATAGACTGATCATTTTTTTGTCAGTGGGCAAACGTTCAAAGTCAGCAGGGGATCAAATACTTTCCCCCCTCACTGTACATGGCCATGTGTGGCCACCACTACTCCTTTGTTCCAAGACCAGCCCTGTACAGAACCACTAATTAATAGTCACTAGATTTGGGGGGCTTTGGTTGTAATGAGTTATTTGTGCTATATTTTAGAAGATTCGTTGCTATCTTAATGTCTAGATAATACACCTTTTGAAAACCTCTAATCATGATGTCACTAATTAAAGCAACATTACAAATTTAAATTAGAGTTTCACAAAAGATTGTTTTTTTGTTTAAACAAAACACAGTGGGTTTTTTTCAACTCTTGAATTCTGGGAAGGGGTTTTCTTGTAGACAAAGAACACTGAAGAATGCTTTCATGGTGATAATAAGGTTTCCAAGAAAGACGAGAGTAGCTATAACAAGTTACCTTGTACAACCAGTTTTTCTTTATTGGAAATGTATAGAGAGCAGATACATACAAATGGCAACAGTCCATCCCATTTGTATCATACAGTAAACAGAATACGATGCTTTTATTTGAAACTTTGCCATATAATATTACTTATTTCAGTTTATACACAACTACAAACACTATGGTGTCTAAATATGCAACTTGGAACGTCAGGGGTATCTACCCAAAAGGGGGTTGGGAGGAGGTTGAAACTTTGATACATTCAGGCAATTGTCTGAAAATGAACTCTTTGGTTATTTATCAAACTAGCTCATGTTTAGTTCAATCAATATCACGTTGTATGATGCAAGGCAGCTAGGATGTCCACATCCTTTGGAGAGGGCTGACTATGAAGTAGGTTTTAAGACCTGGTCCAACACATAGGATGATGCTCCACTGCTGGTTAGTGCACCTCTAATAACACAGTAAAGGAGTTTAAGCATGCGTGGGATAGGCATAAGGCTATCCTAACTATAAGATAAGGCTAGGGACTAATGAAAGTATTTAGAAAAAAGCCGAATGGTTCTTATCTGCCGTCACATTCTATGTTTCTATGTTTCTAAGTTTCTAATGTAAGTGCCTTAGAACTGGGAAACCCACATTTTAATCCCGATCACACCTTCTCACCTGTAAGTGCCCCTTGGCAAGACACCCAAAGGTATATATCTACCTACCTATATATCTACCTACCTATATATCTACCTACGTGAAATCCTTATATATTGTTGTCTACGCATTCCCTTTCTATAACTGTAAAGCGCTGAGGAATATGTTGCTGCTAATAATGGCATAATTTAATTGGACATTTCATAGTATCAATCAACACTCAATATAAATCAGATAAATCAAATTCATCAGTAACAATTATTCTAAGATCTATGTAATGGACATGGAGTCAGCTCGGAGACCAATTCTTCAATTTAGAGTTCTGTCATTGCCTGTTATCTAAATATTATGTAATATATAAGGTGAAAAATTATTTATTTATCTAAACCAGATGTACACTATAATTTCTCTACCGAGGTAATTAGACAACTTATGGAACAGGGCAGACAACGGAAAGAGATCTTCAATGTAGGAACATTCTGCATTTTCAAAACAAAACTGAATTTGCAAATCGGGATTAAAATAATTAAAGGCACACTGTAGGCACTGTATCAATCATAAGACCTAATGCACTTGCACATTGCCACAGTGATCCCAGCAAAATTTGACACTGACTTGAAAGTTTAGGAGGTAAGTAAAGCACTTGATATTTATCGTAGCGTTGACAAATGATGTAGGCCTTGGAGGGCTTGATTGAATCTCCATCTTTTGTCAACCTGACATTTATATATAAAGAAAAGTAGAAAGTAGAAAATGTGCATTGTTTAAAAAACAAACAAACAAAACAGGGTAGTAGAGGGAAGGATTATAGACATGCCAAGGTGTAAAAAAAATGCAATTACTATTATGGATTGGATAATAATTATACACACGGACAATATCCTGTTGGTTGAGTCATATATAATAGTAATTCCATTTAGTGCAGATCAGAAGGAAAATATGTAAACATCTTAACAAGGAATCAGTTCCAAACACATCCCGGTCTGTCCTTCATCATGCCATTCGCTATTCTATAAATCTAAAGAATACTGAATCCACTCTTATTATTAGTAGTATTTATACAACGCCAACATAATCTGTTGTGCTTTATAATAATAGAAAGGGGTACAGAAGACCTTTATAAGAAATATACAAAGAAGAATGAAAGAAGAAATATGCATTCTGTTTCACCTGAATATAAACCACCAGTTTTGGTCAACCTGACTGCTTTCAAACAAACCATAAATCGAGTATATTTGGATTTATTCACTGAACCAGGCCCTGCATAGAACCAGGGCCGGACTGGCCCACCGGGATACCGGGAAATTTCCTGGTGGGCCGACATTCTATCGCACCTAGTGAGCTCCGGCCTGCGGGCCACACAACACAATTTCAGGGTAACTGGCAGGAGGGGATGCGCTCCCCTCCTGCCAGTCATAGAATGTAGCGTGGCCAAGCGGGCTGACTGCGATAGAGGAGCTTCTGTTCCTCTACCCAGTCTGACAGGAAGTGCTCACAGGGACAAGCACAGAACTGCTTCCTGTCAGACCGGGTAGGGGAACAGAAGCTCCTCTACCGCGGTGTACCTGCTCGGTCACGCTACAGCAAGGTGCAGGGAGAGCTGTAGTGGGGAACTAATGGGACACATGGGGCTGGGGGGGGGACTAATGGGACACATGTGGGCTAGGGGGACTAATGAGACACAAGGGGCTGGGGGGAACTCATGGGACACATGGGGGTTGAGGGGAACTAATGGGACACATGGGGGATGGGGGGGCTATCGATGCACATGAAGGGCTGGGAGGGGCTATAGGGACACACAAAGGGCTGGGGGGTATAGGTACAGATGAAGGGCTGGTAGGAAGTATTGGGACACCTGGAGGCCTGGAGGGGCTTTAGGGACCTATAGAGGGGCTGAGGAGATAAGGCACATGGAGGTGTGGGGGCTAATGAGACACATGGAGGGCTGGGGGGAATGGATTGAGACACATAGAGGGGCTGGGAAGAATGGATTGAGAAACATGGAGGGATGGAGGGCTACTGAGACACATGTAAGGCTGGAGGGGGTGGAATGAGACACTTGGAGGAGCAGGGGAGTAAAAAAAACACACGGAGAGGCTGGGCTGGAAAAAAAGACACAGAGGGGTCTGGGGAGAAAGGGGAACAGGAGACACACAGAGGGGCTGGGAAAGGGGAACAGGAGACACACAGAGGAGCTGTGGGGAAAAAGACACACAGAGGTGCTGCGGCCTGGGAAAGAGACTAACAGAAGGGCTGGGTAAGGGCACACATGAAAGGGGCTTGGGGGAGAAAGACACAAGCATCTTTACTTGTGTCTCCTACTCTCCCTGTAATTAAGAGTCGAATGGTGAGAGGAAGACTTCGTATTAAAGGGACACTATATTCACCAGAACTTCTACAGTTTAATGTAGGGATTCTGGCATCTATAGCCTGTGCCGGTATGCTGAGCACTATAAATGCTACCTTTTGAGTGAAAAAGCAGTGTTTACATTGCTGCCTAAGAACATCTCTAGTGACAGTCACTCAGATGGCCACTAGAGCTGCTTCCTAGTCCAGTGCTGCACAGTGTGCAGCACCTGTGTTGAGCATCTCCACTCTCTGCATGGAGGCCCTGAATGCTCCCCATAGAGATACATTGATGCAATGCATCTCTATGAGCAGATGCTGATTGGTGCGGTGAAGCACTGCGTTTTGCCACAGATGTGCAATAGCCTTCCAATGCTTTCCTATGGGAATTGAATTGGCCTTGACTGAGATAACCAGTTGTCAGTCAAAGTGAGGAGCACTCTCTTATTACTTCAAAATGAGCAAGAGAACGTAATTTTTTTTACTGCTGTGCAATAGCATACATTCACAATTTCAGTCCAATTACCAAGCTTTCCTTAATATGTCAAGGTAGTTGGACTGAAACACTGATTATATGCAAATGCCGTCTGCTTACTTTTTGTAAACTCCAGACTTTTTGTAAACTCCACTAAGTTTTCACAGACTTGGAAAGGCGTCCCTTACCGCAATGCGACTCAAACTACGAGTGAAAAAGTTATACATTAAAAGGTACAGTACAGCATTACGAATACAAGCACGTAGAGTTCTTTGAGTGCACGGTCCTCGGACTTTACATATTGATTTTCTTGTATTGTATTTTATTTTGCCCTGACTACCACTTGTAGCAGGATGGCCGTGTCTTGGGTCATAAACCACAGAAACAGTTCTTTCTTCCAACATGAGGAAAGCTTGATTTAGCAAGCTGGCCCCAATGTAGCCACAGCAAAACATTGACCAAAAATAAACTCCTACTCCACACTGAAGACTAACTAACATAGAGTACCCTTTCTATGCTACTGGGCAGCCGAGCAGACCCGAGTAGTTTAACAAATAAAATAAAAGCCTTGCAAAATACCTTTTTTTTTCTTTACAGGTTTAGCAGTCTCTTTGACTTTAAGCTCTCTGTCTCTCTGTGTCACATACTGACCTGCTTATAAAAATGTGGCTAATGGCATTTACTGTCCACACAGGAAAAGTTGTGCCGAGCAGCAACCAAATCCACAGAAGGGTTAATGCTGAGCAGCAATTATGCAAATGGAAACCTGGTAACTGCCTTTGGGGTTAAAGGCCGGTTACAGCCAATCAGATCTAGAGGAGGGGTATTTAGGCCCAGTTCTCATCCTGCTCAGTGCCCTGTCGTGGTTTCCCAAGAGTGTGTTATTGATTCTGGTAATTTGACTTTGGCATTGTTTTTGACTTCCCTGTTTTCTGGCATCCCTGACTCCTGGCTTTTCCTTATCGTTGTGTCTCTTTCTGTATCCCTTGACCTCGGCTATTCCTGACTATTCTTTGGTACGTTAGTCCGGCCATTCTAAGGTCCGGTATACGTTACCTATCAGTCCTCTGTGTTACACAATTCTACGTGCTGGATCATTCTGTCTCCCTGCCTCCGTCCCAGCACTTCACAGGACAAACTGATTTCCCTCTGCATAAGGTTTATGTAGCTCCCTAATTACTGAGCAACCTGATTTTTAACCCCTTCTAGTCAGGGAACACTGAAAGTGCCATTCTGGGGCTAATATAATAGCAGTACAGCAGTGTTACCACAGACTTTAAACTATGTACAAATTTGAAGAATGTTTTGTCTAGTTATCGGAGTTGAGAACCACTTGGCAGGTACAGCTATGACAAACATATTCCTGTAAAAGCAATGTTATGTATGTATATCCCCAGCAGATTTATTTGCACATTACACGATGTACTCAGTAACTCAGGGTAGAACATTTCCTGTAAACCAATAATGTGGTATTTCAAAGATCAAACATCTCTTCTATACAAAAAAAGTCATGCATAAGAGCAATGTCCCACTTGATCAAGTCACTGAGTTCGCTTTAACAGGAAACGCAGTATCTGGGAGAGGTTTACTGGTCAACTGAGGGATTATCTCGACAAACGCCTGATAAAACAAGAGCTCTGTAAGTGTAATGTTGGAAATTTTACATTTCTGTCACAAAATAAAACCAATCAAGAAAACAGCTGGAGCCAGCTCAATGAGAGTGTAGGTAGTAGTGTGTGTGTGTGTGTGTGTGTGTGTGTGTGTGTGTAACAACGTTACAAGTAGAAATGTTTGTGTGTGTGTGTGTGTGTGTGTGTGAGGGGGTAACCGTTTGGGCAGTAGGTGTGTGTGTGTGTTGGGGGGTAGCAGTGTGGGAAGTAGAAGTTTGTGTGTGTGTGTGTGGTAAAAGTGTGGGCACTAGCAGTGTGTGTGGGTAACAGTGTGGGAAGTAGAGAGGTGGGTGTGTGTGGGGGGGGAGGGGTAACAGAGTGGGTACTAGCAGTGTGTGGATAACACTGTAGTTACTAGCAGTGTGTGGGTAACAGTGTATGTGCTAGCAGTGTGTGTGTGGGTAAAAGTGTGTTAAGTAGAATTGTGTGTGTGTGTGTGGGTACTAGCAATGTGTGGGCACTAGCAGTGTGTGGGTAACAGTGTGGGCACTAGCAGGGTGTATTAATAGAATGTTGAAAAGTCATATAACTCAGTCTATCACTGGCCACCCATGATAAATTAACATAAAAGTATTTTTTTTTCAAATGTACTCACAATGGGCATCATTGATAAGCTGAGAGCGTCAGCTGAATCTGTCTATCATTGTGCCTCTTTGCTGCTCAACGATTCTTGATTAGCGGGAGCGGCAAAGAAGAGGCAGAGTGAATTCACCATGTCTGTGTTAAACTGATCAAAATGGTTTGAAACCAAGTCAAGATGCTGCCAGGAAACCTCAGGCACCATAAATACTATTGAGATGAAGTAGTTATGGTGCACAGAGTATTCTCTTTCTGAGGCTTATCTGAAAACTTAGAGTGGCCTCTGTACTCTGTTTCCGGGGGCTATAGAGCACTCCATTATACTAGCTGGTTATAAATTTTCAAAGTCTGAAGAAGACTTGAGGCTGGTAAAGCATCAAAGGAGTATTACTTTTTCTGGCTGAGGAATCTACTTTTTGACCGCCCCAGTATAAAAGATTTTTTTTTTTCTTAGCTACACCCCTTCTTTTCTGTGAAGTTAAAATGCCAGTAGCCCCTTACACAGAACCTATAGTGCCCCAGAAGATTTGCGAAATTCACTGCGTAAATCAGATTTAAAACACAAGCGAGATTTTGATGAGACCAGCATTTTCTGGGAGGAGGACACCACACCTAAAATCTAAAGGTGTGGATACCCAGTCAAAATGGATCTTTATATGACTCTGTGCAACACCCAAGAAATCCACTTAATTAGACGTAATATGTGTACAGCTGACATAATTGTGGCATATAAAACAAACTCGGCTTGTATGCGTTTTAATATTGCTTTTTTTACTTAGCATTGTTCTTTCAATCATATTTTTATTGAGATGATAGTAAGATACAAACTAAAAACAAAAAAGTGCCAGGATAGATAAGCATAATAGTTTAAGGGAAACAAACTAGCATTATAGCTGCTTTCCCCCCCCCCAGTACCCCCTTAACTCCTCCCCTGCCGACGGGTCCGTCTACACTCATCCCCCGCCAAGCGACTCGGAAGTCCCTTTAGTGGCTGTCTGGTAGAAAGCCACTAGAGGAGGAGTTAACCCATAAAGGTAATTATGGAAAACCTGCAATAATTACCATTGCAGGCCCAAGGGTGCTGGGACAGTGCACCCAGTCCTCTTCAATGAGCTGAAGTGGTCTGGGTGCCTGTATTGTCCCTTTAAGGGAAGCATCTGTTACATGTCACATATATCTTGCCCGATAGATACATCTCACTGTAAAGTATTGGGTAAATACATTGTTTAACTGGTAGCAGTGTTAAGATGATAGCAAGATACAGACACTAAATAAAGAAGTGTTGTGATATCAGCATTATAAGCAAGGGTGATACCCATCCAGTCCATGTCACATATAGTATTGGCAGATATAAGTAGGAAGAAGCAAGTACATGTCTTTATATGCAGAGCAAGTCATTACATGTCAACACGATATACTGAAAACTGAGCATTTGTACATTTTGTAGACAGTCACACAGTAGGTCATATTAGCTTACAAATAACCACGGAGACCTCACTGGCTTAATCAAAGATATATGTGAGTGTACAGCAATAGTAAGCAGGAGAGAGAAACCATGAAGGAGAAAGTCAACAAAAAGAACGATAAGAAAAAGAACATGACTAATAATATATACACAGGGAGGACTCATAAGTGGCATTTGAAATAAACTGGGTAAGTGTGTGACTGAGTAATCTATTTGGAGGCCACGCTTCTCAAGAATAAAGCCTAAGAGCTTAAAAACAAACAAACAAAGAATCAAAAACAGACTGAAATCGCAGTCTTGATAAAGGCGGACTCGGCGAAACGTTGGGGGCAATTTTTAGTATTTGACGTCTGTACCCTCCTCTCATATTTCCTGTTGTTCTTGGTATGTATCTTTTTGATTATCAGTATATACGGGTATCTAGTAGACTGTTGCCCTGAATTAGTGGTTATACCCTGTTTAATTAGAACATTTTTTTTGATCTATACTGTTTTTTTTTTTTGTTTTTTTTTCCTATTTTGACTTTATCTGCAATTATTGTTTGCATAGAGATGTTTTAACATTTCCAATTCTATAATATCTATGCTGATACCTGTTATCCATGTGTTTGTTTTTTGTGTAATAAGGCATTTTTGTATTTTACTCAGCTGTGCTCCTCCTTTTAGTATTATATGATTATATGTAAAGCCTCTTGGAAATGGGGCTTTTGGAGGGAGCCCCTTGACTTTCATTAATTTTCCTTATCTAATGGTGACGACTATTTTAAGGGGTGTGCCCACCTGCGCTTTAATATGCAATAAAACATAAACATGACGCCTGACTAAAAGTTAGTCACTTAGTAAAGATGGGTCAGCCCATTCCCCTGCTAGGTAAAGTTGTACACATGGATAGCTTTTCGCTGTATCAACAATAGAAGCCCTGAACCACGTCACACCCACCCCATGCCTGCATACAACCTGTCAACATAGGTCCACACACAGTACCAGACTTAAAGGGAGTTAATGTATCATACTTAATGTAGTTTTTCTGGTGAGTATAAACATTACACCCTGTTCCAAAATATTATGCAAATTCTATTTAAGAGTCACAAAGATTAAATATTTTGTTTTTCAGTTTAACTCATGGATGGCATTGTGTCTCAGGGCTCTTTTGATCACTGAAAACAATCTTGGACACCTGTGATAATTAGATTGCCAGGTGAGCCCAATTTAAGGAAAAACTACTAAAGGATGGTGTTCCACATTATTAAGCAGAGCAATATGGGGAAGAAAAAGGATCTCGAGTTGTAACTTCATTAACAGCGCGGAGGTCTTGGACCATACGGTATTGGTCAGGTTGACCTTTTTCAGTTTTCTGCTGCCGAAAAGAGTGAAATAGTTCAATGCCTTGGACGAGGTATGAAAACATTTGATATTTCACGAAAACTTAAGCGTGATCATCGCACTATTAAGAGATTTGTGGCTGATTCAGAGCACAGACGGGTTCGTGCAGATAAAGGCACATTGAGGAAGATTTCTGCCAGATCCATGCATCGGATCAAGAGAGCAACTGCTAACAGATATTTGAAGCTGCTGGTGCCTCTGAAGTCCCACGGACATCAAGGTGTAGAGTCCTCCAGAGTCTTACAACAGTGCATAAACCTTCTTTTCGGCCACCACTAACCAATGCTCACAAGCAGAAATGGCTGCATTGGGCAGAAAAATACATGAAGACTAATTTTCAGACAGTCTTGTTCACTGATGAGTGCCGTGCAACCCTGGATGGTCCAGATGGATGGAGTAGTGCATGGTTGGTGGACGGCCACCCTGTTCCAACAAGGCTGCGACGTCAGCAAGGCGGTGGTGGAGTCATGTTTTGGGCCGGCATCATGGGAAGAGAGCTGGTCGGCCCCTTTAGGGTCCCCGAAGGTGTAAAGATGACCTCTGCAATGTATGTGAAGTTTCTGACTGACCACTTTCTTCCTTACAGAAGGAAGAACTATGCTTTCCGTAATAAACTCACAAGTTTAAGTGGTCCTATGTCAAAATGTAACGTGACCTGTTAAAATGTTTAAAAAGTTAAAATGTTGTTATAAGTTGATTGAAATAGCTTTTGATTTCATTAACTATGCTGCAAACACAATAAATGACAATTTTCTGTTCTTTACAACCTATAAAGTGTTTTGAAACTTACTGTGCGTAATAACTTGGAACAATGCATTTTAAGTTTATTTTTTTTTTAAATACTGTTATCAGTAGGAGGTTTGTTCAAGAAAATTGAATTGTACTCTTAATAGTTGATAACATGAAAATTATACTGACTGTTATTTACATCAATTATTTAGGTAAATGAAAAATATATAATTTGCATAATAATTTGAAACAGGGTTGTAACGGACCGTTTTGCACAAAAGGGAAAAAACCGCTTAGACGATAATCCCCTTTCAGAGACAGGCACAGCTACTGTAGAATCACCAAAACTCACGAACTGAATACAAGTGAATGCTCCAAACTCCCGAACGGCATACAAGGGAATGCTCCAAACACTCGAACTGCATACAAGTGAATGCTCCAAACTCCTGAACGGCATACAAGGGAATAAGGTAGCACTCCAAATACATGAACAGGAACCATACGAATTGCTGCTACCAGACGAACAGGAAATGCTGACAAGCGGCTTACACTCCTGGCAATCAGTCCTTAGCAGCATACAGTAAATCCCCCCAAAGACGAGACAAGGCTCCGTGTTGAGGGTCAAGCAGTGGTCTGTTTAATGAGGGCTACCTGCCTGGCTTTTATGCAGGTCTCCCACCTGGTGGACACTCCCCTAGGGGACCAAATGGGAGACTGTGACAAGGGATAGACAAGTAGACAAATAGGACACACAGTCACAGTATATTCCCACAATGCATCCTGGCTTCCTCCCCTCTGCCCTGAGAGATAATTGAGAAGTAACTCAATTATCTCCCAAGACAAAGGCAAAACTCCATTACACATGTGGGGACACAAAACCAGTATTATACTTTAAAATACATAAAGTAACATTTATTACATAAAACACAGACATGTAACATATCCCCAGATAGCTCAGGTCTGAGCGCACATTATTAAGCGAATGGCGCTCAGACCACACGAATACAGTTTAATCGCCATGGAGCCAAAGTCTTTACAGTCAGTTTCATACGAATGGGCTCCATGGGATTCCTATCTGGGGTATAACACATTCAAACAAATCTACCGAACCCCAGGCAGAAAAGCACGAATACAGCTTTTCTGCAGGCAAAAATAAAGTCTTTTAAAAGGGGGCCATAGTCCAAAGGCAGCAGGCGAGCAACCAGGCTTCTCCAATGCAATGTGGCGAGATTGGTCTCGTCACATCTCTCCCCTTTTCCAAACAGACTAACAGGGTATCTGACCTCCTGCCGGTCAGTGCCCTTGTTAGTCCAGCAGCCCACCCACAAAACATAATCAACAGCACAGCCCACCCACAATAAATGGTTACTACACCTGGGTAAAGGAGAAGCTTGTCCATGTCCAGGTGCCTCACCACGGCTGTGCTGGGTACGGGTACGCTGACTTGGTGGGTTGCTGCGTGGGCAGAGACCAGCGGCACTCTGCCCTGTTGCCAGCGCTACTGGGAGGGTAGCCTGGTGGAAGCCTGGTTGTTGGAGGGGGAGACCGACTGTCTCCCCTTTAAATACACCGCTCTGCTGCTGCTGCTGGAGACTGACTGTCTCCCCTTTAGATGCACAGTCCTGCTGCTGGAGACCGACCGTCTCCCCTTTGGTTACCCATCTCTGCTGCTGGAGGGGGAGACCGACTGTCTCCCCTTTGGCTAAACAGCCCTGTCGCTGGGGGGCAGGACCGACCGTCCCTACCCCCTGTGCTGGCAGTGTAGAGACTACGGTCCCATCTGCACGGTTGTGGGGCTTACTGTCTCCCCTTGGTACATTAAGCTGCCGCTGGGGAGAGGGGGTAACAAGCTCCTCTCCCATACATACTTCCAGCCGCGGGGGAGGGAGACTGACTGTCTCTGCTCCCAATACAGAGTCCTGCTGCTGGGGAAAGGAGACTGGGCTCTCTATTCCCGGTAGGACACTCTGCCGCTGGGGAATGGAGACGGGGCTCCCAATTCCCAATAATCTGTGCTGCCGCTGGGGAATGGAGACTGGGCTCCCAATTCCCAAAAAATCACGCTGCCGCTGGGGAGGGAGGACACTGCTCTCCTCTCCCTGGACTTCACACTGCCTCCCGGCATATCACTTGGCTGCTGGGGGGCAGGAACAACTACCTCTGCCCCTGTAACTCAGCCTGCCGCTGGGGAGGGAGGACACTGCTCTCCTCTCCCTGCACTTCACACTGCCTTCCCGGCATATCACTCTGCTGCTGGGGGGCAGGAACAACTACCTCTGCCCCCTGTAACTCAGCCTGCCGCTGGGGAGGGAGGACGCTGCTCTCCTCTCCCTGCACTTTACACTGCCGCTGGGGAATGGAGACTGGGCTCCCAATTCCCTGCAGGACCGGTGGAGAGACCTCGGTCCCATCTCCACCGGCCACCTGGGGTTCTTCCCAGTAAAACTGTACCATCTCGTCCCCTTTGAATGGGTCTGGCTCTGTCATGCTGCTCTCCTGCTGAGCCTTCTCACTGTATTGGAACAGCTGCTGGTAGCCCTGTTCTAGCTCCATCTCCCGGGTCACCAGGTGGACCAGGTCTTGCTCAATTTTGTGAGTGTCGTCCCAGTCATACCTGCTCTCCCTCCACTCCAAGAGATCACTGAACCGGGCTTGTGTAGGGCTCCCAAATTCGAGCTCTGAAAACGACTCCCATAACAAGCCAGGACCATCAAACTCCTCTCCCTCTGGCTTGTCATGCTCGGCTGTCCAGGGCAGGTACTGTGCCCCATACCACCAGAGCGCCTGGTAGGCATCTTCTAGCCACAACTCCTGCCATACTAGGTGTTCCAATTTCCTCACCCATTCCTCCAGGGGCTGCTCTCCCAGGAAGGGCATCCGCAGGGCTACTCGCTTCTGCAACCGCTGGTCTTCCTTGGGGAGTCTCTCGCTGGTCCTCCACAATACCCAGTGCCTGGTACCAGATGCCTTTACGGACTGCATCTCGGTCATCCATGGCACCCTCGTCATACTCCACTGCTGGTTCCATCTCGGTGCTGTCAGGGTCGCTGTACTGGGACATGCGTTGCCCTCAAATTGTAAATCCACGGAATGGTGTTGCCTGTAGCTGTCCTGTAGTCTGTGGGAACGATCCCGCCGCTTGCCACCAAAATGAAGCTTTTCTGCAGGTAAAAAAGATGTATTTTAACAAGGGGCCATAGTCCAAAGGCAGCAGGGCAGCAACCAGGCTTCTCCCATGCAATGTTGCGAGATTGGTCTCGTCACAAGGGTGTATATGCAAGCATTTTCATTATCATCAGAGAAAAGGCAGTGTTTACATTGCCCCTAGGGACACCTCCAAGTGGCCACTCCTCAGATGGCCACTGGAGGTGCTTCCTGGGGCAGTGCTGCACAGTAGGCAGTACTGCCATTCAGCGTCTCCACCCTCTGCATGGGGATGCTGAATTTCACTCATAGAGATGCATTGATTTAATGCATCTCTATGAGGAAGTACTGATTGGCCAAAACGGTGTTTCCCTGTGGAAAAGTCTTGGATTGGCTAAAAATTGGCAATTCTGAAGATGTCACCAAGGGGGTGGGGCCAGTTCTGGCAGATCAACGCAGCGCTGGAAATAAGGTGAGTTTTAATTGCTTTAAAGGGAGCTCAGGGGGGTCAAGCCACCTAAATGGCGAATTTAGCACTATAGGGTCAGGAATACATGTTTGTGTTCCTGACTCTATAGTGTTCCTTTAAGCAAAGTCCAAAGAGCTTTTCCTGGTGAGCCGTGATGTTTGAGGTTGATGGCACCTCTGCCGAAAAGCCCTTCAAATATGAGGCTGGTGACAGGGGTGTCTTCCCCGGTTTGATCCGAGCCGAGGAACGCATATGTGGTGAGAATTTATCTGGGTACCTGTTGATTCGCCTGGTATGGGGTCCCGAGGGTGTCGGTCTCCAACCAGCTGGTAAGAATAAGGTAGCTTGCTGGCTCATCCTATCCAAGAAGCTCTCAAACAGCTGGTTACATCTAGCTAGTAGAAATATCTTGTGACGGGCATGGGCCATGTTACCTAGCAATTTTTATTTTACTTTCAGTTAGCTTTTAAGGTGCTAATACACAGTACATTGTTCTCTATACCAGTAATTAGTTCACTAGATGAGGGATTTATATTATTATTATGCTTTTTTTCTGCACTAGTATACCAGCCACCATTATTTGACAATTCTTTCCTGAACTAAATAAAAACTAATTCTTGTAGATTTGTGTGTAATTTGTGTGACGGTGTAAGTGTGGTTGTGACATACATTTAAAAAAATTACGGCTACGGAGCAAAAGAGGCCACAGACAAAATATTCTACAAATTGCACAAAAAAGACCATAAATTGCAACACTGATAAATGTCCCAGTGTTCCTTACACATAATAAGTAGCAATTTGTAATAACATGTAAGCAATATCTGAGGAATGCAAGTCAGTTGTGGTATGCCTTAAAAAAAAGGGAAGCACCTACTGAAAGAATTGGTATAGCGACTGATGACTGGGGTTCTCAAAGCCCACTAACAAAGGTAACTGGGGAGGATAATAAATAGCCAGATAGCCCCTACCACAATTCCAGGAATACTGCCTTCCCATTTGTGGTTGGGGACTAAAGTCATGTTTTAGTAATAAAGTTTAGACAGTACCAGAAGAATGCAGTTTGGTTGTGGTGTGCTGAAACTGATGATTGGGTGCCCCTGACTGGTTACGGTGCTGGTATAATATGGAGCTAAATTTCACCTGTCCAGCTTCTTTAAAGGTAAGGCCAGGAACATGTATACAAGAAACTGCTATGTTCCATTTCTTTTGTTGGAATGCCTAGTGAAGTGGTTGTGGTCTATTCATAGTATTGCATTTGCAAATGCTTACTGTGCACCATTCGTTATGAGTTCGGAAGGGTGGTGTAATAATAAGTACAGTGAGGGGGGAAAGTATTTGATCCCCTGCTGATTTTGAACTTTTGCCCACTGACAAAAAAATGATCAGTCTATAATTTTAATGGTAGGTGTATTTTAACAGTGAGAGACAGAATAACAACAAAAAAAAATCCAGAAAAATGCATGTCGAAAAAAATATAAATTGATTTGCATGTCAATGAGTGAAATTAGTATTTGATTCCCTATCGATTGTTGTATAATTCTTCTCTCACCACCAATACTTCCAATTGGTATCCTTTTGAGAGAAATCCACTCTGCGTTGTGTGTGAATAGTGAATGTAATATCCCTGTGTCACCTAACATATATCTTTATCCCCTTGTCCAGATAAATATATGACTAGCACTACTAAGGTATTCTACCCGATATTACAAATAAACAGCCAACACTATAGTTCTTACCAGAGAGAAAACGTTACTTAGAATCTGCCCAGTTAAATATTACAGAAGAAGAATGTTACATAGTTATGGTATCACAGAATTACAATACAGTCATAACACTCAGACATTCCATCTATCTAATAATATCTGCTACATTGTGTATGTGCTGTGAGATCTTGTGCAGTGTGTGTGTCCTTACCAACCTAGTCTAATCTAATTTGATGTCAGTATCTTCTATTTTTAAAGGAATTTGTTCCCATATTGTAAATAGCCAATTCCTCAGCTCAATTGATATGTAAATGTGATTTACTTTCCCAAGGCCCAAAGTGTTGTCTATCCTGTTATTTTATTTACGTGCAAACTCTCCTAGTCATCCCCTTGCCTCTAACCCAGGGGTTCTCAACCCAGTCCTCAAGGACCCCCTACTAGTCCAGGAGTCTAACCTAAGGTGTGTTTTCCTAGATAGAGACTCCTTTGAAGACCAGTTGATATGTAAATATGATAAACTTTCCCAAGAATGTAACTCTGCCTTTCCGGTGCTGTATCTTTCCAACTATCTAAACAGAAACTCCCTTTGAAGATAATTCCTGATCTCCCATACACACAGACTTAATAAAGCACATATTAATCAGATATATAATGATAATATTTTCCCCAACATCAATCAGCAAGATTTCTGGCTCCCAGATGTCTTTTATACGAGTAATAAGCTAAAATTAGGAGCACTCTCTTAAAGGGAGTGCTCCTAATCTCAGCTTGTTACCTGTATAAAAGACAGCTGTTCACAGCAGCAATCAATCTATCAATCTATTAATCAGATTTCAAACTCTCCACCATGGCCAGGGCCAAAGAGCTGTCCAAGGATGTCAGGGACAAGACTGTAGACCTACACAAGGCTGGAATGGCTACAAGACCATCGTCAGTTGGTGCAACTATTCGCAAATGGAAGAAACACAAAATAACTGTCAGTCTCCCCCGGTCTGTGCTCCATGCAAGATCTCACCAATGATCATGAGGAAACGGTGAGGAATCAGCCCAGAACTACACGGGAGGATCTTGCTAATCGTCTCAAGGCAGCTACGACCATAGTCACCAAGAAAATAATTGGTAACACACTACGCCGCGAAGGACTTAAAAGCATACAGTGCCCGCAAGGTCCCCCTGCTCCAGAAAGCACATGTACAGGCCCATCTGAAGTTTGCCAATGAACATCTGAATGATTCAGAGGAGAACTGGGTGAAACTGTTGTGATCAGATGACATCAAAATCAAGCTCTATGGCATCAGCTCAACTCGCCATGTTTGGAGGAGGAGGAATGTGCCTATGAAGCCAAGAACACTATCCCCACCGTCAAACATGGAGGTGGAAATATTATGCTTTGGGGGTGTTTTTCTGCTAAGGACAACTGCACTGCATCAAAGGGATGATGAACGGGGCCATGTACCATCAATTCTTGGGTGAGAACCTCCTTCCCCCAGCCAGGGGATTGACAATGGGCCATGGATGGGTATTCCAACATGATATTGACCCAAAACACACAGCCAAGGCAACAAAGGAATGGGACAAGAAGAAGCACATTAAGGTCCTGGAGTGGCCTAGCCAGTCTCCAAACCTTAATCCCATAGAAAATCTGTGGAGGGAGCTGAAAGTTGCCAAACATCAGCCTCGAAACCTTAATGACTTGGAGAGGATCTGCAAAGAGGAGTGGGACAAAATCCCTCCTGAGATGTGTGCAAACCTGGTGGCCAACTACAAGAAACATCTGACCTGTGTGATTGCCAACAAGGGTTTTACCACCAAGTACTTAGTCAAAGGGGTCAAATACTTATTTCACTCATTGACATGGAAACCAGTTGATAACTTTTCTAGATTTATTTATTTTTTGTTATTCTGTCTCTCACTATTAAAATACACCTGCCATTAAAATTATAAACTGACCATTTCTTTGTCAGTGGGCAAAAGTTCAAATTCAGCTGGGGATCAAATACTTTTTTCCTTCACTGTACATATCTAGGGTATCACAAGGTGCCCTAAAATTAGGATTGCCAGTTGGGCAAAAAAAAGTAAGGAAAGGATTATTATATTTAAAAATAAAGAAAGAGTTAGACAATGGTATCAGGAAAAGCCCAATACGTGGTCCTAAATATGGTCAGAGAGGTAATGTGGGCATGACCCAAGTTAATTATATGATAAAGGAATCCGCCTAAAAAAGGTGGAAACCCACCTTACTGAAATTACCTCCTAAGTAGAATCATTCAAAGATAATGGCAAAACAACAAAGAATAATTATAAACTTTCTTAAAACAAGAACCTTGAGTTAAAATACAATACCGTGTTTCCCCGAAAATAAGCCCTAGCTGGATTATCGGGGTGGGCTGCAATATAAGCCCTACCCCGAAAATAAGACCTAGGCAGGGCCGGCGGCTGCCGGCCCTTTAAATGCCTCAGCCGCCTGAGCGCTCTATAGAGAGTGCTCAGACGGCTGCCGCACTGCCTCACCTCCCCTTCCCTGTAGCATGGCCGAGCACCTCTCCGGTCCGCGACCCGGCTGGACTGACAGGAAGTGCACACTGGGTGTGCACTTCCTGTCAGTCGGCTCACCCGGATAGGAGCTCGGCCACGCTACAGGGGAGGTGAGGAGAAGATTGGAGGGGGGGGGATAATATTACAGGGAGAGGGGGAGGATAATATTACAGGGAGGGAGGGAGGATAATATTACTGGGAGGGAGGGGGGATAATATTACTGGGAGGGAGGATATTACAGGGAGGGAGGGGAGAATATTACAGGGAGGGAGGGATATTACAGGGAGGGAGGGGAGAATATTACAGGGAGGGGGGGAATAATATTACAGGGAGGGAGGGTGGGATAATATTACTGGGAGGGAGGGGGAGAGTATTACAGGGAGGGAGGGGAGAATATTACAGGGAGGGGGAGGTGAGGGTCTCTGGGGGGGTTACACAGCGCGGACACCGGCTGACAGACTGGCTCTAAGCCCTACCCTGAAAATAAGCCCTAGTGTGTTTTTTGTGACTAAAATTAATATAAGACCCGGTCTTATTTTCAGAGAAACACGGGTAGATAGGGTAAAGCGAAAAAAAGGGGAGAGAAGGAGAAAGTGTCTTGTTGTAATGATCAACAGGTATAAAGGGTATTGAAAAATCCCTATAAGGACATGCATACATGTATAACATCACAGCCCACGCACGCGGAGACATGACGACGTGTGCACGCATAGAAATGCGGGGTCTGCTGAGCTGACGGATTGGCGGCTGTATGTTTCTATAAAAATGGCTGACAGGACTCAAAGAAATAGCAAACAGCAAGCTAAAGAGAATGTGGTAATGTACCAGCATAGAGATATTAAGTCTCATTGTTTCTTGTATTGAGCAGGACATATATCCACTCAATATTTGTCATGTAAAAGAAGAAATTTTAACATATTTTTTTTTTTTTTTTTATAAAAACCTCAGTTCATTCTATGTGGTTTCTAAGCAGCTCTAATACATTATTTAAATGTTTAAAGAGATAAAATGAATTATCCGCTAAACAACAATTCAATGAATATTGGAAGGTGGTGGAGATCATCTGTGATCAAAAACGAAAGGTAAAAGAAATCGAACTAAGAAATAAGTGACACTATTGATACTGCAAAAATGCAGAAGAAAAAAGAAATAAAAAAGGACTATAAACAAGATAAAGGTGTGTCAGCATTTTTTTCTCCCCAATCAAATAAATCCGGTGTAAACAGCTCGACTTTGGAAGAGTCTTTAATAGAAGAAAGGAGAAATTCTGTGTCTAGTTTACAAGAATTTATCAAATCTAATCTAGAAAATCAAATGAAAATCTTTGAAAAAATAAATAAAAAATACTTCAAATCAATTAAAACAACAAACAGAAGATATAGCGATGAAATTAACAAAGATGGGAAAAAAATATGATCAGATGGAATTTCAGTATAAGATGGTATCAGAAGCGCAGGAAAAAATGGAAATGGAAATGAAAGCACTGGGACAAAAATAAATACACTGGAAGATAGACATAGAATGAAGAATATTCGAATAAAAAACATCTCAGAGACTGTCACTCATGATAAAATGAAACAATTATTATTGGATCTTTTCACTGCCCTAGATATCAACCTGGGAAATCAAGATATGGTGATTGACAACATGTACAGAGTGAAGAAACCACAAAATATGCCTGATTCTATACCGAGACACCGTGGTATGTTTTTTCTCCTATCAATTAAAACAACGGGTGATTCAATCAGGTAAAACAAAGGAGATTAAAGAAGAAAGATTTAAAGACATCAGCATATATCAAGATATATCACCTTCTATAAGATTGTGGAGAAAGAAGTTTGCTACAGCGCTAATCCCACTCAACGCCAATCCCACTATAAGATACCGTTGGGGACCTCCAAAGTCAATATTAGTGTTTTGGAAAGATACAAAAAAAAGTTTTACTGATCCAAAAGCGTTGGAAGAACGGATAAAAGAAAAAAATATAAGAAGAAGCGGGTTTACCGAGTACCTAATCGAAATGGCTGAAGAGGATACAGAACAATTTTTCATTTTTAAAAATGTTTTCTCTCCCTCCTTTTTTGTGTGTTCACATTGAGGGAAAAAGAAGATATTTGGTCACTTATGGATTATTATTGGTTTCTTTTTTGTGTGTGTGTGTGTGTAACAAATATATTTAGATGATAACATGACAATAGGTAAGAATTTTATACACATAAGGTATAGGTTGTGAATTACGTAATTGAAGAAGAGTGGGCGTAGGATTTGTATATAACAAAAATAGGAGAAATTCGCACACTTTATACCATATAGATATATATTCAAATAGAAATGTTTAGTATAACTGAGAGATGTAAACTAAAGAGTATGTCACAGTTACAATTATAAGGAGATTGATAATTTATATACAAATAGTTATTGATTACTTGGCACAATTTTTAGTTGTACTATTTATTTTTTTCCTTTTATTTATTTATTTATATTTTTTTTGTCTGTTTTCTTCCTCTTCTTATGAATAACTAAGAGAAAGACAAATTAGTGTTGGTTGGAAATATAAAATAATCTAGTGAAGAATGAAAAGGAGGAAAATGCCATGGCTTACAGTATATAAGAACAAGGTATTGGTTATTTGGGGGAAGGGAAGGGGGAAAATAAGGGTAGAGAATAGATGTATAATTGATGGTTTCTCTTTTCTTTAATTCATTGCTCTCTCCTTTTGCCTTCTCTAGAATCACCTTTATAATTTGTTGATATAATTTTAAATAATAAACGGATGGAGTAGAGTAATACAAAATTGAGATAAGATGGTCGTCGGACCGCGTCAGCTCTTAGCAGTATCCTTGCTTGGAGATCTGTTAGAGGACCTCAGTATGGGAAATAGTGTCAGGAGATTGGTGGTAAGGGTGATATGGGGCCCTCACTATCTAATTAGGGATATACGTGGTTACCCTAGAAATATAGGGGAACTTGTGTTGTGTTAAGAAATGTTATGTTTATTATGAGAGGAGGATCGAGCTCATGAGAGAGAGTAAAATTCAGGGAAAATATTTGTGAAGTGCATTTCTATAAATGTTCAGGGGCTCAATACGACATTTAAAAGAAAGCTTCAATATGAATTACTTAAAAGAGAGAATATAGATATTCTATTACAAGAGACCCATTGGAAAAGGGAAGAGAAGATTAGATGGAGATATGAGCTATTTGAGGAAGTTATACATGCATCTCTAATTGGGAAGAAAAAAAATAGTTTTTTTCTAAAAGGCTTCATAAAGAAATAATATATTCATAGTTGGATAATGAGGGAAGATATCAAATTTTAAAATGTAAACTAAACTCTCAAGTATACACATTTGTTAACCTTTATTTGCCAAATATGTTGCCAACTAAATATCTTAAGAAAGTAATGGAGAAAGAAAAAAAAGATAAAATGGGAATACTGGTTATTGCCGGAGAATTCAATTTTCTTCCGTAAGATATACTATTGGACAAAAAGATCAAAAGAAATTGTAGGGTGAATAATCAAATAAAGAAACAATCCAATATTTTAGGAAATATTATGAAAGAAAATAATTAATTAGATATTTGGAAAGTTTACCATACAATGGAAAATGAATATACACACTTATCCTGGGTATACCATTCTTATTCAGAACTGATTTAGTTCTAGGGGCGAATACTTTAGTAGAACAGACTCAAAAAATGTTGATAAAGGATAATCCATGTGCAAATCATAGCTATATTTTCTTTGCTTTGAAGGATACAAAAACGTATAAACCGTTTAGCACTTGGTGTTTAGATTACAGTATATTTGACAAAAAAAAGAGAATCAAGACTATATTAAAGATCTTATAGACTTATATTTCAAGGAAAATAGTACAGAAGGTATGTCTTATACAACGATATGGTGTGCTTTCAAAGCTATGTCAAGAGGATATTTGATAAAACTTAAAAGTAAGATAAATAAACAAAAAGTTGCCTCTAGAGCGGAATTATAAACAGAATATTATACTATCTAGAAAAAACAAAAACCATTTAATTGATGAAATGTTAAGTCAATTAGGCAATTTTTTTTGCTATAGAATTAGAAAGAATAAATACAAATTTGGAGAGGTTGAAAGTACATTTTTACTATGACAATAACAGGATTTCAAGATGGTTAACAAAAAAATTAAAAAGGAGGTTAGGGAATAATAGAATAATATGTATTGATAGAGATAAGATAAAATATAGGAATCCAGAAAATATAGCCAAGGCCTTTATATAACACAATAAACCGATTTGATGAACAAAGGATAAGTAGTTATCTAAAGGAAATTGATCTTCCCAAAATTACACAAACGCAAAATATAATTTTAAATACTCCTTTAACTAAACTAGAATTTAAACATGCTATTGATAAACTTGCTCATTTTAAAACACCTGGACCAGATGGTCTGACTAACAGATTTAATTGGATATATAAAGATTTATTGAGTGAACAGCTAACTAATACATTTAATGAGATAGTTGATAAAGGTGTTGGACCAATGGAATTGTTGAGTGCAAATATATTGTCAATTTTGAAAAAAGATAAAAACGCACAAGAAATTAAAAACTATTGTCCGATTTCCTTTATAAATGTGGATTCTAAGCTGTTTTCAGCAATTTTGTCAGAAAGGATAAAAGGAGTGCTTCCTAATTTAATTCATGAAGATCAGATTAGTTTTGTCCCTAATAGACAAGCAAGTCTTAATACTAGATGCCTGATTAACATACTAGATTGGGGGGGGAGAATATTGGTTGTCCCCTGCTGACCCTGTCACTGAATGCAGAGAAGGCTTTTGACAGGGTCGGCTGGGGATACATGTTTAAAGTATTGGAATCCTTTGGTTTTTGTGGATGTATGTTATCAGCAATTAGATCAATATATCAAGGCCCAATAGCTAGAGTAGTAGGGATAGATTTATGTTCTGAATGGTTTCCTTTGAACAATGGCACCCAACAGGGTTGTCCCCTCTCACCAATCTTGTATATTTTTTCTTTAGAGCCTCTTGCTGTAAAAACAATAACAAACCCATGTATTTGAAAAATCCCTATAAGGGTATAAAAAAAAAAATCGTTATATAAAACCTAAGTGTGCTGCAAACACAAAGCTATATGTATAGTATAGCCTGAGAAGGGCAAGACGTCCAAGGTGCTCAGGATATCAGTTACACAGCAGGCAGCATACAGAACATGTGTAGGACAGTAGGTGGTAGCCCAAAATAGTTCCAGGAAAAAAGAGGCAATGGCCGGTCAACTTTTGGTAGTTCCTGTACGCATTCTACCGAATACTCCCCCTGGCTCTTAGTGAATGCTCAACTCAGGTGAATGAGCCTTTCCCACAAAAAGCGCTCTCCTGGCATGTTTGTAAATGGAGCAGGCAGCGGTACAGTTTCTCAGGGTTTCACGAGCTATGGTATATGAAATTAGTTCCAGGCACTTGACGACCAAGCACCGCTGCCTGGATTCTGGAGAAAAAATGTCCACCATTCCACGGTCATACGAATGGTCGTCACCCAGAGAGAGCTCTTGAGTTAATGGGTTCTTTTGAAGTTAATGAGCCAGGGGGTGGTCTGTGTTCGGTAGTATAAAAGGGGAAAACGAGGGAACGTTCAGGAAATTCCAGAACAGATACAGCAACTGAATGAGATAGGACAGGTCCGCCACAATTCAGTATATACACATTGCGCTTTATCTGCTGGGAGACCACATCCGTGCATGCATTAGATTACAACACTGACATCTATGGAGAATCTAATGAGATTTTATAGATATTGTCTTGCGATGAGACAGATAATACTTATTCCCACAAGTGACAAAACATGACAGTGACAGTAGCTCCACCCTTTGTGCAGTTTTGTCAAGGCAGGGATTTATCGTAAGGCAAAGTTTGGAATTTCAACGCAATATATATAAAATGCAATGGAAGTTCTTCATGGTCAGTTAATACATTTATCAAGGATATTACAGAACATTACAATAGGCACCATAACCACTCTAGCATGCTGTAGGGATTATGGTGCCAAGGGTCTCTTGGCAACATCGCACAGTAAGTAGTTAAACAATTTTCAAATGTTTTAGCATGCTTTTGTTTGATTAAACAGAAAGTTCTGACTTAATACTAGCAAAAGTAATTAGTAATATTATGAGTTATTACTAGAATTTGGTTACATCTGCATTTTAAGCATGGTTCTTTATTCCTTTTGTATCAGTTTGTCTAATTCTACATCTCATTCCCCGTGTCTGTAACTGTATAAATCTTTGATCACTTGCTTGTAAAATGCCATCGATATGAAAACTATATAAGAACAAAAAATTAGGGGAAAAAAAAAGAAAAGAAATGATATATTTATTATTTACATCATATGGTCCTGGAATATGATATGATGCAAACTGACATGATACCAGATATTAATATATTTTATAATGACATGGTATAGGCCTGTGACCTGAGAATTGCCAAAAAATAAAGTAGATATTTGCATTGTGAAACATGTTGTAAGGCTCTATGTGTATAATAAATTGCCAAGTATATATATATTCTTATAGTTAAGCAACATGCTCGCAGTAGCATAATAAACTTTATTAATTGGTTTGGGGCACAGTTTGTGCACTAATTTATAAACAGTCCTCTGTTCCACAATCTCCTGTTGGCCATTTTAAAAAACAACATGTATTCATGAATTTTATAGGAACAAGGGCCTAAATACGAACAGTGCTCATAACGTCTATGGTCATAACAATTCAAACTATGACCATGCCCTATATCGTTAATGAACCAAGTTTCCTACGTTGCCTTCTGGGTTGTTGGCAAGTGGCTAGGTTTGTGTCATAGCCCAGAATCAGACCTACAGAAAATGCATGAGTGTGTAATATAACTTGTAGTAAAAAAGCAGAAAAGTAAGTGAAGAAAATCCCTCACTCACAAAAAACATGTAGCCGCAACTCCAAAATTAAATAAGCATGGATACATTGGTTTTCATTATACTTATAACAGTTCAATAGGTGCAAACACAGGGTTATCTTCTCGGATCCTTCCAGTAATCAAATGATACATCACACAGGACAAGTTTGTTGATCCATACTCATTGGGAATCCACAAAATTATATCAGGATGAAATCATGCATAAAATGCACATTTATAGAAGTCAAAAGATAAAATACATATGGCAAGATACTAGAACAGCAGTCCTCATGTATACTGTATTGGTCCAAGTATGTGAAAATGAAAAAAAAAAAGGCTTGTGAGTGAACAAAGTATAAAAAGTCCAAAACATGAGCATAGGACCATCCGCAACTGCTGTACAGGGGGGAGGCCACCAAAGAAGCTGACCCTAAAGAAAGATTAGAGAAGTCCTGGACGCGTTTCGCAGCACTCGAAATGTGCATTTGTTTCAGATATATATACTTCCAGATATATTTTTGGAGATTCCCTATGAGTGTGGATTAACAATCTTGTCCTGTAGTGTAACTAGTGGCAGAGACTGATGTGAGCAATTGTATTTGAGCACTTTCCTGACAAGTGAAACTTGTGTGAATTAAGAGAACATTCAATCATTTAAAACAAAATTTGAGTTTTCATTTAACCATGTAGGTTCCAGGTGCCCCTCTATATAACAACATAATAAACAAAACTTACCTTTTCATCAGTTGCCGCTCCACTCTGCCCCGAGGAGACGATCAATGACAATATCCTCCCCTTCCTGTCCAGACGAAACTAATTCATACAATTGTCACCATCTTGCCAACACAGAGATCGACCAGTAGAATGATTCCCTATGGAAGCTCTCACTTTCGCTTGGACATTCTATAAAGCATAGTGAATCTGGTAGACTGTATGCTTGACTGCCACGGGGTGTTCACAAATTCATTCCTAAAAGTGAATTTTTTTCTTGAAATTGGCACTTTTATGATTGAGGACAAGGGGACAACCTGTTAACCTATAAAGCAATTCAGCAGGCTGAAGTTTTTAGAGTGATTGGGTGTTCTTTTAACTTCCACAGGTAGATTTATCAAATCAAAACTAAGCTATAGATGGTTAAACGCATTACCAAAATGGATGTGAGAAGAAAAAAGGTATCAATTACATGTTTGAAATATGGACGGACTTCCGACATGACATGGTACGATACCTATCTGATATTCTGGGAAAAATGAGAGACCATTTCACAGTTTTTGGTTTTTTTAAAGTGTGAAAGATAGACCCACCAGGAAAAATTGCAGGATGTAAAATAAGGAAAATATGATCCAAAAGAGAGCTAAAAGTTATCAGCAACAAGTGAAAATGATTATAAATAAGACACAATGAAAGCAAATCATGTTAATAAACAACAAAGAAAACATGTCCTACGAACAAAATAATCATGAATACAGTTCTTGGTAAAGTCCTTAAAATATGTAGACAGCTAATTCCACAAAATCTATGAAGGATTAAGAGATCACCAATCTTGTTTAACTGGATCATTATAAGTCAAAGGGACATTTAGGAAGGATAAAAATTACTAAGACATTTTCATTCTATGTCCTGCCCCTACCACCTGACAAGATAAAACGTGAAGCATACGTTTTCTCATTTGTTAGAACAAAGGAGGTTTGGACATCAGAGATTGCTAAAACAAAAAATCTCGGAGGACCCCAGGTAACAAGTTAAACTGTTCTAACGGTTTGACTTGTTAGAATGGGATGGCACGAGGACAGTATGTACTTGTGGTTATGGTGCCTGGAGTTTTCTTTAAAGGTTCTAATACATTTGTACTCCCTGTCTTGAAGAAATGATTTAACAAAGTTAGAAAAAAAATTTCTTTTCATTAGAAAAGTAGTTGTTACATGGCTACAAAACGTGTTACTTATATTAGTGAAATGGCTTTTAAATCCAGTGGGTTTTTTGAATTTGGACTCAAGAAAGATTTGTTTTCGAGTTTGTATTTTTTTCTTATATTCTCAGCCGAAACATGTTTAGATGTAATCAAGTATTCATAAAGGTCAACCATAAATTACTATGTAGCTTTGTAATTTAAAGAGGCACTGTCACTGTCTGGGGACTTTGTCGAATCTGCAAAGGCCCCCGGTAGTGACAATGCCGCTGGGGGCAAAGGTGATATTTACGTACCTGAACCTGTCCCTTGCGGGTACCTTGACCCAGCTGGTCTTCTTCGGAGATGACATCACTGTCGCTCATCTATCGCTCATGCATTGAGGTCTATGGAGGATTCCATCAGACCACAAGATCCTCCATAGACACAGCCAATTCCATCAGTGGTCTCTGAAATTCCAACACTGTCAAAATGAGTACTCCATAAAGATTCTAGATGTATTAAAAAAAATACTCACTTTTGGCAGGTGGGGGGTGGAGTTATAGTGCCGCTTAAAAGTGAGATAGTAACTTGAATAGTTATTAATTAATCTATCTTCAGAGTAATTAAGTGACAAATTTCTGCAATTAAACTAGATTTGCATGCTATAGCTGTGATTATTCTTCCTGCTGTATTGGTATTTGGTGAACACATGATTAAGGATATGAGTTGTTTAAGCTGTGCAGAATTTGCATCACGTGCTATAGATTGTTCTGGATTTAGTCTATTCTGTCTGATTTGTTTATTAATGACAGTGCGGGAAACGTGGAAAGCCAATACTCAGTCATTGATTAAGGAATATACTATGCATGGCAATTAATATTTTGTGCAAAATGTATAGAAGTGTCACTTGGGAAAAAATTGGACAATTCTGCGTAAAGGTTTTAAAGTTGAGTTGAGTAAGAAAAATAGATTGGTTTCCATCGTGATTGCACAACTTTTACTGCCATGAATAGCTATACATACCTAACCCTTACAGGGTTATTTACTGAGTCAGAATTGTCTCGAATTCCAAATTTCCAATTTAAGGACAAATTAGCTGAACTGGAAGCACTCCTAACTTGGAGAGCTGGGCAGCATCATTGGCATGTCATTAGCCAACCCAGAACAAAAGTTCCAGGCTGGCTAATTTACATTCTGCATCAGCTTAATTGCACAGAATGTCACTCATTGGCTGAGGGTACTCTCTGCAGAAGCCAGAAGCCATGTCACCAAACTAGCGCGGAGAGATATAGCCCATCCGGGACCCAGTTAATAGGGCAAACCATTCCTATTACCTGGAACTAGGATAGGGTACTCCAAGCATCATAACCTTTTGTCACGTATTCATCCTCACATAAAAATGTTATTAATGGTATTTACTGTCCTGACAGGAAAAGTTGTGCTGCTCGACAATCATTCACCCAGATGCCTGGTACACGCCCATTCTGGAGTCAGAGGCTGGTTATGGCCAATCAGATCTACAAAAGGGTTATTTAAACCTATTTCTCCATTCTCTCATTGCCCTGTCGTGGTTTCATGCCTATGGTTATCCGAGAGTGCGTTCCTGATCTTGATTTTCTGGTATTTCACTTTGGCTTTGTTTTGACTTCCCTCATATCTGGTATCCTTGACTTTTGGCTTTCCCTCATCGTTGTATCTGATTCTATGTCCCTGACCTCGGCAAGTATTTTGACTATTCTTGGAGACTCTAAGTACGGCCATTCTAAGATCCAGTATATGTTATCCTTAGTCCTAGGTGTGACACAGTACTGCGTGCTGGATCAACTTGTAATCCTGACACCACTACACTGAGCTTTAGTTGTTATGATGCTTGGAGTAACCCTTTAAAGTCTTAAAGAGACTGTGCAGAAAGAAAAGTTAATGGCACCATGAAAGCTCTGACAGTGACTTAGAACTGTAGTTCTAAACCATGGGGCAGCCATTAATGAGAATTCAATGCTGCCTATGTCAATTCTGTCCAGGTTTTCCATGCCGCACCCACAACTTGGGCTAATTGTGCTGAGCTGAAGATCTCACTCTGCCCAGAGATTAACCTTTCCATGTATAAACTGATAAAATCTGTTGTATGACTGCTATCAGTTTACATAGCATTTCCATTTAGACTGGAAGAAAGGAGATTTATTCTAATGCAAAGGAAAGGATTTTTACAGTAAGAATAATAAGGATGTGGAATTTTCTGCATTAAGAGGTGATTTCATCAGAGTTTGAACAAATGTTTGAACAGCAACTGAATGAATACGTACAAAAACAATATTCGGGGGTAATAGTTTGATATTTGTGGTTACAGCTTCTTGATACAAGGAGAGATCTGACTGCTATTCAGAAGTTGAGAAGGAATTTGTTTCCTGGTTGGAAAGCATTTAAAAAAGTTTTTTGCTTTCTTTTAGGTCAACAGAAAAAACTGATGTGATTAAGGCTGAACTTAGTTGGCACCTCTCCTTTCAGCCCAAGTAACAATGTTACTATGTCAGGGAACCTCTAAGGTGAGTATTAAATTTGTATTTTTCTAAAATCTTCTTTTGCCTTTTTAAATGAATTATCTAAAACATGATGCTTTTAAAAATAGAGGTGATTGTTACTCCAATGTTTCCCATTAAAGGACCACTATAGTGCCAGGAAATCGTACTCGTTTTCCTGGCATTATAGTGCCCTGAGGGTGTGCCGGGCTCTAGGGTGAGGAAGGGGTTAAAATTACCTCTTTCTCCAGTGCCGGACGGGGAGATCTCCTCCTCCTCTCCGCCTCCTCCTTGGCTGAATGCGCATGCGCGGCAAGAGCCGTGCGCACATTCAGCCAGTCTCATAGGAAAGCATTTACAAGACGCTGGTGTCTTCTCACTGTGAAAATCACAGTGAGAAGCGCGGAAGCCCTCTAGCGGCTGTCAATGAGACAGCCACTAGAGGCTGGATTAACCCTAATATAAACATAGCAGTTTCTCTGAAACTGCTATGTTTATAGAAAAAAGGGTTAATCCTAGCTGGACCTGGCACCCAGACCACTTCATTAAGCTGAAGTGGTCTGGGTTCCTATAGTGGTCCTTTAAGGGATCTTTTGGGTCCTTGTTAATGGATGAAGGGAGAGACTATGGTATATGTGACCCAAATTAATCATGTGGCATTGCTATAACATATTGTTTTAAAACGTAATGGTAAAATATTCATAATGACCTGTCCTATGAAATCCATGTATTTGGCTAGAGATGGTTTCTGAACAAAAAAATGTGAAGAATGTGGCTGGGGGTACCCTGAAATGGAAAAAAATAATTTTATTTGTAAAAGGATTTAATCGGGCCATTTAAAGGGACACTTCACTCACTGACGATATAAAAAACAAACAAACAACCAACAACATATTTAGTAGATATACAACCAATTAAAACATGTATGCATTTAATTACATGTTCTATCAGAGGAGCTATATCTAAAAACAACTTGCAAAAGCTGCAGATCTCACATCTGCATTTGCAAGCCCTCCCTTTCTAATCCCTCCCAGGGTTTCTGTAACTGTCCAATCACAGGCTTCCCAATGCATAGTGGGAACACTCTTTACTTCAACTCTTTGTCTGTCAGTCAGGCTTCCTGTCAGCCTCTTTAAATACCAATGTTTGATTTGTATGGATTTGATTTCTGATATTAATTTCAAAAGTAGTCTTAAAGGGACACTGTAGGCACCCAAACCACTTCAGCTAACTGAAGAGGTCTAAGTGCACCATCCCTTTTTCACTTAGTGTTTACATTGCAGCTTTAAGTCTGCCCTCAGTGTCTGTCTACCAAACAGCCACTATAGGGCTACCTGAATTGAAATGGATCTTCAGTCCGGTATCTGATGCTGGATGTCCTCACGCTCTGCATGAGGACCTCCAGCGTCATATTTTTTACCATAGGAAAGCATTGGTTCAATGCTTTCCTATGAGAAGGTCTAAAGCGCATGCGTCATTTGCGGCACATGTGCATTAAACCCTGCTCGTTGTGGGTGGAGGAGGCGATGGAGCGTCGACCCAGCACCAAAAAACATCAGCTCTGGGAAAAGGTAAGTAAATAAAGGCTTTTTAACCTTTTATTTACCAGTGGGGGGAGGGGACAGGTGGGGAGGCACAAGGGAGGGAGTAAGGCAGGGAGAGCTGGACTGCCAAGAATACAGCCTTATATTGCTGGCACTACAGCATTCATTTAATCTACGACCTACAAAAAAGAAAGATTGCCATCTCGCTCCTCCCTCATCTATTTCATCATTCTTGTTACACTAGAAATTTGCAACCACAAAATGATCTGATGTGTCACGTTGAGGCATGCGCTCTGGTTTAATTTCTACTAAATGTCCATGGGCAAAATATACGCCCATCTAATTAAATGCCTCTGTAGCTATCCGTGATTTATTGGCACACTCCATTTTGCTCTCGTCACTCTTCCTTTCTGCACAGTTTTTGTGTGTGTGGGTTGGCTGTTGAATTAATTAATGCATTATAGACATGAAGCAATAGAATGACGCAAATGTAGTCTAATAACCATTTAATATTATCCAGACAAAGATAAAGTTTTTATTGATTAACGACAGAAATTGCTTTACATTACTGTTTCAATAAATTTATGGAGAGATGGAGTGTTGGGATTCACAAATCCTGGAATTTTAGCTTTGTTGAGCTTTACTGAAAGTCAAGACTTGTGGGCTAATGGAATAACAGCAGAATGTACTAAAAATGATACCAATGCCAAAGTTCACACAGAGTAATTTTACTTACTTGCATCTAACACTTAAAGGTTTAAAACGTATTCCTGATGCTATAGTGCTAAACCCATCATTTAGGTGGCTTGCCCCCCTTAGCCACCCTATAAAAGTTTAAAACTCACCTCATTTCCAGCACTGCGCGGGTCTGCCGGCGCCGGCTCCGCCCCCTATGTGACATCATCAAAATGGCGATTTTTAGCCAATCCAATTGGATTGGCTAAAATCAGCACGTGGGCGGGGCCAATGCCATTTGGCCAATCAGGACCTCCTCAAAAAGGTGCATTTAATCAATGCGTCTCTATGAGGAAAATTCAGCGTCCCCAGGCAGAGCGTGAGGACGCTGTACGGCAGGGCTGGTTACTGTGCAGCACTGAGCCAGGAAGCACCTCCAGTGTCCATCTAAGGAGTGGCCACTTGGAGGTGTCCCTAGGGGCAATGTAAACACTGCCTATTCTCTGAAAAGACAGTGTTTAATGTTTACATGAAAATGCCTGAAGGGAGCTATTATACTCACCAGAACAAGTACATTAAGCTGTAGTTCTGGTGACTATAGTGTCCCTTTAACAACATGTAGACATGAATATTCTTTGTTACAGTTAATCACTGAAGTGTAAATTCTTGGAATTAGAAGTGAATTTCAAATTACAGACCTAAATGAAAGCATAGGCTTATCTGTTGAAGGGTTATTTACTAGTGGGAATTTTTGGAAATCAAAAAAAAAAAAAAAAAAACGAGGCTTTTCAGGTTACCTGAAAAATAAGAATTTTGTTTCTTCATTATATATACAGGGAGTGCAGAATTATTAGGCAAGTTGTATTTTTGAGGATTAATTTTATTATTGAACAACAACCATGTTCTCAATGAACCCAAAAAACTAATTAATATCAAAGCTGAATATTTTTGGAAGTAGTTTTTAGTTTGTTTTTAGTTATAGCTATGTTAGGGGATATCTGTGTGTGCAGGTGACTATTACTGTGCATAATTATTAGGCAACTTAACAAAAAACAAATATATACCCATTTCAATTATTTATTATTACCAGTGAAACCAATATAACATCTCAACATTCACAAATATACATTTCTGGCATTCAAAAACAAAACAAAAACAAATCAGTGACCAATATAGCCACCTTTCTTTGCAAGGACACTCAAAAGCCTGCCATCCATGGATTCTGTCAGTGTTTTGATCTGTTCACCATCAACATTGCGTGCAGCAGCAACCACAGCCTCCCAGACACTGTTCAGAAAGGTGTACTGTTTTCCCTCCTTGTAAATCTCACATTTGATGATGGACCACAGGTTCTCAATGGGGTTCAGATCAGGTGAACAAGGAGGCCATGTCATTAGATTTTCTTCTTTTATACCCTTTCTTGCCAGCCACGCTGTGGAGTACTTGGACGCGTGTGATGGAGCATTGTCCTGCATGAAAATCATGTTTTTCTTGAAGGATGCAGACTTCTTCCTGTACCACTGCTTGAAGAAGGTGTCTTCCAGGAACTGGCAGTAGGACTGGGAGTTGAGCTTGACTCCATCCTCAACCCGAAAAGGCCCCACAAGCTCATCTTTGATGATACCAGCCCAAACCAGTACTCCACCTCCACCTTGCTGGCGTCTGAGTCGGACTGGAGCTCTCTGCCCTTTACCAATCCAGCCACGGGCCCATCCATCTGGCCCATCAAGACTCACTCTCATTTCATCAGTCCATAAAACCTTAGAAAAATCAGTCTTGAGATATTTCTTGGCCCAGTCTTGACGTTTCAGCTTGTGTGTCTTGTTCAGTGGTGGTCGTCTTTCAGCCTTTCTTACCTTGGCCATGTCTCTGAGTATTGCACACCTTGTGCTTTTGGGCACTCCAGTGATGTTGCAGCTCTGAAATATGGCCAAACTGGTGGCAAGTGGCATCGTGGCAGCTGCACGCTTGACTTTTCTCAGTTCATGGGCAGTTATTTTGCGCCTTGGTTTTTCCACACGCTTCTTGCGACCCTGTTGACTATTTTGAATGAAACGCTTGATTGTTCGATGATCACGCTTCAGAAGCTTTGCAATTTTAAGAGTGCTGCATCCCTCTGCAAGATATCTCACTATTTTTGACTTTTCTGAGCCTGTCAAGTCCTTCTTTTGACCCATTTTGCCAAAGGAAAGGAAGTTGCCTAATAATTATGCACACCTGATATAGGGTGTTGATGTCATTAGACCACACCCCTTCTCATTACAGAGATGCACATCACCTAATATGCTTAATTGGTAGTAGGCTTTCGAGCCTATACAGCTTGGAGTAAGACAACATGCATAAAGAGGATGATGTGGTCAAAATACTAATTTGCCTAATAATTCTGCACTCCCTGTATATACATATATATATATATATATATATATATATATATATATATAGTTTACATTCTCCAGGAAGTGAATAACCGCTGTGCATATGTAATGCAAATTGGAAGACTTTTTAAGAGTTCAAATTACTAGTATATATATATATATATATATATATATATATATATATATATATAGATTACATAATACACACCAGCAGAGCTCCAAGAGCTGGTTTAGTTATCAATGTCCCTTAAACCCATATAATACATGTGTAAAAAGCATTATGGAGATAGATAGATAGATAGATAGATAGAGAGAGAGGAGCGCTTACAACAACTTATTTAATATAATACAAAAAATGCATGCAATTCCCTTACTCCTTGTTAGTTATATAAAGAGAAAAAGTATATAGTGCAGATGGTATTTTAATGTACAGGGGAATTGAATGAAAAATAGAACCACTCACATAGTTCGGAGCCTGACAATATTGGCACAGTAAATTACACCATTGAGCTCTTTCGGCAGCATCACACCTTCCCTTAAATGGTAGCATAGAGCTCCATACATTTTGAAAGAAATGAACAAAAATAATGGTGTAGCCTGTATGGAGCTTATTAACTCACTGGCAAATTCAAAGTTAAGCTAACCTTACATAGAGCCTTAAAATCCTGGCTTTGCGTTTGGAAGGCTTGGTGTCAATTTGTGGAGTGACACAACCGCTTTGGATGGATGCAGAAGCCGCAGAACCAGGCTGGACACAAAAGTGAAACTAATGAAAACTATATATTGAATAAATAAAACAAATATTTTAAAAAGTAAATCCAGTTTTTTAATTTAATCCCAGATGGTTATACTCAATTACCAAAACGTGCTATTCTGGTTTTAATGTCAAATCTTCAAGGTTACCATTTTAGAAAATTATCGAGACTGTGGTTAGCAAGCAAAGAAATATAAAATAAAGAAAATTATTTAAACATGGGAGCAAAATGAAATGTAATGGGAGCAATCGGAAGCAACTAACAAATCCAATGACCAATAAAAAGAAAATTGATTTGTTCTTAATTACAGAAAATATTTTAAACAAGGCAAAATAATAGATAAGTGGTTATTACCCAACTCCCATTCAAACATGGAAAATGTAATTCTATTCTTATTTTGGCCTCAATTTAGTATTTTTGGGTATGTTTTTCAAATGGTTTCATATTTTTGGATTATCTTTAAAAATTATTTAATATTTTGAAAAAGGTTTTCAAATGTATTTATTTTTATACATTATATATATTTTCTTATCTTTTAATATTTAGATTTTTTTTTTTTTTAAAGTTCATCCAAAATGATTAATATTTTAAATGCTTATTCTAAAATATTCAGTCGAGGTCTTTATTTGTCATTGTTTGTCAGTACATTTGTCATTGTTTGTCATTGTGAATTATTCAAGCATTGGTATATTCTTTATTAGAAGTACATTTTGTACTTCCTTTGTAAATTAAGAGTTTATTTTAAGATGTTAATTAATTTGCTGCGGCAATTATAGAACTGGATAACATATATTAAACAATGAATAATAACTGTATTCTGGATAATTATATACTTTGAAACGTCTCTCCCGTCACTTGATGGAAGGAGAACGTTTGATTGGGCTTCATGAGATGGGATAATTTATACTTGCAGTAAAATATATTTATAGATAGATGGGAACATATAAAGCCCTTATCCAATGAAGTATCGAGAAATACCAGGGCTTAGAGCTTGGGTTGGGACATGTCAGTTACCACCCAAAATCCAAGCCACACCTTACTATCCAAAATCTAAATCTCTATATTTTCACATGTGTGTAATAACTTACCCTATTTTTTACAGTTTAAAACAATGTTGCCAAGAAACGTTCAGTATTTTATCTAACAGAGCTATACTAAGTCTAAGGTTAAGTTTAAGTTTTTCAGTATGGTGGCAGCAATCTTGGTCCAACTTCATAATTTTCAAAACCCTCAAAGTAAATTATTCTTTGAAAAAGTAGCTTCTTGGAACATGTGACATCAGTAGCCAATTAGAACAATTGGTCATTTCAATTTGCTACGATGGTGAATTCTCAGCATTCTATTTTGAGTGAAAGAAGAGACTTTTTGAACTCAAAGTCTCAGTGTGATGACATGAAGGTGTGCTGCCCTGGAACAGCACTGTCACGTTAAATGTGGGAACCAATACAGCAAAGAAATAACTGCCAAGACACAAATGAATAGGGTAAATCAAGATATATATATATATATATATATATATTTACAGAGAACCAAAAGACAAAACAAAACAATATATATACAATGCCACAAAATATATACAATAAATCAGAATAAGCATGAATCGTGCAGGCAACATATACTGAAACAGTCCTTTGGTATAAGGGCAGGATTGTGCAGTTACCACGAGTAGCAGGTAGGGCACAGACCAAAGTCACAAGACTAATATACTGACAGGAAGCAAGATCAGAAGCAGAATAAATGAACAAGGCTGCAGGGTCAGGATCACTGCTAATAAAGCAGAGAACACGGAACCAGAACACAGGATCAGAGGGCACAGCAACGAAGGACCAGGAGGACACAGGAGGCTTAGGAGGAATGACAAATGGAAAGTCCCAAGGAAGAAACCAATGAGGCAGGGTAGAAGCATAGAACAGTAAGGACCATAGAGAATCATAAGACACCAAGAGGGTAGACATGTAAACAGAAATCAAGGATACATACGATAAGGAACTCACATTATCAGTGATTGACAAACATGTCATCCTACTAGACCTGGGGCTATCGCTAGAAACAGGAGCATCACTCCTCAGAGGTCCTGGGTCTGACTTGGTTTCAGGCTTGTTAGTTCCTCGGAATAAAGGTCACGGTGCAACTTGTAGAAGGGAGAACATTCTCAGAGTCAGCTTTGGTAGATACCACTGGAAGCAATTGATAAGAATCTCCTAGATTAATGAGTACAGGATCAGGAGCACTCTGCGAACCCTCCTCCTCCTCAGACCGCAGAAATGCATCAATGGACGGCTCCCCCAATCTCTCGGACCATGAGGCCAGCCGAAGCAGGGACGACTCTCTCTCAAACTGATATAATTCTGTAACAGATAAAGATACCTGGTCACTTAGATCATTCTCTCCGTTAATGTGCTCAGTTTGAGGTAGTCCATTAAGTGGTATAGGAAAACACTGAAATGAAGACACCTCTTCCTTTAATACTCGGTGAAGGTTAGACGGTTCTTCAAACGCGGAACCTTCATTACTAACCGACCTTTGCACTTCTTTAATGGAAACAGGGTTAGTCACTTCCTCAGCAAATTCTGACACGTATACCTTTCTTCCATAGGAGACCTCTGATAAGATTTCCGTTATCTGCTCAGAAAATGTTGTGAAGTCCAATTCGGTAATAGTCATGTCATTTGAAGATTGGTCTGTAGAAAAATCTTCAACTTTAAGGTTCTGAGTGTCTGATCCATGAAAAGACTCAGACTTAGAGACACTAGAAGGGGAGGTATATTTAGCATCCTTTGCCTCATCTGTAGTCTTGAGCATATAGTCATTGTTCACTGTAGATTCTTCTTCAGACTATGGGTTCTGAACAAGCCCTGTCTCATTCAGAGCCTTTTCTTGGGCTTGATCCATTTCGAGTTTGTCACGTTGCACCAAGTCTGACTCTTTGAATTCCACTTGAGCATGACAGTCTTCTTTACTTTGTGTCAACTCATTTTTTACAGTTGCGGTTGTAAGAGATTTGCCAATCCTCGAACCCCCCAGAGGCAGAGGGGTTAGAATTGGAATCATCCAACCTCTCCACATCAAAGTCGTGAGCTGCCTGTGGGATGATAACTTCCTCTTCCACTGATTGCTCTTAAGTTTCTCAGCCTTCTCAGACAGTGTTTTGGAAGAAGTATGTCGTTTACCACGTTTCCTATTTGGTGGCCTTTTGACAGGAGGATCATCTTCTACGAGATTAGCTTCCAACTTCAGTAGCCCAGCCTTGTCGTCAATTGCATCGCCCGAAGCAACTTTTATAGGTGACTCTCCCAGTTTCGAGTCTCCAGTATTAGATGACTCAGGAAGATGTGTAGAAATTGGAACTTCTGATTCTATAGATTCAGTATTGTCCCTTGGAGCATGAACTGCATTGTCCTTTGCGGGACTGATATCCAGATCAGATACAGTTACCTGGTCAAGGTTACTGGTGGTCTCCTCAATTGTCACTGTGATGGAGGAATTAGTTTCTCTGGTTGTTGTCTCAGGTGTGTCTGTTTCTGCTTCGTGGCTGGGCAGACTTTGCTTGAGACACTTTCTGTCGAGATCGCTCATCTTGGTAGGCGGTATTCTCACTCTGGGAATAGGCGAGTTGATCTTGCAGAGAAGAGACGGTGGCATAAGGGCACTGTGGGTCTCTGGTACCAAGACAATATTTGAAAACTGCGTACTGGTACTGCGTTCATGTTCAGGCTGCTCATCATCCAGAGCTGCTATACAGCGAGCACCAATATCATCGAAGATCTGGTCCACGAGGGGATCGCCAGTGCTGTATAACCCCTCAACATCAGCGTCTTCAGTTTGGGCTGGAAAGCATTCAGCTTTAAATTCGCGAGGAACTATGGTTTTGTAGTCGGGAGGATCAACAAGCCATTTGCCAAAGTCCGAGTCAGGAGAATGGAACAGCACTGTCCTGGAACAGCACTGCCCTGGAACAGCACTGTCACGTTAAATGTGGGAACGAATACAGCAAAGAAATAAATGCCAAGACACAAATGAATAGGGTAAATCAAGATATATATATATATATATATATATTTACAGAGAACCAAAAGACAAAACAAAACAATATATATACAATGCCACAAAATATATACAATAAATCAGAATAAGCATGAATCGTGCAGGAAACGTATACTGAAACAGTCCTTTGGTATAAGGGCAGGATTGTGCAGTTACCACGAGTAGCAGGTAGGGCACAGATCAAAGTCACAAGACTAATATACTGACACCAGGAAGCAAGATCAGAAGCAGAATAAATGAACAAGGCTGCAGGGTCAGGATCACTGCTAATAAAGCAGAGAACACGGAACCAGAACACAGGATCAGAGGGCACAGCAATGAAGGACCAGGAGGACACAGTAACACAAGACCACGAGGACATAGGACGAAGACCAGGAGAACACAGGAACGAAGACCAGGAGGCACAGGACACAGGATGAAGGAACAGTATGCAGGATCAAGGAGCAAGGAGCCAGAATCACAGGGAACCAGGAACCGGGGAAATAGGAGACAAGAGACAATGATCTGGCAAGGAGTGAGGGGAGAAACCAAACTATATAGGTGCTAAACAAGGACTAGGTGAAGTGCTTAACGAAAAGAAATTAGAAACAGTGTCAAACAGAAACAGTGGTGAGTGTGAGTACTGCACAAGGGCAAATCAACTAAGGAGTGTCGTGACACTCAGCTGTTGGACTCTAGATGGATAAGCCCTGTGCAAATCGTAGGGGCAGAACTGCGATAGCCCACCACGTAAGGAGAAAGCTCTTGCAACGTAAATTTGAAAGAAGGTATTTCATTTCATTGTGATGGAAAATCGTACATATTCCATGTGAAAGTGAGCAGATAGAAATGAAGTCATTATTAGTTAATGCATTGGATAATTCTTGGGATAATATGGATAGGAGACCTTAAGACCAAAAAAGGCTCCAAACACCCATTAAAGAGATTGCTATGTTTAATGTCATGCTCCAGATATTTAGTAACTTCTCAATTCTGCTGACATTCCAATTCCAAATGTAACTAAATTGTCAGACGATTATGCGTTATTGTCCTACAGTCAGTACAAGACCAGTCTCAATGACACAAGCTAAATAGTAACTAGCTTGATTATATTTTTATTCTAGAAACACTAATTTGCCACCTCGAACACGATTTTTTTGGCATTGTGCTAAAAACATGTTACGAGCAATAAGCTACTCTCAATCTCTTTGTAATGTGGGATTTTTCTCCATAATTCTCAAATTAGTAAATAAGATATCACAGAAGAAAACAAGTAGTCAAAGTGAATTTTATTATAAAAACGAGTTTATTCACATATATCACATAAACAATGTTAAATAATATGCCCTGGTTATATAAAAATATAACATTTTAACATATATACAAATACGTGTATAGGTAATTATACAATATATTTATGTATCTATTTCAATATATAGACAGCAGTAGAGATATAGATAGATATTTGCATAGATGAAAATTCATCAGTGGTTCCAGTGGGACTTGATCTCTATGGAAAATCTGTTTACTTAAGACAGTAATAAAATCATATTATTATGTAGGTTGAACATAGACTCAAGCCTACGACGATCATCCTTTCACAGTGAAACATTTTAAATCTATACATTTTAAAGTATAATGAGGCTTTCAAGATTTTTCACACATTTAGTTGTTCAGATATCTTTCCTTATTACAGCAGAGCCCAATTGATTGACAGGTAAAGTTCAAGCATAGACAATAGACTTGCTAATGTGGCCAAAAACTTGGGTAAAGTCTATGTTTGGCAGTGACACTGGCTTTTGTGTTGGTGGTACAAGACACCGTGCAAATGTTCCATGCAAAATGCCCTCCCTTCTACACCCCCCTTAATTAGGGTACATTCCTAAAAAGGTAGATTCCTAGAACTCAACTAACATAATGCTTTGCAACTAGGAAGTCAATCGTTTTGGCAACTCTTGTCCAAAGTGGGCCGAGCTGTTCTGGAAAGCGTCAACTGCCCTTAATTAAAATGGATTATTGAGCATGAAGAAATCAAACCAATAGAGACAACTTGCTTGTTATCAGAAAACAGATTAACCTTTACTGTTACTTTAATAAACCCCATGTTACCTGCAATTACTATTTGGCAATGTTCACATTAACCTCTTGTTGAGTCTATTAACTTGTTCGGTAACTCACAAAGAGTAGCAGCATTTAATACATTTTGTGCACAGCCCACAGGCTTAACCATTTGAGTGCCAGGTTAGTGGATAAAACATATTGCATAGGAATACAATGCTAACCCTAGATGTCATTGATGCCTTTCTCCTTCCTAGCAAGGGGTTAGGAAATGTCCCGTGTGTCTGGATTGTCCTGGCGAGTCATATGTCATGACGGGATTAAAGTAACAATACTCTTTTTTTATTGACTTTTACTTTTAATAGAACAACACTTTAAGTTCAAATGCTCCTGACAGCTCAAGATGTGCAAACAGACAGCATAAACACATCGCCAGTTAATGAGGAAAGCAGGGTGTGAGGCTGATGGCGAGTGATTTCTGTCATGTGTAGAGAGAATGAGGAGGCTTAGTCAGAATCCCATCAATATGACCTAGGGTAAAGACGATACCCATTTATCATTTCCCTGGGAAATAAAGACTCTCCTTGCAGATGCAATGAGTGACTATATGTGACCATAGCAGCCTGACAGGTTCATACATGTAGGTTCTTGGCATGGGATAGAAAAAACCTACACATAATTTTTGTTGCTAAAATAACTTTTGATTCTTCTAAACAACTGTTTAAAAGTAAAACCAAAAGCCAAAATTGCAAATCCAACACACAAGTAGTAGTGTTTGAGTGATTATACTACATGCTACAATTGTCAGTGCTGGTTGAAAACTTTGCAGGACTCAAGGCAGGGCACCACATCACCCCTAACGCACATCCTTGTTGAAAGCAAATCACAGCCATTATACATAGTGTACAAAACCTTTCACTCTATACTACAGCCCACCACGTCAGGCCACCCCACCTTCGATAAATAATAAATAGTGGCTTTTAAACAATCCACTCTGTATGGCCATGGCACATTGTGAATGAGTTAAGATATCCCATAAGTGTATAGAGACCTTTCATAAGTTCTGACGCAGATACAACAATTGGTATTCCATACAAAGTCTTCACAACATTTGTGAGTGCAAATAACGCTCTTGTTTATCACTTTGTGCATTTATGAGCATCAATTTATATTTATAAAAGTCTGCAAAGTGAAGTTCTGACCCCGTCAAAAGACAAAGAAGTCTTTTTGAACTGTAGCTACTCTTCATATTACCTAAGTGATCATAAGGAGAATGATTCCATTATAGATGCTCTATAATGTCTTCTAAGTTAGTTTGTTCTTGGTGGAAGGATGCTTGAATACGTAATGTGTTGTATCTTGGTGGTGGAGTCCGTGGCACTTCACAGCTTGTGGCTGAAGGTAATTTGAGAGCAGTATTAAATGTAGGTGGATCATCTTCTCCTAAGCAGCCAAGATTGTCATGCCCTGTCATGGCAGGGACTGGAATATTATGGTTATGCTCAGGTGGACTTTCCCTTTGTTCTCTCCATGACTTGATAAACTTCTGCCAGCGCTGACGAAGAACAACCCAAAAGGAGTCGATGAGAAAAATCTCCACAATCTCAAGAACACAAACCATGGAGCAGCTCATCCATAAACCTAGCTGTCCCCCAAAATTAGACAACAAGGTGACAATCTGTAGAAAGAAAAATAGATACATTTTATACAGACACTCCAGGCATGCATACATCAGATGCAATCATTATATTAGGTTACAGTTAGTAATACTGGGTGGGTTTATATTATTAAAGGGACACTCCAGGCTCCCACACACGTTAGATGCACTGTGTGGGTTAGGTTACAGTTAGTTATACTGGGTGGGTTTATATTATTAAAGGGACACTCCAGGCTCCCACACACGTTAGATGCACTGTGTAGGTTAGGTTACAGTTAGTTATACTGAGTGGGTTTATATTATTAAAGGGACACTCCAGGCTCCCACACACGTTAGATGCACTGTGTAGGTTAGGTTACAGTTAGTTATACTGGGTGGGTTTATATTATTAAAGGGACACTCCAGGCTCCCACACACATTAGGTGCACTGTGTAGGTTAGGTTACAGTTAGTTATACTGGGTGGGTTTATATTATTAAAGGGACACTCCAGGCTCCCACACACGTTAGATGCACTGTGTAGGTTAGGTTACAGTTAGTTATACTGGGTGGGTTTATATTATTAAAGGGACACTCCAGGCTCCCACACACGTTAGGTGCACTGTGTAGGTTAGGTTACAGTTAGTTATACTGGGTGGGTTTATATTATTAAAGGGACACTCCAGGCTCCCACACACGTTAGATGCACTGTGTAGGTTAGGTTACAGTTAGTTATACTGGGTGGGTTTATATTATTAAAGGGACACTCCAGGCTCCAACACACGTTAGATGCACTGTGTAGGTTAGGTTACAGTTATATGGGTGTGTTTATATTATTAAAGGGACACTCCAGGCTCCCACACACGTTAGATGCACTGTGTAGGTTGGGTTACAGTTAGTTATACTGGGTGGGTTTATATTATTAATGGGACACTCCAGGCTCCCACACACGTTAGATGCACTGTGTAGGTTGGGTTACAGTTAGTTATACTGGGTGGGTTTATATTATTAAAGGGACACTCCAGGCTCCCACACACGTTAGGTGCACTGTGTAGGTTAGGTTACAGTTAGTTATACTGGGTGGGTTTATATTATTAAAGGGACACTCCAGGCTCCCACACACGTTAGATGCACTGTGTAGGTTAGGTTACAGTTAGTTATACTGGGTGGGTTTATATTATTAAAGGGACACTCCAGGCTCCCACACACGTTAGATGCACTGTGTAGGTTTACAGTTAGTTACAGTTTAGTTACACTACTGGGTGGTAGGTTAGGTTACAGTTATTATACTAATTAGGGACACTCCAGGCTCCCACACACGTTAGATGCACTGTGTAGGTTAGGTTACAGTTAGTTATACTGGGTGGGTTTATATTATTAAAGGGACACTCCAGGCTCCCACACACGTTAGATGCACTGTGTAGGTTAGGTTACACAGTTATACTGGGTGGGTTTATATTATTAAAGGGACACTCCAGGCTCCCACACACGTTAGATGCACTGTGTAGGTTAGGTTACAGTTAGTTATACTGGGTGGGTTTATATTATTAAAGGGACTCCAGGCTCCCACACACGTTAGGTGCACTGTGTAGGTTAGGTTACAGTTAGTATACTGGGTGGGTTTATATTATTAAAGGACACTCCAGGCTCCCACACACGTTAGATGCACTGTATAGGTTAGGTTACAGTTAGTTATACTGGGTGGGTTTATATTATTAAAGGGACACTCCAGGCTCCCACACACATTAGATGCACTGTGTAGGTTAGGTTACAGTTAGTTATACTGGGTGGATTTATATTAATAAAGGGACACTCCAGGCTCCCACACACGTTAGAGGCACTGTGTAGGTTAGGTTACAGTTATACTGGGTAGGTTTATATTATTAAAGGGACACTCCAGGCTCCCACACACATTAGATGTACTGTGTAGGTTAGATTACAGTTAGTTATACTGGGTGGATTTATATTAATAAAGGGACACTCCAGGCTCCCACACACGTTAGATGCACTGTGTAGGTTAGTTTACAGTTATACTGGGTAGGTTTATATTATTAAAGGGACACTCCAGGCTCCCACACACGTTAGATGCACTGTGTAGGTTAGGTTACAGTTAGTTATACTGGGTGGGTTTATATTATTAAAGGGACACTCCAGGCTCCCACACACGTTAGGTGCACTGTGTAGGTTAGGTTACAGTTAGTTATACTGGGTGGGTTTATATTATTAAAGGGACACTCCAGACTCCCACACACATTAGGTGCACTGTGTAGGTTAGGTTACAGTTAGTTATACTGAGTGGGTTTATATTATTATAGGGACACTCCAGGCTTCCACACACGTTAGATGCACTGTGTAGGTTAGGTTACAGTTAGTTATACTGGGTTGGTTTATATTATTAAAGGGACACTCCAGGCTCCCACACACGTTAGGTGCACTGTGTAGGTTAGGTTACAGTTAGTTATACTGGGTGGGTTTATATTATTAAAGGGACACTCCAGGCTCCCACACACGTTAGATGCACTGTGTAGGTTAGGTTACAGTTAGTTATACTGGGTGGGTTTATATTATTAAAGGGACACTCCAGGCTCCCACACACGTTAGATGCACTGTGTAGGTTAGGTTACAGTTAGTTATACTGGGTGGGTTTATATTATTAAAGGGACACTCCAGGCTCCCACACACGTTAGATGCACTGTGTAGGTTAGGTTACAGTTAGTTATACTGGGTGGGTTTATATTATTAAAGGGACACTCCAGGCTCCAACACACGTTAGGTGCACTGTGTAGGTTAGGTTACAGTTAGTTATACTGGGTGGGTTTATATTATTAAAGGGACACTCCAGGCTCCCACACACGTTAGGTGCACTGTGTAGGTTAGGTTACAGTTAGTTATACTGGGTGGGTTTATATTATTAAAAGGACACTCCAGGCTCCCACACACGTTAGATGCACTGTGTAGGTTAGGTTACAGTTAGTTATACTGGGTGGGTTTATATTATTAAAGAGACACTCCAGGCTCCCACACACCTTAGATGCACTGTGTAAGTTAGGTTACAGTAAGTTATACTGGGTGGGTATATATTATTAAAGGGACACTCCAGGCTCCCACACACGTTAGATGCACTGTGTAGGTTAGGTTACAGTTAGTTATACTGGGTGGGTTTATATTATTAAAGGGACACTCCAGGCTCCTACGCACGCTAGATGCACTGTGTAGGTTAGGTTACAGTTAGTTATACTGGGTGTGTTTATATTATTAAAGGGACACTCCAGGCTCCCACACACGTTAGATGCACTGTGTAGGTTAGGTTACAGTTAGTTATACTGGGTGGGTTTATATTATTAAAGGGACACTCCAGGCTCCCACACACGCTAGGTGCACTGTGTAGGTTAGGTTACAGTTAGTTATACTGGGTGGGTTTATATTATTAAAGGGACACTCCAGGCTCCCACACACGTTAGATGCACTGTGTAGGTTAGGTTACAGTTAGTTATACTGGGTGGGTTTATATTATTAAAGTGACACTCCAGGCTCCCGCACACGTTAGATGCACTGTGTAGGTTAGGTTACAGTTAGTTATACTGGGTGGGTTTATATTATTAAAGGGACACTCCAGGCTTCCACACACGCTGGGTGCACTGTGTAGGTTAGGTTACAGCTATACTGGGTGGGTTTATATTATTAACGGGACACTCCAGGCTCCCACACACATTAGGTGCACTGTGTAGGTTAGGTTACAGTTAGTTATACTGGGTGGGTTTATATTATTAAAGGGACACTCCAGGCTCCCACACACGTTGGGTGCACTGTGTAGGTTAGGTTACAGTTAGTTATACTGGGTGGGTTTATATTATTAAAGGGACACTCCAGGCTCCCACACACGTTAGATGCACTGTGTAGGTTAGGTTACAGTTAGTTATACTGGGTGGGTTTATATTATTAAAGGGACACTCCAGGCTCCCACACACGTTAGATGCACTGTGTAGGTTAGGTTACAGTTAGTTATACTGGGTGGATTTATATTAATAAAGGGACACTCCAGGCTCCCACACACGTTAGATGCACTGTGTAGGTTAGGTTACAGTTATACTGGGTAGGTTTATATTATTAAAGGGACACTCCAGGCTCCCACACACATTAGATGTACTGTGTAGGTTAGATTACAGTTAGTTATACTGGGTGGATTTATATTAATAAAGGGACACTCCAGGCTCCCACACACGTTAGATGCACTGTGTAGGTTAGGTTACAGTTATACTGGGTGGGTTTATATTATTAAAGGACACTCCAGGCTCCCACACGCATTAGGTGCACTGTGTAGGTTAGGTTACAGTTATACTGGGTGGGTTTATATTATTAAAGGGACACTCCAGGCTCCCACACACGTTAGATGCACTGTGTAGGTTAGGTTACAGTTAGCTATACTGGGTGGGTTTATATTATTAAAGGGACACTCCAGGCTCCCACACACGTTAGATGCACTGTGTAGGTTAGGTTACAGTTAGTTATACCGGGTGGGTTTATATTATTAAAGGGACACTCCAGGCTCCCACACACATTAGGTGCACTGTGTAGGTTAGGTTACAGTTAGTTATACCGGGTGGGTTTATATTATTAAAGGGACACTCCAGGCTCCCACACACATTAGGTGCACTGTGTAGGTTAGGTTACAGTTAGTTATACTGGGTGGGTTTATATTATTAAAGGGTCACTCCAGGCTCCCACACACGTTAGGTGCACTGTGTAGGTTAGGTTACAGTTAGTTATACTGGGTGGGTTTATATTATTAAAGGGACCCTCCATGCTCCCACACACGTTAGATGCACTGTGTAGGTTAGGTTAAAAT
>OW240918.1:142473475-142598658 GCA_933207985.1 Pelobates cultripes
CACCTCCCTCTCACCATCACCCCTCACACCATCACCCCCTCCTCACCATCACCCGCCTCTCCCTCTCACCATCACCCCCTCATACACACTTCAAGCAGTTACCCCATACACATAGGGTCTCAGACAAAAACGCAAACATGCTCACAGAGACATACATTTACACACAAGGATACTCTCTGTCAGACACACTCACAGCACATACACATACATCAATGTGACACTTTTTTGTTAGTGGGGCCTCATGCTTGAGTTTCGCCTAAGGCCTCATAAAGTCTAGAGCCGCCTCTGTCCTGCCTCTCCCTATTCCTGGACTCAAGTCTCTATATATTGTGCAGTCTGCCTATTGCAATGGGAAGCAACAAATAGGGTAATAGGGTAAAAATGGGACAAATTGAATAAACCACAAAAACTACACTTACATGGCAAGTGCACATAGTAGACCAAATGCGTACCATTATCTATTTTTTTTTTTTTTTTTTTATTCTTTATTTTATTTTGTGCAACAAGATATACAGACAGGCCTGTGGTGCCCCAACATCAGGCACAGGCGCAATTAAGAAATGCTTTATCATGGCAGAATACAGTCACACATTTTGGTGTTACAGGTGTAAATGTATGGTCATTAACAATAGGTATGAGAAAAAAAAAAAAAGTGTTTTTGAGTATGAGAAAATACCCAAAGAAATAATAGGATATCCAAACATTGCCCTTAAAACTGTGCTGCTGCATACCCTCCTAATATACACTAAAATTGGAGCAGCAGTCTCCAGGGGGCACAGATAATTTCTATGGTATGGGTCTGTGGGTTTAAAAACTCAGACCTCTGAACTACCCTTCGTTGTACACACCATGCCCGTCTTTGGTTACATGTCTTGGTAGCGACGCCGCGCATGGGTCATAGGCCCAGCTTATGCAAGTAAGGTGGCCCCCGTGGGAAAATTATGCTTGTGGCAACCGTTCAGCTTAAGGCTATGCAAAAAAAAATAAAAAAATGATGTCTTAGATATAAAAAATATGCGTGTTGTCTCAATCTATGTCAACTTAACTATTTCAGGTATAACTGCCTGTTATGTGCCGGTGCCTCTCCCGCGAGAGCCACACTTAATGAGCACCATTTGAGTTAGTAAATTATTCATTAATGTCAATATTAATATCAGTAAAGCCTGTGCGTCGTATATGGTCTAAGGCTGTGCATTTTAGTACTAAGCAGGCTGGGGTGCCTGAGTTAAATTTCACCTTATTGCGGCGTTACTGCCCCTAAGTAAATCTTAATAGCAGACAGTGGGGTGATAATAACGAGGAATAATAATAACAAAAAAAAAAAAAAAAAATCAAATTAACAAAAAATATAGAAGATAGGAAATGTAATAAAAGTTAAGACTCTGAGAATTATCAGAAACATGTACATTTGCCGTTTGTCTCTTGTATGTATAGAAAAATTGCCTTCTGGCGTGCCCTAGGCTTGGAACTTATAACTAAGGGTTACCGCAGTAGCCGTAGGAGTGAACGTTTCTACACTGGGAAAGAGGCTGGCGCAGTCCCGGTGGAGTGTTAGCGGGGTCAGGGCTGAGGGGGGCCCAGGAGACGCCGGTTGTTCCCCGGCTGGTTAGGTCTTGGTCAGGTTCAGCAATCGTGATTTTTTGTGTGCTGTTCCCGCCTTGTTGACTGATCGTCTCTCTGGGCTGGACCCCTCAGATGTGGAGGTTGTAACAGTGGCCTGTGTGGTGGCAGTCTGCTGCAGGAGGTGTAGCGCCTTCAGGAAACCCGCTGGGTCTTCCTGCGCCGACAGGGTTAGGACAGAGTCCCCTTGTTGCACCACAAGAGTGCCCGATGCTCCCCATCTGTATCTTATCCCATTTTCTCTGAGCTTCTTTGTCACGGGCATGAACCTCCGTCTCTCAAATAGGATGTTAAAAGGTAAGTCCTCATATATCCGGATGGAACATCCATCCATCACGACGGTGGGGGTGCTTCTTGATCGGGTCAGGATTGCAGATTTAACAGATATGTCCCTGGTAATCGCTATGATGTCCCTGGGTGCGTCCGCGGGGCGGTTGGGGCCTTCCATATTCGGAAAGCGGTCATGAAGGGTGATGCACCCACTGTGGGTCTCACTCCTAGTGCTGCCACCGCTGCGTTGGCAAATTCGAGGATAGCATCTGGGCCCACGCTCTCGGGCGCCCCGCGAATCCGCACATTTTTCCTGCGGTGTCTGGCCTCTACTGATGTGACCGCTCGGGTGAGTCGTTGTATTTGCTCGGACATTGTTTTCATTTGGGCCCGTGCCTCCAACAGCTCCTGCTCTCTCCTCTCCTCTCTAGTTTCAACACCTTTGATTCTAGCCGCGAGGCTGTCAACCTTGGTGCGCACGCCAGCTAGGTCGGCCTTCCAGACCTCCCTTAAATCCACCAATAGTTTTTTAATATCCCCCTTTGTGGAGGGTACCATTATCTATTTTTACATATCTATTTGGATTTGTGGAATGCTAGTGATAGCTAATAATGACTGGACAAATCACTGAGAACTACATTTCCCATGATGCTCAGCCTGCCTTCCGAAATGTCATGGATACACACTGATCAGCCACAGTAAAACCACCAGCCTAATATCATGATGTTTCCACTCGTGGTGCCAAAACAGTTCTGATACGTCAAGGAATGGACTCCACAAGACCTCTGAATGTGTCCTGTGCTATCTGGCACCAATATGTTAGCAGCAGATCCTTTATGTCTTGCAAGTTGCGAGAAGGGGCTCTATGTATAAGATATATTGGATTGAGATCTGAGGAATTTGGAGGCCAAGGAAACACTTTGAACTCTTTGTCATGTTGCAGGACAGTGTTGCTTGGTGCATTATCCTGCTGAAAAAGACCACTGCCATCAGGAAACACCAGTGCCATGGGCACTCTGACCGGTCTGTGTCTATTATCCATTGCAGGGCACATCTGAAAGGTGATAGTGATGTAGTAAAAGGAAATCGCATGGCCGATAGTGCAGAAAAACATGCCGCTAAATCCAGGCAAAAGGAATATGTGGGGTATGTTGCTGCCCTTGTGCCGGCACCCCTGTCTCAATGGACTCCGATATATACAACCCAAGAGATGGAGTGGTTGAAGACCGAAGCTGGGAAATACTTGAAGAATAATTGGTATCAGTTAGAAGATGGAAGAATAGTTATTCCGACATCTCTGGCTATAGAGATTGTTCAGAACTTCCATAATGGTACACATTCAGGAAGAGATAGTATGGAAGAATCTCTCAGGAAACATTTCTACATGCTAAGATTATCCAATCTTACTCAAGCTATTGTTCGAAGATGTGTTTTTTGTGCTCGAAACAATGCAAGACAAGGCCCTGTCAAACCCCCTGGAGTTCAATATATGGGAGGACTCCCAATGTCAGATTTGCAAATAGACTATAGATCATTACTTGTTGGTAGCTGTGTGTACCTACTCAGGTTGGGTAGAAGCTTGTCCAACTCGTATAGAAAAGGCAGGAGAAGTTGTACGATTTCTGTTGCAAGAAGTTATACCCAGATATGGACTTCCGTGTTCTATCAGATCTATCGGATCAGACAATGGTCCAGCCTTTATCCATCAGTGTTTACAACAATTGACTCATGTGCTTGGTATTAAGTGAAAATTTCATACAGCATATAGACCTCAGAGTTCTGGAAAGGTGGATAGGATGAACAGAACAATAAAAACCCAATTGGCTAAAATGTGTCAGGAAACTCAGCTCAAGTGGAATGCCCTTTTGCCAATAGCTCTGTTGCGGATACGTAGTACTCCTACCAGAAGAATGGGTCTGTCTCCCTTTGAAATCATGTATGGGCGTCCAACTCCCATACTCAGTAATCTAAGGGGGGGACTTGAATCAGTTGGGTGAAGGAATTACGTGGCAGCAGGTTGTAGAGTTGGGTAAAACTATGGAGGAAGTACAGAAATGGGTGCAAGATAGGTTACCTGTGAACATATATCCACCTGTTCATTCCTATCAACCGGGAGATCAAGTGTGGATAAAAGAATGGAATATTGTTCCATTAGGTCCAAAGTGGAGGGGTCCTTATGTTGTTCTTTTATCTACTCCAACAGCTGTAAAGGTGGCAGAAGTGACTCCGTGGATTCATCATTCTAGGGTTAAACCAGCGGCAGATTCTTGGCAAGCTATTCCAGATTCTGAAAATCCTTGCAAGATCCGGTTAAAGCGGGTAGCTCAGTCGGAGTGAGAAATAATACGAGGAGATATTGGGACATCTTAGTTGAAAGTAACAACAGATATCAGCAAGTAGGTGTTTTGATGGCCATAATAAAGCCTGACCACCTACCTACGTGTCATAGCCAGAGTGTCTCGAAGGGACCTCTGTGAAGAAAAGTGAGGATCAGAAGAACGACAATCCTTGCAGCCCTCACAATCGGGAAGCTGAGGTGCCGTCGCACGGTCGAAGAGTAGAAATGAGGACTTCTGAAATAATATGTTATAGTATGTGTTTAGGCATTTTTGTGATTTTTCAGGAAGGTAAAGGTGAGGACATACAGAGTTGTGTTAGCTGCATTAAGACTACAAAAACAGGTAACCAAATATCCCAAACTCTCATTTGGCACTCACGGTATGAGTGTAGGGGATCTGTATCTAAGTGTAGATATTTAGATATAGATTACAGTGTGTGCAAACCAATATCAGGAGAGTCTAAATGTTTTGATCCCCAATTCGAACCCCGTACAATTTGGTTGGTAATTCGGAACAGTAACTCCCAGGGGACCTTGATAAATAGGACTGTGATAAATACCATACATTCTACGGGCATTTTACTATTTGATGCATCTCTGGTAGTGGAAAACCTTGGAATGTATGTGGCAATCTTAAATGGGAACAAATTTATGGGTTTAATGATAAATATTTATGTCCCAGTAAGAGATCTACTGATCCTGATTGCCCAAATAGGGATTAAAATTTTTGTCCATATTGGTCTTGTGTAGGGTGGGCGACCTGGGGAAAAACTGTGGATCAAGATATGATTATCCAAAGGTTGCCCACTACACCACACTGTAAGTCTATGGAATGTAATCCTGTCCATATGACCATCTCTAATCCACAACATTGTATTGATAAGTTTGAAAATCTATTTGGGTTCCAAATATATGGCACAGGAGTAGATCCAGGGACCATAATATATGTAGGACTTGAAACTGATATGATAGCAACTAAAACTCATCAGGTTTTTCATTCCTTCTATGAGGAGATGAGTGTTGAGGATAAAATTCCCCATAATGTTAAGAACCTATTTATTGATTTGGCTGAGAGTATTGCGGGTAGTCTTAGTGTAACTAATTGCTTTGTATGTGGAGGTACTAATATGGGAGACCAGTGGCCATAGGAGGCAAAGGAAGTATGGTACCCTGGTTCTGAGACAGATGAACAACAAATACTTTCTCAGTCTGATCATCAAGTAAGTACTAGAGGTAAATCAGAGTGGCGGTTAAAAACCTCCATTATAGGTCATGTATGTTTAGCCGGGAAAGGGCCATTGTATATCACACCTGTTGGTGAGTTAATATGTCTAGGACAGAAAGCCTATAATGCCGATACTAAACATACTACTTGGTGGTCAGCTTCAAATGTCTCAGAGTCTACTAATCTGTTTACCAATTACACCCATTTAAAAAAGGTATGGTTTGACTTATCTGCTACATCCAATTGGAAAGCCCCAGCGAATTTATATTGGATCTGTGGTAAGAAAGCATATTCAGAGTTACCACAAGATTGGGAATGGGCATGTGTATTAGGTATGCTCAAACCATCCTTCTTTTTGTTGCCAATTGAGACAGGAGAGACTTTGGGAGTTAAGGTTTATGATGGAAATCATAAAAAGAAGCAAGCATCCTTGAATATAGGTAGCTGGGAAGATGATGAGTGGCCTTCCCAATGCATTATTAATTATTATGGACCTGATACTTGGGCAGAAGATGGTACCTATGGATATAGAATCCATAACCTTAATATATATGCTCAACCGTATTATAAGACTACAGGCGGTGGTTGAGATTATCACCAATGAGACAGCTCAAGCACTTAATCTTCTAGCTAAGCAAAATACTCGGATGAGATCAGCCATCTATCAAAATAGATTAGCTCTGAACTACCTTTAAGCAGTAGAGGGAGGTGCATGCGGAAAGTTTAATCTCAGCAACTGTTGTTTGCACATAGATGATGAAGGGCAGACAGTGGCTGAATTTACAAGCCACATGGTTAAACTGACGCATGTACCTACTCAGGTCTGGAATGGGTACAATCCTAGTAGTTGGTTTGGAAGTTGGTATGAGCAGCTTGGAGGGATTAAGGCGTTAGTAGGAGGAGTAGTATTTATTAAATTCTTATGTCTCTTTCTGCCCTGCCTAATTCTATTAGTGGTTAGATCTATACGTAGTATCATAGAGAGTACTATATAAAGAAGGACAGCTGCTCATGCAATGGCTGTCTATAGATATGAATCCCTTGCCCAAAGAGAACATATTCAGGATGAGGAATGCTGAAGGAGTTTGTGATGATGCTAAGATGCTTACAAGGTCTGTTCTGGTCCAATGGCTACTTGAGAGGTGTTGGTAAACTATGATTGGTGATGCATCTGGAATAATTTTGTTTCAGAGGCATCAAAGGGGGGAATGTGATGGAATTTCGGTGAAATGTAAATTTAGTAGGCTGAGATTTCCACGTGGCATATGTGTTTTAGTATCAGTTAGTTAGTTACACGTAGCTAAGATACTGTCATTAATGTACTGAGCATGTGCAGGATTGCAGGAACTGAAATCACATTCCTTTCTCCTTTGTTTCGGATGAGCCATGTGGTCTGCCCATATAAGGAAATCCAAATCCTGTCCACTGATTGGTTAAGGGTATGTGTGGGTGGAGCTATTAATGGGAGGAGTTATAGTCCTATAAAAAGCATGTACTGCATGTGTTCGGCCCTCAGACCTGTTTTGGAACGTTAGTTCATCTGAGGCCCTATCGTTATGTTAATAAAGACCTCTTACTTCCTGCAAACCTGCATCCATCTCTCTGTGTTTCTCGGTTACAGCTCTATATAAATAATAACATAATAATAATAATAATAATAATAATAATAAACAGTAAGAGAATTTAATTAAATCTGTTGACAAGGTGACAATTTAGACTTAGACAACCAATTGTGAGTCATTGGAAATTTTACTCCAAAATAGTAAAATTAAAAGCAAAAAAAAAATATGTTCAATATGTTCTCATTTCAGCTATTTCACCCTAAAAAGTGAAATTCACTGTAAACTCAATCTTCAATTTCAGCCAGTTTACAAAAAAGCTCCAACTCCTATAAATCCCAGCCACAGATAGTACAAAGAGCCTCCATAATACGGGGGCGGGGCCGAGCTATCACCATAGTAACAAGCTAAGGGCGAGGTTCCCCCGCTTTGCCCGTAACCAATATGGCGGCCGCCGCCTCCCTCCCCAGGAAGGGTCCTGCGCAGAGCGGATCACGTGACCGTGCCGCCGGCGGAGCGGGTAGTGGTACAGCACGGCGGAGAGTTCCCCCCCACCCCCCCGAACGGAAGTGAGCTGTGTGCTGAGACAGCCTTCCCCCCTCTCCCCGGGCCCTGTCCCAGCATGCCCGGAGCTCGGGGGCCGCCCTCATGTCGCAGGTGTCGGGCTCCCCCGGGGCCCCGGCGGCCGGCGGGAAGGAGAAGAAGGCTTCCCTGGGGAAGAGGCTGTTCTGGCGGCGGGGAGGGCTGGTCAGCCGCTTCCTGCGGACCCTCAGCACCCTGTCCCACCTGAGCACCGAGCAGGGCCCCGAGCCGGCCAAGGCGGGCCCCGAGCGAGCCCGCAGCCAGTCCCCCAGCCCGGACCCCGGCTCCTCCCAGCCCCCCCCGCCGCCCCCCGGCAGCCCCCGGGGCCCCGGCCTGTCCGGGCTCAAAAACCACGGCAACACCTGCTTCATGAACGCCGTGCTGCAGTGTCTGAGCAACACCGACCTGTTCGCGGAGTTCCTGGGCCTCGAGCAGTACAAGGAGGGCGAGGACAGCCCCCCCGGGGGCCACAGCAACTCCCTGCCCAGCCCAGGGGCCCAGAGCCGGGGGGAGGTCACCGAGCAACTGGCCAAACTGCTGCGATCCCTGTGGACCCTGGAGTACACCCCCCAGCACAGCCGGGACTTCAAGGTGGGAGAGCCGGGGATGGAGGCTGCATATGAGCTGTCATGCAGGATGGAGGCTGCATGGGAGCTGTCCTGCAGGATGGAGGCTGCATGGGAGCTGTCCTGCAGGATGGAGGCTGCATGGGAGCTGTCCTGCAGGATGGGGATGGAGGCTGCATGGGAGCTGTCCTGAAAGAGAGCAGGGGATGGAGGCTGCATGGGAGCTGTCCTGCAGGATGGAGGCTGCATGGGAGCTGTCCTGCAGGATGGAGGCTGCATGGGAGCTGTCCTGCAGGATGGAGGCTGCATGGGAGCTGTCCTGCAGGATGGAGGCTGCATGGGAGCTGTCCTGCAGGATGGAGGCTGCATGGGAGCTGTCCTGCAGGATGGAGGCTGCATGGGAGCTGTCCTGCAGGATGGGGAATGCATGGGAGCTGTCCTGTCCCAAAAGACGGGATGATGCTTGTTGCATGGGAGCTGTCCCGAAAGAAGGAATGATGCTTGTTGCATGGGAGCTGTCCCGAAAGAGGGAATGATGCTTGTTGCATGGGATCTGTCCCGAAAGAGGGAATGGGATTGTGTGTGAAGAGTCCTGCAGGATGAGGGGATGCATAGTAGCTGTCCTAAAAGAGGGAGTGATACTGGATACATGGGAGCTGTCCTAAAAGAGGGAGTGATACTGGATGCATGGGAGCTGTCCCGCAGGATGGAGGCTGCATGGGAGCTGTCCCGCAGGATGGAGGCTGCATGGGAGCCATCCGCTGGAGGCTGCATGGGAGCTGTCCAGAAAGAGGGAATGATGCTTGTTGCATGGGAGCTGTCCCGAAAGAGGGAATGATGCTTGTTGCATGGGAGCTGTCCCGAAAGAGGGAATGATGCTTGTTGCATGGGAGCTGTCCCGAAAGAGGGAATGATGCTTGTTGCATGGGAGCTGTCCCGAAAGAGGGAATGATGCTTGTTGCATGGGAGCTGTCCCGAAAGAGGGAATGATGCTTGTTGCATGGGAGCTGTCCCGAAAGAGGGAATGATGCTTGTTGCATGGGAGCTGTCCCGAAAGAGGGAATGATGCTTGTTGCATGGGAGCTGTCCCGAAAGAGGGAATGATGCTTGTTGCATGGGAGATGCCCCGAAAGAGGTAATGGGACTGTGTGTGAACAGTCCTGCAGGATGAGGGGATGCATAGTAGCTGTCCTGAAAGAGGGAGTGATACTGGATACATGGGAGCTGTCCTAAAAGAGGGAGTGATACTGGATACATGGGAGCTGTCCTAAAAGAGGGAGTGATACTGGATACATGGGAGCTGTCCTAAAAGAGGGAGTGATACTGGATACATGGGAGCTGTCCTAAAAGAGGGAGTGATACTGGATACATGGGAGCTATCCTAAAAGAGGGAGTGATACTGGATGTATGGGAGCTGTCCTGCAGGATGGGGGATGCATGGGAGCTGTCATGAAAGAGGGAAAAATGCTGGCTGCATAGGAGCTGCCCTGCAGGATGGGGATTCTATAGCAGCTGTCCTGTAGGATGAGAGGATGGAGATTGCATGGGAGCTGTCTTGAAAGAGATGAGGGAATGCTGAATGCATGGGAACTGTCCTGAAGAAAACGAGGGGATGTTGCGTGAAATCAGATTGCATGGGAGCTGCCTTGTGGAGTGAGCGTGATATCAGATTGCACGGGAGCTGCCTTGTGGAGTGAAGGTGATGTCGGATTGCATGGGAGCTGCCTTGTGGAGTGAATGTGATGTCGGTTTGCATGGGAGCTGCCTCGTGGAGTGAATGTGATGTCGGATTGCATGGGAGCTGCCTTGTGGAGTGAATGTGATGGGAGCTGTCCTGTGGAGGTGATGCTGGATTGCAGGAATGCTGTCTTGCAGAAATTAGATTTTGGATGGAAGGTTGCTGTCCTGCGTAGAAGTTTTTGGCAGTTGTTTATGACACTAGATCATCCTAGCAAATAGAGATACTGGCTGCATGAGAACACAGTAATGCTCTTACTTTTATGGTAACGGTGCTGTGAAAGGAAAGTTGTGTTCCAGGTAGAAGGTCTTGTTTTGTTCGTTCACTATGAGCTGGCCTGTTGAAAGTTTTATTAGTGGTATTGATGGTAGATATCACAGTAGAGTAGGGGTAACAGTGATTAGATGGCTAACCTTTGACGGAATAAGTTGGCACTACATAAATACCAATAATAATAATAGGTTGTGGACTCAGTGGCTGTATGAGACGTTATCGGACTGGTAGACAAAAGGGCTAGCAAACTTAGTGACGTGATTGTAGGGAAGGTTGGTGAATAAGTGCAACCTGGTTGTGTTAAAGAAATGGTGTGACAGCGATGGCCTGGCCTTTGGGATGGGTTCATGGAGGTAATGTGTTGTTTCTTGTTTTTCAGTGAGCCTGAACATTTACATCTGATTCTAGCTGGGTGTGCGCGTGTAAAGTGATCGTTCGTGAACATATGTTTGTCTTGTCTTGTTTTGAGGCAGGTGATGACAGGCAGTTTGGCATTTCTGTTTTAAGAATCATTAAGGCAGATGGTTTTACACTTTCTATCATCACAGAGAATCCAAGGGTTCCTTCCTTTCCTGGACTTTATTTTAACTAAGGTTTCTAAATAAAAGCCCTCAACACTTTCCAACACCAGCTGTGCTTGCTTATTGTGCAGGCCATGGGGTTATTGCTCACTCCTTTTTATTTCTTCCTGTATATTTTAACAGGGATTATTTATGTATGAATGACAGTACTGTTACAGTTTTTTTTTTTTTCTTCAAACACTAATATTTAGCAAATACTTGTGACCGCATATACATATTAATTTTCCTTGTGTTTATTAGCTTAGGAGTGATGACACAGCACACGTAGGGTGATTCGAGACCATAATTTTGCTAGATTGCTACACTTCAATACTGGTGATCTCTAATGACGCTTCTTAAACAGAATGTTTTTTTGAATTAACCTCTGGGCTTGGTATACAGATCTTATGATTGTGCAGAAGCCTACATGAATATTTACTTGGAATGAAATAAGATCTAACTTTTGCCTATTGTACTGTGGAACTTTACGAAATGTTAACCAAATGCTTGTGATGGATATACCATGCTGAAAGAAACATGTTGGATCAAGTATTAAAACCAGAAAAACATGATTAGCAGTTTCTGCTAAGAGAGATGATGTTTTTTTTATAACAATTCTGCCTTGTGTTTCCTTTTCAAAGCACATAGAAACATTAGTACTAGGTTTGCTAGAATCCTCGCCTATTCCAGTGCCTTTGTCCTTTGATGCTGGGTCACCGCTCCGTCTCCTCAACATCTTCCAACAGGGGGTCCTAATGCACATGCGTGATGAACGTTGATAGCGCATTACGCTTTCCTATGGGCAGACTAGATTGGCTGCATGGTTCTGCCGTCACATTCTATGTTTCTATGGGGTTTTCACTGACACTTGATGTCCTCTTGCAGAGCTTGAGGACGTCCATAGTCATTTAGGGGACCTGGAGTCCGGTAAACTCCCGGAATTTCCTCTAGTGTATGTGTGGTACACTGCCACTAGAGGCTTTCTTGCAGTGTAAACATTGCAGTTTTTGTCTAAAACTGCAATGTTTTACCTTTCAGGACTAAGGGGGGAACGGGAAATTGCACCCGGACCACTTAAGCGAGTGTCCCTTTAAAGAGTAAAGCAAGCCCGATGTAGTGGTTATAATGGTAGGAGAACCCTGAACTGAAATGGTTTGCCCTCTTACCTGGTCATACTGATTCTTGCACATGCACAAATAAAATGATGCCAAAAATATGTGGACTTCCTGGAGCAATAAACTTAAATGTAGTTCCTACCGAACATTCATTTTACTTGTACAGTATCTGAATTTCCTGAAATGTGCTCTTTTATGCAAACTAAACTTAAGTTATATCTTCGTTGTATTTTTTTTAATGATTCTGATCACATTTTATTGGTTTAATTTGTATTCGTCTTTAATATATATTTTATTGGTTATGTTTTAAAAAGCTATTTGGCTATTTTAATTTAAAGGAACAAACATGTATTCCTGTCACTATAATTATGAAAACATTTATTCGTTTACCAGTCCCCCATCAGCTAAGTAAAAGGTGATTTTACTTCATAACGGCTGGCCCTGCCTATGCTCCGCCACCTTAATAGAGTTCATCAATCTTGATGATCTCAGCCAATCCAGTACTTTCCCATAGAAAATCATTGGGTGGCTATTGCACATGCTCAGCAAAACGCTGCGCTGCTTCAATCAGCATCTCCTCAATTGACATGAATTAAAACAGTGCATCTATATAAGGAATGTTTAGCGCCTCAATGGAGAATGTGGAGATGCTGAACGTCATGTGTAGCACTGACCCAGGAAGCCCTCTAATGGCAGTTTGAGTGAGTGTCACTAGGGATGTTCACAGCTAGTAATGTCAACCCTGCTTTTTCTCTTGTCTATAGCCTGTCCCTGCAGGCCATAGACACAAGAACAACTACATTAAGCTGTAGTTGTTCTGATGACCATAGTATCCTTTTACATTTTAATGGCAAGGCAGGCAATATGACTGGTTTATTTTAACAATTTTTAGATAGCTCTGTTATCTAGAGCACATTAGAAGCAATGCAAAAATACCATTATATAATACAAACAAGGGATATGTGATTTAGATACTGAAAAGAAGGGAACCCTACCTGTGAGCTTACAATCTAGAGGGAAATTGAACGTTTAGACCCGTGGTAGTCAACCTTTCTCTACCTACCGCCCACTAATGCATCTTTCTTGATCGAAAAATGTCCTTACCGCCCACCAGTTTTTGCACAAGTGCAGAATATTTTTTAGAAAGGAGGGTGTTTTTTAAAAAAAAAAAAAAAGGACATTTATCTTTTTATTTCTACTTTATGCATGTTTATAATGTTTTTAACTTTATAAAGTTTAATGAGAAAACAAAGTAAATTGAAATTACCTTTAACTAGTGATTAATGAGATCCTTGAGGTTGATGCTGCGAGACTAAATATTTGATATCTGATTCGATTTTCGTAAGGAACAAACAAAGGTCTCCTCTTTCATTGATATTCAGACCATTTCTGTTTGCTCATATGATTTCTCATCTGTGCATCAGCTCCCCTCCTCAATTCCCATCCCCATCCTCTATTTTTTAACCTTCCTTATAGCAATGCCCAGTAGAACGGCTGAGCTAGGTAGCCCACTTACTATTATTAGCCAACAATTCTGTCCTTTTCCTTCTTTCTCCTTTTTTACAAGTACTCTATTCCTTCTTTCTCCTTTTTACAAGTACTCTGCTCTTTCTTTCTCCTATTCTTAATACTCTGCTCACAGACATACACACACACACACACTCACAGAGAAACACATACACACACTCACACATATACTTAGACATACACACACACTCACAGACAAACACATACACTCACATACACTTACAGACACACTCACACTTACAGACACACACTCACTCATAGAGAAACACTTACACACAGACAAAGATACACACACACACTCACACATACACACACATATACTTACAGACACACAAATTATTAATATTAAATGTACACCCAGCCTCCCTACCTGGAGAGCTGGTGTGGATCTGTCCCTGGGGTCCAGTGGGGCTTCACTTCGGCGGACGACAGAGTTCTAATCCGAGGCAGCGAGGGAGCTCTAACCTCTCTGCTCTGCTCCCTCGCGGGTTGTCTACTGATGCCAGGAGCCGGAATATGACATCATTTTCCGGCTCCCGCGGCATCTTCAAACATCGTGCGAGGGAGCAGAGAGGTTAGAGCTCCCTCGCCTTCTTGGATTAGAACTCTGCCGTGCCGGGGGGTCCAGAAGGTGGCCCGGCAGGAGGCAGTGCTAACCTCCTGCCGGTCACTGAAATCTTGCATCCCCAAGCCGCTCGCCCACTCTAAAAAGGAGAAATCCTCTCAAAAAGAGGATTTAGCCGCCAAAATCCCTACCGCCCACCTGGAATCCTGAAACGCCCACTAGTGGGCGGTACAGACCAGGTTGACAACCCATGGCTTAGACAAAAGGTTGTTGGGAGAAAATACAATTGAGAAGTAACAGAAATGTATCCACTATTGAGCCAATATACTGTACACAGTGGGTATGAATAGATAGAATACAGAATCACTATGTATTAAATCTGGGGAATACAGTATAATATAAGTAAAGTATAGAATAGAAACAAGGTTGATTAGAAACAAGAAATAAGGTGGGCAGACAAGGGGAGGTGGTGTTGTATAGAAGTGTTTTATTGTAAAAGAGTTGACGTAACTGGGTCATAGTCCAGACTCTGTTTGAATTTGTATTTAAGTGTTGCTTCTGGGAGACAGGAAAGAGGCTGGGTCGTCCCCAGATGATAATTTCATATCCCCTCCTGTCACGTTAATACATTTAAACTGCAGAAATGTATTACTGAAAGTCCTTTGTTCTGCAATAATGTTAATATCAGATATATTCTCCGCACAGACACCTAAATAAATAACCGTGTCCTATGATTATCAGACCATGGTGAGAAAGATCCTGGCATTTTTTTCTGAAATGTGGTGACTGGGCTACAAGGTGACTCAGCGGGCAATATTGCAGGATTAGCGCATCTGGAGTGTTTGCCCCTAAAGTTCCTTCCCTTGCAACGCAATGCCATATGCTTATGGACATTTAGATATTCCTACCATGATGCTGTATGCGTATTAATGGGCCTACATACACAGCATGTGTCAGAACTTTGTAAGTTTCAATAAAAGCCAAATAAATAAAAAAGCAGTTTGTCACTAGAGAATAAAAAAATACTGCAGTTTATAGCTAGGGTCTAGTTAGCCTTTGGGATTGGAAGTGCTCGAAGGTGATTGTTCCACTTAACAGCATACTCTTATTCCTTCATGTACCATCTTGTTTAATGTAATGGATGTAATACATTTTTTTTTTTTTGCCTCATCTTTCATTGATTGGCACCATTTAAAATACGGTTTATACAGACTAAAAGTCTGAAGAGTACTTCACGAGGCTGAGGTCACTGTCTTGATGTTGGCTGATTGGGATTAAAACAGCTTTGATTTGTTCAACTTCTTCAAAAATAGATTGTCCGGAAATGTTCTTTGATTGTTTTAATGAGTTTAAACAAAGCAGTGACCTTTGGAAGGAGAGAAAGTACAAGGGAATAACATTAGCTAGTCTCTGTAACTTTCAAACAAAGTAAATACAGTACTGATGGTCTGCTAAATAGATCAATCTTTAGATAATAAAGGCTATTTTTGTGTTTGTTTTCCCCCCTCTGTCTTTGGCTTTTTACTATAAAACCTCTGACTATAGTTTGCTGTAAATGTAAAACATAAATGAAAAATGCTATTTAAGTTCCGTAAATCAGTAATTAGTTTTGCTTGACCCTGTAGAAAAGTGAGATTAACCATCCATCGTACTTGCATCCCACCATCTATGGCCCACGTGATATTGATATATTTGTATATGTGATATATTTTTTTGATATTCCTCACTTGTTACTTTAAGGGACAGTGCACTGCCCAAATCCCACCCCCATCCTTCCTCCTGAAATAGGATCAAAATCAATGTTTAGTTGATATATATCTCCAGTAAAAACATGCATGCATATAATTATATTTGTAGCTTTTGCAAGCCCCACCCTTCTTCCCCAGCCAAGATTTTCTGTCGCTGTCCAATCACAGTCCTCCCAGTGCAACTGAATGAAATCACAGGATCTGTTATCTGATTGACGGCCAGAGGGTGTAACCAGGTTAATTTATAAAAGTGCTAATTTCTATTGAAATCCACACTTTTTTGGTAAAATGAAAGATAACACCCTATTCACACATAAAGCATTTCAGCTAACTTAAGTGCTTTAGGGGTAGGAGTGTCTCTTAAATCAATACTGCATTATCTAGTTTTTTTGTTGCTGAGAGTCTCTGGGCACTGTTTACCACTTTTGTTTTCAGCAGTTTAAGTGAGTACACAAAAAACATGGCTCTCTTAGCCAAAGATTTCCCCCTACTCCGCTGCATTGATAATGTGAAATTCACATTTGTGTATTCTCGGTGTCAAATTTTGTCCCAACTGAATACCTTTGGCCGAGAGTGCTGAGTTCTCCCAGCTCTCTCAGCCAGTAATCACAGTAATAATTCCTTCAAAGTGAAACTTTTCATATAAATAGTGTTTTTAAAAGGCTTTTTCATTAGGGACTGTTTATTGCTGCTTCCATTATTGATTTTTGTTTTAATGTGTCTCAACGGAAGTCTGCATACAGTCTAGAGGATCAAAATATGTATGTGATTATGAAGACAAGATTTCAGATTTGGGTTATTTCTAAATAAATGTTGTCCCTTATTCTCTGGGCTAGACGGATCTCACTTCAGGGGAGCAACCCAGACTTTAGCAAACATGATGACTAGTGGCTCGATACTGCACTATTTAAAAAGACATTGTAGGCAAAACATTATCAATGGGACCAGTGATGCTAGTCATAATTTTCTTCACATCCCAGGGATCCTGACACCTGCATAGCATTTTATTAATAAACGTAGCTTGTTTACTTACCTTTTTCTTTGATGGCAGAGGGTCACACTAAAGGGGTCACGCCAATGCTTGTGCACACTGATCATCACAGACGTCTATAACTCAAGCCACAGAGTCAAGGAAATGGAGCTATGATATAGCTGGTATTTGTTTTTCACATACTCAATATTGTAGTGTCAGTAACATAGGTGTACATAATTATTGTTTTCTTCTTGTTCCTGCATCAGAATTAATAAAACAAAACTCTGTATGACTCCCTTTAATTATAAAATTTCTATTTTGTTAAGAGTTAGTAGTTTTGGCCCTCAGAGGTTTTGTGATTTTTTTTTTAAATTTTTTTTTTTTTCGTGACACATTGAGTGTTGGCGGAACAGTCTAGGTGTGTCATGCAAATAAGGTGTCCGACCAAAAGGGGAACGCATTGCACAGCACTCCCCTCCTGCAGGTTACTCCATGTACCCAGGACATACTTGAAAACGAGAGAAATCTCAATGTATCTTTCCTGGTAAAATATTTTATAAATGTAGCATGTGCAAGCAGGCGGGCCGCGGTAGATAAGCTTCTGTTCCCCTACCATGTCTGACAGGAAGTGCTCATTGAGAGCACAGAACTGCTTCCTGTCAGATCGTGTAGGGGAAACAGAATCTCTTCTACCGCAGTGCCCCCAACCGTGGCATACTAAATAAACACGCTACCTGCAGAGATGCTTCCGTTCTGCTGGAGGAAGTCACGCATCCAGTCTGACTTTCTCAACTACAAATTCATGTTGCGTTCATACAGTACAGCCCTTGCCCTTGCCAAACAGTCATACTTTTCCTCCCTCATAAGCCCATGCTCCCGCAATCCCAGGCGTCTTTTTAATACATTTAACTCCCTTCTTTGCCCTGCCGTGGCCAACCACCAAACTAACCTTACAGCCTATAGCTTTGCATGCTACTTTACTAACAAGATTGAACAGCTAAGGAAATAATTCTCCCCACCTTGCCCCTCTCTTTCTCAACAACACCAAGGTCGTGCCTTTCCTACTCCTCAGACTTTCTCCCAGGCTACTGAACAAAAGGTGGCTACGCTTCTCCTTTCCTCTCGACCCACCACTTGCCCACTTGATCCTATCCCATCTCACCTTATCAGATCTCTCTCCTCTTGTTTTGTGCCTTCCTTAACAAACATCTTCAACTACTCTCTCTTCTGGTGTTGTCCCAGCTGCCCTTAAACATGCTACTGTAGTAACCATCTTTAAAAAACAAAAACAAGAAAAAACTAATTTTGACCCATCCTCTATTGTATCATATCCCTGCTTCCTTCTTCCTGAAAGCTTCTGTTAAGACTTGTCTTTACCCGTCTGACTTGCTTCCTTAATTCCAACGCTCTCCTTGACCCTCTTCAGTTTGGCTTCCGCCCCCTCCACTCTACTGAGACTGCTCTTATTAAAGTAACTAACAATTAAATCGCAGCTAAATCCAAAGGGCACTACTCAATACTAATTTTTCTTGACCTCTCTGCTGCCTTTGACACTGTTGACTATGTTCTTCTTCTCCAAACTCTTCAATCACTCGGTCTCTGTGACACTGTCCTCTCTTGGTTTTCCTCCTATGTCTCCCAACGCTCATTCAGTGTCTCCTTTTCTAATGATACCCTCTCCCTTCATCCTGTCTCTGTTTGAGTCCAAGTCTCTGTACTTGGTCCCCTTCCATTTTCTCTTTATACTGCCTTGCTTGGCAAACCTATTACCTCATTTGGATTCCAATACCACACCTGTATACTGATATACCTCTCCCCTGCCGTCCTGCAACGTTTCACTGCTTGCCTTTCTTCCATCTCTGATTGGATGTCCTCCTGCTTTTTGAAACTCAATCTCTCTAAAACTGAACTCCTTGTCTTTCCTCCTAATACTGATCCCCCTCTTTCGCTCTCCTTTAAAGTGAGTAGTACCTACATCAGTCCATCCTTGCAAGCGTGCTGTCTTGGCGTTATACTTGATTCTGGCATTACATCCAGTCTGTTACCAAATCCTGTAGATCCCACCTTAAAAATATAGCCCACATCTGCCCCTTTCTTACGCAAGATGCTACTAAGGAGCTTGTCCATACTCTAGTAATCTCTCGCATGGATTATTTTAACTCTCTCCTCATAGGTCTTCCCACAAGTCGTATTCCCCCTCTACAGACTGTAATGAATGCTGCAGCTAGAATGATTTTCCTCTCTTATCGCTCCTCTCACACCTCTTCCCTCTGTCAGTCCTTACATTGGCTTCCTGTATTCTATAGGAGTCAATTGAAGTTACTAATCCACACCTATAAAGCACTGACCAATTCTAGCCCCTCCTATATTTTTTCACTGATCCGCCCCTCCTTGGTCACTCCGCTCTGCCTATGACCTTCTCCTGTCTGCTGCTCGCACCCGTACATCAAACTCATGCTTGCAGGATTTCTCGCGGGTGGCTCCTTTCCTTTGGAATAGCCTGCCTACTACCATCAGACTCTCCCCTAGTCTTCAATCATTTGAAAAGTGTCTCAAAACCCATCTCTTTAGGAAAGCTTATGGTCTCCCAGAGTAACCTCTACCTCACATACCTGTCCCTTGCCCTCTCCTAAAGGGCAGCACTCTATTATCTCCTCCAGCTCTGCTTCACTCCACCTTGTTTGATTGCTACCTCTTGTCCTGTTTGGTTTTACGCCCCACCTCCTATAGACTGTAAGCTCGTTTGAGCAGGGCCCTTTTCAACCTATTGTTCCTGTAAGTTTTTGTAATTGTCTCATTTATTGTTAAATCTCCCCATTTGATAACATTGTAAAGCACTACGGAATTCGCTGGTGCTATATAAATACCAGTAATAATAATACGCAACCATACTACATGGAGGGAGGTGAAGCCAAGCAGGCACAGGAGGGGAGTGGGACCAAAGAAGGGCACGGGAGGGGAGGGGGCATGAAAGGGGGGATAGAAGAAGAGCAATGAAGCGGAGGGGGCACAAAGAGACATGGGGGAAAGACATGGGCTGGTGGGCACAAAGAGATGCACTGAAAGGGTTGGGGGGGGGGAACTCACAGAAAAGACTAGGGGCACAAAGAGACACACAGAGGGGGAGGGGAAAAAGAGGCACACAAGGGGATTGGGGGGAAAACCGACACACAAAGGGGCTAGGGCAAGAAACAAGTTTTCCAGCTACAGAAGCTAAACAGGCACATCAGCCTGCCAGCCACAGCAGCCAGCAACGGTAATTAACGGAACACTGTAGGCACCCAGACAACTTCAGCTAATTGAAGTAGTCTGGGTGCTGTGTCCCTTTTGCACTTAGTCTAACAGACAGCCACTGGGGGCACTTCCGGATTCGTAATGGATTTTTGGTCTGTTATCTGATGCTGGACTTCCTCACAGACCTCCAGCGTCAGATATTTCCCATAGGAAAGCATTAAATAATACTTTCCTATGGGGAAGTCTAATTCGTGCGAGGCCATTGCTGCACCTGCGCATTAGGTCTCCTCCGCCGGCTGACTGCGGGGGAAGAGTGTGGGCAGAGCCTCATCCAGCGCCCAGGACATCCACGCTGGATTCAGGTAAGTAGCTGAAGGGGTTTTATAGGGATGGGGGGGCGGGAGGAGGGGGGCACTCCAGGATTCTCTAGTGCCAGAGAAACTGGTTTGTTTTCCTGGCACTGGAGAATCCCTTTAAGGTGAGAAGTGCTAACTTGGGCTGGGTATGTTAAATTGCTATATTGTGAATAAGGGCCAGAGTGTTAGAGAGTCGATCAAGAGATCATACATGTACATATTGTGACGCGGTCACAACTAAAGTGACGTGTTCAAAAAATAGATCACCGTCTCAACCGCCGCTGTGTCGTGAAATGATGCATGTGTAAAAAGTGTGTTACCAACATGAAGTGTGGAAAGCTCTGGACTAACCTAAAAATAAATCCAGTGTTTTATAATATATACTTTATAGACTGTGTTGGGGAGGTGGGGAAATAATAATAATAAAAAAATTATATATACATTTTTTTCTTCTTCAAATGCAGCCTGTAAAGCACATAGCACCTTGTATCAATAAAGTGTAACATCCATTGGGCCTGCGGTTTGTGTGTGTTGCTGTAAAGGACCTGACAGGCAGACACCCTTTCTTTCATTAAATGCTGAAACCCACCAATTATACCTTCAGCAAACATTCTTACGTTCTTTTCAAGTCGCATACGAAAGATGGGTAGAACACAGTTGTCATGGAAACAGTTGTCCATTTTTGGACTCTTCCTAGTTTGATCTAGTTATTCTGCCACCAGCTATTCAACTCCACGCGAAGCCTTATGGGAAATGTCTCTTAAACACACAGTTTCTGTGATTTCCAAGTCATGAAATATGATTAATGTGTTATGCACAAAGTTCAATTATACGATACACCCTAAAAGTATCTCATTATGAGATGGCAATTGTTGCTAGAACACGGAGATTACATTTACGAAGCCAATCGCTGTCACTGTTTTTAGGGAGGTTTTAATGATTCAAGTTGCATTATAATAAATATGTATGAAAAAGTGCAGTTTTATTTTTGTTTAAAACCACCATGTGGATAACTAGTAACTAGTGTGATTTATTTTTTATTTTACCATATTATAGAATTAAAAAATATTGTAACGGAACTAACTAGCTCCGAGTTGCAGTTTAGAGACTGAGAGTCCACCTTTACTGCATATTTAATGTGTAAAAATTAGAACTTCTTGTTTTACAATAAGTGTTTTCCTTCTCTAAGGAAATGAATTTGGTTCTTTGCTCTATGTACTGCAATGTCTAAAACATGGCTAATAGCAGCTAACTTTAGCGGATTTTTAAGCTGAAGCATGGCTAGCATTGATTTTTCATAAACTTGCAAAAACACAGCATGATGCAAGTTTGAGCCAGCCATCAGGTTTCTTAAAGGACCACTATAGTGCCCTCAAGGTGCCCCCACCCTCAGGGTCCCAGTCCGGTGGCGCTGAAGGGGGAGGAAGGGGTTAATCCCTTACCTTTTTTTCAACGCCGGGCTCCCTCGGCGCTGGTACTCTCCTCCTCATTCAAGAGCCACGCGCGCATTCAGCCAGTCTCATAGGAAAGCATTCTCAATGCTTTAATATGGACGCTGGCGTCTTCTCACTGTGAAAATCAAAGTGAGAAGCGTGGAGGCGCCTCTAGCGGCTGTCAATGAGACGGCCACTAGAGGCTGGATTAACCCATAGGTAAACATAGCAGTTTCTCTGAAACTGCTATGTTTACAGCAAAAAGGGTTAAACCTAGCTGGACCTGGCACCCAGACCACTTCATTAAGCTGTCCTTTAAAGCGGCTCTGCCACTTGTGGAGTTCTTCATTTTTTTTTCTTTTTGCAGACATATCCAGGTAATAAATCCACTTGCATGGTGGCACCTGATAGGAAGAAGGGCAAGGGGAGAGACCGACACATACCCAAAGCTCTCCTACTTTTACACCAACCGCTTTTCTCTCTTCTCATTCCTTTGCCAGAATTGGCACCTATTACTTCTGTCAGTATCCACTAAATATATTTTAAAAACAGATTCTATCTTTATGAACAATCATAAATAAGTATTTTTGGAAATACCTATGTTTGAAACAGTATTCATTGCTTGCTAAGGGAAGTTTGAAATACAACACCTGCCTGAAACATAATGTCTGCGCCCAAGGAGGACTTCTAAAAGTCCAACATGAGATATGCAGGTAATGCTTAACAATAATTTTCTATTTGAGTTTTATCTTGTTTGGTGCTACCACAATCTTTTTTTGGTGCCTAGCTGAAATATCACCAGAAGTGCTAAATGCTGCTTTAATAACTTGGTGTGTACATCGGATGTATAAAAGGTGCGTGCTGGAAGTGTGAATCAGTAAGCCATGTGGAAGGCTGCTTGAGTCCCGTTAAGTGTTGATTGTTCTTTTGTATAATTGCTGTCACTATTGACTGTATAATTGAATTGCTGTTACTGTTGACTGTTAAACTTTCTCATTTTTTTGTTATCCTCTTAGGCCATTGTATCACGCAATGCTCTCCAGTATCGAGGCACTTCTCAGCACGATGCCCAGGAATTCCTTCTCTGGCTTTTGGACAGAGTTCATGAAGATCTGAATCTTGTTGTCAAGCCCAAACCTCGGGTACGTTGCTCCTGTACGCATGCTAGCAAGTCACTGCGACCCTATTTTCAGGGTTTATGCCAATGTCATCAAACTGGAAAAATTCTCCAGGTTGGCTACGTTTTCAGTTTAGCGACTTTGGCCTAAACTTTGAATTTTGCTTAAATATTTGTCACAAATTTCTGATGAGATTTCCTGGCAATTCACACTTGAATGAAAAGCGCTCTGTATATACACTGTCTTGGTTCTAGATCTACCTCATACGACTAGGGTATCCATCTGTATTTGTAATTTACAAGGCACATGTAACAACTTCATCATTCTTTCAAAGAAAAATCTTCCAAAAATGTGCTTTGGGTTTTAATAGTGATCATTAAACCAAAGAGTAAAACATGCAACCGTACACTCCAATTTACTAACCCAGGGGTGTATCAACACTTTGCACATAGGTGTGCGCACGGGGTGTGTCTGGGCACACCCTAATCCCCGCGGCACGCCTCTGGAGTGAGACCGGCAGGGGAGATCTCAGGATCTCCCCTGTCGGCTCATGCAGAGCCGGCTTTGCTCTAAGCCTCCCTCCCCACTGCAGCATGGAGGCAGGCAGGAGAGGACCCGGGGAGCTCAACCAGCAGCTCCGCCGGGTTCCTCTCGCGAGGTCGGAGCGTTGCCGCGGCAACGCTCAGATCTCGCGAAAGTGAACTCTAGCCCCGCAGCCTAGAGTTCACTCTCCACTGGACTACCAGGGATGGCAGCAGAACGATTCCCCCTCCCTACATAAGGTAATAAGGGAGGGGGGATATTAAGTAATGTACCCCCACACACCCACACATACAGCACACACACACAGCACCCACACCCATACAGCACCCACCCACACACACACAGCACCCTCACACACACAGCACACTAACAGGACCCTAACAAACACACACAGCACACAAACAGCACCCTCACACAAACATCAAACAGCCCCCTCACACAGAACACACACACACACACACACAGAGCAGTGTGTGTATATGTGTGTGTGTGTATGTGTATATATATATATATATATATATACACACACACATACATATACACGCGGCGTGTGTTTGTGCTTTAGGGTGCACACCCTAATGCAATAGGCTGCGCACGCCTATGACTTTGCATGCATAATGGCAATGTTTTCAAATGCATGATTAAGGAGCGGCGTGTGCCCCCAGACCATTTCATTGAGATGAAGTGGTCTGGGAGCCTTAGGTGGTGGTCCTTTAAGCAATGTTCCCAGGTGTTGGTTTGGCTTGTTTTTACAAAGTTAAAGTTTCTCGGTTTTCACTTGCTCATTTTAGCTTTATGTGACATGTGCCTCTTGTAGGGGAGTTCAGCACCCATCCTTCTCCATTTTTCATATGGTAACAATATTATATTTAATACAATTATGGCATTGTTTATGCAGAAATCTTTGCTAATTTTTGTCAATGTTTTCCCCCTCATTAATGCCTTTTATTTTCTTGGTTAATTTTATGAATTTGATATATGTAGATTTGGAGTTCGAGACACTCTAAGCACCACTGTAACTTGAGCTTAACGAAGCAGGTCTGAGCAGTGTTACTGCAAGCCATGATCTATACACCAAACCAGTTCATTAGGCTAAAGTTGTTTTGATGCTTAGACTATCCAACTAAAGGCATACTCATGCACATGGTTGTTACTTTTGGAAAATAAAACACTGTCAAAGTTATTCACTAAAGTGTGAATTGTAAGGAATGTAAAATGAATTCCAAATATGAGGCAAAAATAGCAAGACTGAAGAGACTTGGCGTATTTTCCAATTCAGTTATTTTGTTCTATGAATTGAAATTCATGTTTAATTCCCAATAACTCACACTTTGGTAAACAACTCTGTGTGTGTTAAATCTTATATTCAGGACCATTTTTCAGCTATGGATTTCTTATGAAATAGCTATAGTATAAACCCATGCGTAAACGAACACTCCAAGCACCTTTACCACCTCCGCATGCTTAAGAAGTAATGGTACCAGGAGTGCCATTTTAGAATGGTGTGAATTCTTACCTGAGGTCCACCAGACACTGTTCCAAACCTCTACTACTCCCCACAGAGGGCAGGGCTAGCTTATGCCTGAGAGCATCAGCTGATCTGCTGAGCTAATTCAAGATATGCAGGAAAACAAAGTTACGAAAGAGATTAATATAAAAAGTGATTTGTTTACAGGGAGATAAATGGTATGGCTCAGCTGTCTGGGAGGAGGCCCGTATAGTTGTATTTGCTTTTCTTTACTGACCAATCTTTCTCACTGCAGCCACCGTTGGATGAAGATCTGACTGGGGAAGGGCCGACCTTTCCAACAAGTGGCACATTTGTCCAGGAACTTTTCCAGGCCCAGTACAGGTAAACTACCTAATTCCTGCAAACTTGTTATGTCTGTTTTTGTGCTTCTGGAATGTGCCTATTCCAAGCACCATGACTACTTAATTGATTTGAAGGGTTAGGCGGCCTAGAGTCTGTATGTGCAGCGTTACACTTGGTAACTCCACCTCCGGGAGCGTCATTAACAAAATATCTGGGCTGGCTAATGTAAATTCCGTGGAAAATTGGTGTCTGGTGCCAGACAGCCAAAAGCGGAATGACCATACTCCCTTTCGGTGCTCTCCCTGTCCTCCTTGATTATCCTCCCCACCCAGTGAGGGCTAGTGATGTAATACAAGGATGGTCAGATTCCAGGAGAACTTCGATCTGCTCTAAAAACCAAGTAGGGTTTCCAATTTTTTTTTAAATTATTTATTTTTCAAACTTAAAAAGACGGGTGGACCCTAACTCAGAAAGCAGAAAGTTACCCATAACCAGTGCTTTCTTCTAGTGAACAAGCAGCAAATACCATGCATATGGACGGTATCTGCGTGATGCTATGTCAGATGAATTCTTGCACTTTTGGTACCTGAAGTGTCTCTTTTTTTAATCATTTTTACTCCTTTCCTTCCAAACCTTTGTATTGTAATGTTGTCTTTTTGCTAACTCTGTGTCCTTTTCCCATCTTTCCTTTGTAGGTCCTCCTTGACATGTCCTCACTGTCAAAAACAGAGTAACACCTTCGACCCTTTTCTCTGCATCTCTTTGCCCATCCCTTTGCCTTATACACGGTAAGAACATGCTTGAATGCTTAACCAACTTACTCCCCCCTTCTTTATACCAGATTTGTGTTTAATATCGAATTCCAGTGTTATTTTACAAATAAAATGAAAATCACAATAAGAAATAACAAAAGAGTAAGAAATGCTTTAAAATGTCAGAATGTGTGCAAAACAATTTACAAGTTATAACAATATATTTTTAGAATAGTTACTAGATCTATTTAATTTTGTATAAAAATAAAAGGAATGTTTGCTTATGACATTCATTATTCCAAATTTCTCTTGCGACACATTTGTTGGTCATTATTCCAAATTTGCCATATTTTAAGAACATTGAACATGTTGATTTGCACCAGCAGTCGTTTTCTATCGTTCACTCCTGAATGTATTTTCTGTGAACATCACACAATAAGGTCAACATTTAATCGGCCAAAAACTAGTCGCTTGTGAAGTCACTTATAACCTGTATATCCAAATTGCTAAAATGCAAAAAAAAAAAAAATATATATATAAACAAATTGTAACCTTTTCCCCACCTGCACTTAACTACACCTCATACTCAAATGTTTATCTCCTGCATAGTCCGCAGAGATAACCAACCTCTGTATCCGTGCATTTCTCAGTGAGACTCTGCTAATTGCGTTACAATTTAAAATCATTCTTGATTTCTGGTGATCCATAAACAAATGCATTGACCCACTGTCAATCGAATTTACACCTGATAGATGACACATGTTGACTATCTGTTTCTTTTGGAAGTGTTTCTAAGTGTGAATGTAAGTCACGCACTAATATGTACTCTCAAGAGACCAAGCACTTCTATATTGTTATCTAGGACAGTGATGTCTAACCGTGACACCCTGGATATTCTCATAGTATATTCTGGCAGGGATACATGCTCTGGGTATCGATTCCCAATTTTCTATTGCTGTGGCGTCCTTGGTTTTGTTAATTTACCAAGCTCCTATTTAAAGACCTTAAACCGACCATGTGATGTCTCCGCTCAGCAGAATATAGACCCTCGTACCACCGACCTAAGGAAATATTTAGTCCACCTTTATCTTTACTTTCATACAGATTTGATTTTGCCACAAACACCTTGAGCTGCTTTATATTTCACGTAGTTTAATGTGGGCGTGCGCTGTTTTGCGTTTTTGAATAACTTTCCATGTGATCTTTCTTGGTTCTCAGGCCTTTGTATGTGACTGTGGTTTACCAGGGAAAATGTTCTCATTGTATGCGTATTGGAGTTGCTGTCCCCTTGTCTGGAAATGTGGTGAGGTTGAGGGAAGCTATTTCAATGGAGACCAAAATTCCCACTGACCAGGTGAGTATGACTTAATCTGCCATGACCGTTGTCTCAAATTCTACAATGGCAAAACTTGAAACTTGATTGTCAGCCTAACACTTTCTCATAATGCAGAAATGTAAAATGGTTTCATCATCCCAATACTTATTTACATCAATCCAGTTTTTAACAATATTACTAACGGATAAACTTCCTCCAACCAAGTTACAGTAAAATGAGCTTTAATTACCACCCGAGACTATCTAGGTATTACAAATAATTTTTTTCAAATAACGGGAGAGTTTTATTAGAACTTTGTTAGCTGAACTGCGTGGCATTGTTTGAACAGTATGGCAATCACCGTGGAAATGGAACAGAAATAAGTATTCTACTGACAATTTCCAAGTCTCACCCATAGTGGCAGGGATTAAAAATGAGTGCCTTTGATTTGATTGGTCAGCATTTCAAAAGAAGGGCTGTTTAAAGGGTTTCTCCAGCCACCATGACCACTGCAGTGATCTGAAGTTGTCATGGTGGTAGGAGTTAGTATGTTCAGTATTTTAGCTTAGAAACGCTGCACATACTAAGATAATTGTAATAGTGTGCTGGGAGCTTGTTGCACCTCCAACACACATGACATGGGCAGCCTGGAACTGTCTTGGGCTGCCTTATGTCAATTATACGTCTGTCGTTAGCATGCACTACAAGGGAAAGATTGCTCTCCCCACCCATATTGTGCTCCCTTGTGCCTATCTCCATTGAATATTGTTTGTTGAGTTGTTTTTAGTTTTTTTTTTTTTTGTTTGTTTTTTTTGTTAACTCTCCCACCCACTGGCTTCTCTATGAGAAGAATGTGATTGGACCACGCAAAGTCCCAGTGACATCAGAGTGGGCATGGAATATCAGCGCCGGGCGTTATGCCCAGCGCTGGATTCCAGATAATAGGGGTTTTTTTTTGTTTGCTTTTTTTGCATATTATACTACAGTCAAAATTGGGGGATCTTCTCGATAATGTCCAATATGGCATATTGCACAGTTCATAGTAACACTTGAACTGTGCGTTATAGGGTTGTAAGTTCCGTTTGTACTTTAACATTCAGCGTAATCTTCCCACTCTATACTCTCGTTATGAGCCATAGCTGTCAGACTTGGTTGGCCATTGATTGGTAATACTACTATTAAATGATTAAAAGAGTTTGTCATGTGTTTGCAGACCTGTGCTGCGTTATATATACACCTCTATCTACATGACTTTCTGTGTCTTGTCCTTGTTCTCCAGATAGTAATCACTGAAATGTATTTTGATGGGTTCCATCGTTCGTTCTCCGACACAGATGATTTGGATACCGTCCATGAGAGTGATTGCATATTTGCTTTTGAGACTCCAGAAATCTTCCCGTCTGAAGGAATTTTAAGCCAGAGAGGTAGGACAGACCCATGTTTCCATTGAACACTGTTTTTCAGTAATTCACTTGCCATGAGACCTTGAAGTGTGTTTAGTGTAAAGAAAATGGTGGCTTCCCTTTATCTAACCCTTGCAGCTGCTGATAATAGGCAACAGAGTTTATGTGAGTGTTCAATGTCAAACTCATTTCACTAATGAACCCCCTTTGAGTATTATTTGCACATTTAGGTTTCTTTCCATTATTTACCTAATTTTGTCATTTTCACACCCTGACACATGGCCTATAATGCCTCCTTCAAAATCATGAATTCCAAAAAGAAATTGAGAGAAGTGGATCCAGGATATGTCTCTGGGGTGGCTGGCAGCTGGACAGTGGTTGCTTTGATTGTGCAACTTTCCAATGAGTCTAATGGATGATGGTCAGATTGGTCACCATCAGGTTTTAGCAGTGAGTCTATGATGTAAGAATTAAAGTTGTTAGGGTGACAGTGCAGAGTGTGAAGTTAAGAAACAGAGAGTGGCTAGAGCTTAAAAGAAAAAAAAAAGGATAGTGGTTAGGAATAAAGGAGAAAGTTAACTCTGCTGTATTAGGTTGTTATAGCAGCAGGTATGTCTGGGTGCCATTTTAATTAAAGTAATAAACCGTTTTCCAACTATTTAACGTAGAAGTTTGGGCCCCATGGTTCCTGACACCTCTCCCTCCTCACTTCCTTCCTCACAGCCACCGTGGTAGAGGGAAGGTACTACCGTTGTCCAACTTGAACATTTTCCATTAATCGCAACTACCTGCACTGTGTCTTTAAGCATTTTTTCCCCCCATTAAATTAAAAGCATTTCCATTTAATTTGGTCTTTCTGTTTGTACAATAAGGTGTTTTTTGGAACTGTATCAAATGCTTTAGTGCAGTTTAAATACATTTAAGATATATTTTGTCACAGTTCGGTGATCATTTATCATAATATTTGTCATTTCTCTCCATAATGTTGTTTTTTTTTTTGTTACTTTCCCAGGAAACTGTGTCAATAACAACCAGAACTATATCAGAAATGGGACAGATCACAGGTCTTCCCACTATTCTTCTGGCTCTGCTCGACTTCCTATGAATAGACTGTCTGTCACCGACAAGGTTGTTCTTCTGGTGTGCAACAGGGCTTACAGCGGGCAGCATGGCAGAAGGTAGCTGTCTGGTCATTCATGTGGTCCTATTATATTAGGATTAGAGACTTCGTGCCAGTCTGTGACAATGTAGTTCTAAGTTTCTTCTGACTTTTTTTTTTTTTTCTCCTTAGATTTGGGCAGCCATTTGTTCTGCATTTGGAGCGGAATATCACATGGGATGTGCTGCAGAAAGAGATTTTAGAAAAGATGCAGTACTCCTTGCGTCCATCTGTGTGTGTTCAGGTGGGTGCCACTATAGAGCTTCTGCTCTCACTGCCAAAAGGGATGTGTTCGTAGGATTCCTGCGTTCTAATCTTGTTGTTTGTGTAATCTTAATTAAGCCCATTCTTTTCAAGTACACATTTAAATAAATTAGGCAAAAACATATTTTTGTAAAGTACCAACCCTGTTTAAGTACTTTCACTGTTTTGTTCACCCTTTTTCATTCCTTACTTTACAACTAGCTTACATATATTTTTATTTTTATGAAACTGTTTAGATAGATGTAGACTGTACATCCGGCGTTCTCTTATCTTTTCTGGATACATTATTTAATTATACCTCATTTCCTCTAGATCCAGAGTAGATGGAGAAGAAGGCAGATCTCCTACTACCATAGAGATGCATCTTAACAGAAGAAGCCGGAGATCTGTCTTTCAGGCACCCCTGTATTAGATTGTTAGTTCAGCAGGGCAGTCCTCGCCTTCTCTTTTGAGAATAGTTTGTTTGTGTAATATTTTTTCTAAGCCTGTGTAAATCTCTTCAGCATGTGTGGGCGCTTTATTGAAATAAATACTGCTTAAATTTAACTTGAATCCCTGCATTAATCAAAGATTTTTTAAACCAAGCATGTGCTGTGATTCAAAAGGATTGGTAACCATGAGCCCAGGCTGCTGTGTTTAGAACTGTGTCCATTGCTAAGGGTATCTGCAGAAATGCAGTATGAAGCCTGAGACACGATGCCTGTCTTTTACTCATTTGCATTTTAAGCTGGGAACTCTGGGACAGTTGTGGAAGCATGATTTCTCAAGTTTCTATGACCCCTCACAGTCCAGCTGGAGATATGCAGGTGATGCGCAACAGTGTCTGTGTATTGATTTATTTACTATTTGCCGCATCCTTGCACACGGGCTCCAACACTATTTAAAGCAGGGTGCCAGACGAGGACAAATAGTCAGATCCACAATGGTGCCAGCACTCACCGACTTCCAAAACGTTCGTTTTATTTCACATGTAGAAAAAAGCGATCGAGTTGTCAGTCCCTACTTGCTACCTTCATCAGGATAAATAATAAAATCATTATGCACAAAAGCAGTGTTTTCTAGGTAAGAGTAATGAGGGAATTGACTTACCCCAGGTACTCGTGTGACCGCCGATGTCCCTCTGTGCGTGGTGGGTATGCGTAAACCCGCTCAGTGTGCCGTGTGTGTGTTTTACAAGATGTGTTGCTATGGAAACCAAAGTTAAAAAACTTAAATTACCATAACATGATGAAGTTATGTTAGAAAAAAGACACAAAAAAATCGCAAATCTATTTAAAATGTGTATTTATGTAGTCCAGAGTGTTTCATAAAACTGACCAGGACTCTTATCAAAGTACACTATCGAAGTGCTTCATAAAATAAATCATAATTGTAAAGTGCCTTGTAAGGTCAATAATTAAAGTGCTAAAAGTGCATGTAAGAAAACGTGTATGCACTAAACAGTAAAAAGTGCCTGTGCCCTTAAAATAACACTGCAATAGATCAGTATGGTCATACGGAGCACCTGGGGTAGGTCAATCCCCTAGAAAACACTGCTTTTGTTCATAATGAACTTATTGTTGATCCTGATGAAAGTCACAAGTAGGGATTTCTATCAAACTTGAACGTCCGTAAGTGCAGACACCTTTCTTCATGTAGTGATGCATAACTGTGTGTATGTTTGTATACATGTATAATATGATAAACAAATCCTATTTTTTTAATGTATTGCCGCATCCCTGTTTTATTTTATGTACTATTGAATTAAAGGTGAGGAGCAAATCCTATTTTCCCATTTTTGTTCCTGAATCCTGTATGTATTGTTTGTGTATTTTTAGGTTTGCCCATTCAGTCTACGTGTAGTTACGGCCGTTGGCATTACATACCTCTTGCCTCAGGAAGAGAAGCCTCTTTGTCACCCTACTGTGGAAAGGTAAACACAATAAATAATATATATATATTTTTATTTTATTATTGTCATTTATTTATTTTTATTATAATTTTTTTAAATTATTATTAATTCATTTTTTTTTTTTCTTTTTGCTACCTGTCTGCCAAAATCAGTACATATAAATAGCCATTCTTCACGAGTTGTTAAAGGGACACAATAGGCATTGAGATGACGTGGTCTGGATGCTTTGTCCCTGTAGTTTTAACCCTGCAACTGCAAACATTGGTGTTCTGCATGAAAGGTAATGCTTAAATGCCTCTAGTAGCTGCCATACAGGAAAACTCAGCTATTTCACAGATACCATCTAATTGGTACAGCACATGTGTTTTGTAGCATATGCTCCCTAGCCTCTTAATATTTTCTGATGGGAAAGCATTTGATTGGCAGAGATCAGGTTTTTTTTTTTATATATAAAGTCAGCTGAGAGAGCTGCGCGGCATGGGAGAAAAGGTAAGTAAACTACTCGAAGGGAGGGAATGGTAAACTAAACGGCTAGAGGACACTGTGCATACACATGCTTTACATACACATTTGAAAATATTACTTAAAATGGAATTGGTTTACATTGCAGGGTTAAAGTGACAGGACCACATGACTATAGTGTTCCCAATTCCCTAGATTCCATTAAATTAAACTTTTGGTAGTGGTTAGTGGGTAAATGGACATTTTGAGTCCTGTAATATATCAAGTCAGGTGGGACATGCAACACCCACCACACACTCCGCACTGCTTAAAAGACAAAGCTTTTTCGTATGTGTGGGTTGAACGTTCAGGTGGATAGGAGGCGGTCAATAAGTCATTGTCATCTGTGTATTTTCTATTCACTGACCTTCATTTCGGAGTGAGCTCTGTTTTGATTTGCTCAGAACAGCAAGGAGCCAATCAAATGTGTCTGTAATGACCTATGTTCTCCTAAATGAAGGATGTTTTGTAGCCATAGTTATGTATTTGAACTTGTCCCCATGTCTGGGACTTCAAGTAATAGACATTTCAGATACTGCATTGCACCTTGAGAAAGGCAAAAATTTACATGCATTACTTAGCATTTTTGTCTTGAGAATTCAAGGTAATTTTCCAGTGTAAGTGTATCCATCAACATCAGAGTGCAGTGCATTTAAGTGAGTTCTCCTTAGTGTCTGGAAAATACATTAACTGTTAATTTTACTCCTGGTTAATTGTAAACTCGTAATAGATGCAGAAAAAAAATCACTTACTCAAACATCTGTGCTTGCACCTCTGTAGGAGAAACCTGAAGGTATCCATTCTTTTATTTATTTTTATTATTATTAATGGTAATGCAATGTTTTTATTCCATGCTACCCTATTTATGGCTTGTCACGATTGATGTAAAAGACCTTACTTGTTGTAATGAAGACATTAACATGGGTCTGGTTGTGAAATGTTTAAGCCATGTGGCAATATCGCTACCCGTCATTGTCTGTACCTGTAACCCTGTAGCCAAGATTTGGGTCCTCCATGTTTTACTTTTTCCAATGTTGCGTGCCACATCTTGACCTAAATTTTGCATTGTTGTATGCTTCTGTCAGGGCTTTGAAATCTTGCGGCATTGGTGGAGCTGCTCACGTCAAGATGGTGGTGGAATGGGACCGCGAAACCAAGGAATAGTGAGTACAGCCGTGCAATTTTTCTAAATAATGTAAACTTTTTATTTATTGCTGTTACTTTCCTGAAATGAAAGACTGTTTTCTGTACCTGCTCTTTTATTGATGCACAGACTATTTATGCACCGGTATTCATTAGTTGCAGTGCCTCTTTGGAGTTCTGCCCATATCTTACTAATCTGTGTTGTTGCTTTGAGATCACTGTCTTGCTTGCAAGGTCTTTGAATTGGGTATGTATCTAGAGACATTTGTTACTTCATAGCATCACTCATCATCTGCCTAAGATTAGAAAGACATTTACAGTGGCCACAAGGTAATTACACAAGTCAGTGTAAAAATATATTCTTATTTAATTTTTTAAAAGGGAAACGATCCTTTATTACACATAAAACACTATTACACTTAAATACATTTTCCTGTTATTTTATATTTGACTTTTTAACCATTTATTTCCCCATTTATTTATTTTTCAGTTTTAAATTGTTCCTACCTTTTATAGTATGTCTGGGTCCTCACTCTTCAAATTTAAAAAAAATTTTTTTTCTGAATAGCAGCGACTTTCTGTTTAGTTTGCCGTGCTCACTCTTTAGTCACCGAGCCATACACTGGTTGCAGAGGGGTGCGAGCTGTGCTTCACTGTAATAGGAGAAGCCTAGGATATCATGGAATAGTAGCTCTGTCCTGCAGGCTCCAGAGTCCTTGCTGGCTTTAATCTTGCAAGACAAGCCTCATTCAGAATGTGGCGGCAGGTCATCTAAAATTGTCTGGTCTGCTTTTGCAAGTTGTAAACTGTCGTTGTTAAATTTTCTCTAAGGATCCCGTGCATTTACAGTGATAGCTGTTTACACCCCTGCTACCATTGTACTAATGCATTTTGATAAAGGATTTTTTTCAAATTTTGCTTTCCTTGGTCAAATTGTTTCATCATTGGTATGGTGTTATTTTAAAAAAATAAATGCACACTTTTATACTGCTCATTACACTGTCTATGTTTTGCCAACCCTTGTTTGTTGCTAAACACACTTTCTCTTTGTTTTGTGTAAATCATGTGTATATTCCATAGGTTTTCATTGACGAGCAAAGTATTACCTGTGTAGGGCTTGACAATACTGAATCTCTTAGGAAGATCTTTCTCTTAACTATGTGTATTTCTGGAAGTTTTCGTCTAGTGCCTGCTGTCTGATACCATTTGTAAAATCTAAAAATGTTTTGGTAAATTAAAGGGACACAATAGTCATTGAAAAAACTTTAGTTTAATGAAGCAGTTATGGTGTATAGATCATGCCCCGTGCAGTTTCCCTGCTCAATTCTCTGCCATTTAAATAATTTCTGTTTATGCAACAGCACACTATTAGCTGAAAGTGTCAGCCATTGAATGGCACTCTGTGCATGACAATTAGCAGAGAATTGGCATTACCCAACCCAGAAGTCTTGTTCCAGGCTGCGTGATAACACCCCATGATGATGCTGGAGGTGGAGTTACTTTTCCAGCAGCCAAGGGGCTAGACTCCGTATATGCAGTGTTAATGTTAAAACGCTGAACATATAGATTCCAGGCACAATGACCACTACAAGTCACTGAAAGTGGTCATGGTGCTCGGAGTAACCCTTTAAAGGGACATTGATATACCACTAGTACTTTTAAACGGGTTGAAAAAGATATTGGTCTGTGGCAGTAAAAAGCCTGGTCACTCTGTTACCACTGAGATAATGAAGCATTTCACTTCCGCATAGGAGAGAGATTTCTCAAAATGTTCTAAAAAGTTATTTATTTATTTTCTCTCATCAGTTCTCTAAAATGGTCTAAAAAGTGTTGGTTTTTTTGTTCCTCCTCTGCCTACATTGTTTCTTTTCTTTTTTTTTTTTAATTCTTTTTTTTTGCGGTGCATATAAAGATAAACATTTGGAATTACAGACATGACATCGAGTGGTATTGCGAATATGTAAGAGTATCGGAAATGTTGAGAAAATTGCACCATTTTTTTTTTTTTTTTGTAAACAAACATTATGAACCAGATAACACATTTCTGTAACATTAGTAATCTTTTAGTCGTGTTGCCTACATTGTTTCTTTTTGCAAGTGTTTCTTTTATTTCAAAAACCTGAGCGGGTTTAAAATACAATATTTTTTGTACAAATGCCACTTACCAAAACCAAACAAAATTACAAGAATTCCCCTTTAAAAATAAAGGGGATGTAAATCTGCTGAGAGCAGAAACATAACATCTGCACAGATATTCCAAAACAAGGGACAGTATTGACTATATATACTCTGTGTGACCGGCTCTTTCTATCTTGGTATCTGCACAGATATTCCAAAACAAGGGACAATATTGACTACATATACTCTGTGTGACCGTCTCTTTCTATCTTGGTATCTGCACAGATATTCCAAAACAAGGGACAGTATTGACTATATATACTCTGTGTGACCGGCTCTTTCTATCTTGGTATCTGCACAGATATTCCAAAACAAAGGACAATATTGACTACATATACTCTGTGTGACCGGCTCTTTCTATCTTGGTATCTGCACAGATATTCCAAAACAAGGGACAATATTGACTACATATACTCTGTGTGACAGGCTCTTTCTATCTTGGTATCTGCACAGATATTCCAAAACAAGGGACAATATTGACTACATATACTCTGTGTGACCGGCTCTTTCTATCTTGGTATCTGCACAGATATTCCAAAACAAGGGACAGTATTGACTATATATACTCTGTGTGACCGTCTCTTTCTATCTTGGTATCTGCACAGATATTCCAAAACAAAGGACAATATTGACTATATATACTCTGTGTGACCGGCTCTTTCTATCTTGGTATCTGCACAGATATTCCAAAACAAGGGACAATATTGACTACATATACTCTGTGTGACCGGCTCTTTCTATCTTGGTATCTGCACAGATATTCCAAAACAAGGGACGATATTGACTACATATACTCTGTGTGACCGGCTCTTTCTATCTTGGTATCTGCACAGATATTCCAAAACAAGGGACTTGACTAATATACTCTGTGTGACTATCTTGGTATCAGATATTCCAAAACAAGGGACAATATTGACTACATATACTCTGTGTGACCGGCTCTTTCTATCTTGGTATCTGCACAGATATTCAAAACAAGGGACAGTATTGACTACATATACTCTGTGTGACCGCTCTTTTATCTTGGTATCTGCACAGATATTCCAAAACAAGGGACAATATTGACTACATATACTCTGTGTGACCGGCTCTTTCTATCTTGGTATCTGCACAGATATTCCAAAACAAGGGACAATATTGACTACATATACTCTGTGTGACCGGCTCTTTCTATCTTGGTATCTGCACAGATATTCCAAAACAAGGGACAATATTGACTACATATACTCTGTGTGACCGGCTCTTTCTATCTTGGTATCTGCACAGATATTCCAAAACAAGGGACAATATTGACTATATATACTCTGTGTGACCGGCTCTTTCTATCTTGGTATCTGCACAGATATTCCAAAACAAGGGACAATATTGACTATATATACTCTGTGTGACCGGCTCTTTCTATCTTGGTATCTGCACAGATATTCCAAAACAAGGGACAGTATTGACTATATATACTCTGTGTGACCGGCTCTTTCTATCTTGGTATCTGCACAGATATTCCAAAACAAGGTACAATATTGACTATATATACTCTGTGTGACCGGCTCTTTCTATCTTGGTATCTGCACAGATATTCCAAAACAAGGGACAATATTGACTACATATACTCTGTGTGACCGGCTCTTTCTATCTTGGTATCTGCACAGATATTCCAAAACAAGGGACAGTATTGACTATATATACTCTGTGTGACCGTCTCTTTCTATCTTGGTATCTGCACAGATATTCCAAAACAAGGGACAGTATTGACTATATATACTCTGTGTGACCGGCTCTTTCTATCTTGGTATCTGCACAGATATTCCAAAACAAGGGACAATATTGACTAGATATACTCTGTGTGACCGGCTCTTTCTATCTTGGTATCTGCACAGATATTCCAAAACAAGGGACAGTATTGACTATATATACTCTGTGTGACCGTCTCTTTCTATCTTGGTATCTGCACAGATATTCCAAAACAAGGGACAATATTGACTATATATACTCTGTGTGACCGGCTCTTTCTATCTTGGTATCTGCACAGATATTCCAAAACAAGGGACAATATTGACTATATATACTCTGTGTGACCGGCTCTTTCTATCTTGGTATCTGCACAGATATTCCAAAACAAGGTACAATATTGACTACATATACTCTGTGTGACCGGCTCTTTCTATCTTGGTATCTGCACAGATATTCCAAAACAAGGGACAATATTGACTATATATACTCTGTGTGACCGGCTCTTTCTATCTTGGTATCTGCACAGATATTCCAAAACAAGGGACAATATTGACTATATATACTCTGTGTGACCGGCTCTTTCTATCTTGGTATATGCACAGATATTCCAAAACAAGGGACAATATTGACTATATATACTCTGTGTGACCGGCTCTTTCTATCTTGGTATCTGCACAGATATTCCAAAACAAGGGACAATATTGACTACATATACTCTGTGTGACCGGCTCTTTCTATCTTGGTATCTGCACAGATATTCCAAAACAAGGGACAGTATTGACTATATATACTCTGTGTGACCGTCTCTTTCTATCTTGGTATCTGCACAGATATTCCAAAACAAGGGACAGTATTGACTATATATACTCTGTGTGACCGGCTCTTTCTATCTTGGTATCTGCACAGATATTCCAAAACAAGGGACAATATTGACTATATATACTCTGTGTGACCGGCTCTTTCTATCTTGGTATCTGCACAGATATTCCAAAACAAGGGACAGTATTGACTACATATACTCTGTGTGACCGGCTCTTTCTATCTTGGTATCTGCACAGATATTCCAAAACAAGGGACAATATTGACTACATATACTCTGTGTGACCGGCTCTTTCTATCTTGGTATCTGCACAGATATTCCAAAACAAGGGACAATATTGACTACATATACTCTGTGTGACCGGCTCTTTCTATCTTGGTATCTGCACAGATATTCCAAAACAAGGGACAATATTGACTACATATACTCTGTGTGACCGGCTCTTTCTATCTTGGTATCTGCACAGATATTCCAAAACAAGGGACAATATTGACTATATATACTCTGTGTGACCGGCTCTTTCTATCTTGGTATCTGCACAGATATTCCAAAACAAGGGACAATATTGACTATATATACTCTGTGTGACCGGCTCTTTCTATCTTGGTATCTGCACAGATATTCCAAAACAAGGGACAGTATTGACTACATATACTCTGTGTGACCGGCTCTTTCTATCTTGGTATCTGCACAGATATTCCAAAACAAGGGACAATATTGACTATATATACTCTGTGTGACCGGCTCTTTCTATCTTGGTATCTGCACAGATATTCCAAAACAAGGGACAATATTGACTATATATACTCTGTGTGACCGGCTCTTTCTATCTTGGTATCTGCACAGATATTCCAAAACAAGGGACAATATTGACTACATATACTCTGTGTGACCGGCTCTTTCTATCTTGGTATCTGCACAGATATTCCAAAACAAGGGACAATATTGACTATATATACTCTGTGTGACCGGCTCTTGGTATCTGCACAGATATTCCAAAACAAGGGACAGTATTGACTACATATACTCTGTGTGACCGGCTCTTGGTATCTGCACAGATATTCCAAAACAAGGGACAGTATTGACTATATATACTCTGTGTGACCGGCTCTTTCTATCTTGGTATCTGCACAGATATTCCAAAACAAGGTACAATATTGACTATATATACTCTGTGTGACCGGCTCTTTCTATCTTGGTATCTGCACAGATATTCCAAAACAAGGGACAATATTGACTACATATACTCTGTGTGACCGGCTCTTTCTATCTTGGTATCTGCACAGATATTCCAAAACAAGGGACAATATTGACTACATATACTCTGTGTGACCGTCTCTTTCTATCTTAGTGGTTTTTCATTGCCTTTAATCCTCTGGCAAACCGTAGGTTAAAAAAAAAAACCCCATCATTCAGCTCCAGTTTTAATCTCACAGGACTTGAAATCCTGCAGGTCCACCGAGGTGCCATTATGTGGGTATATTGAGGCATAGCAAATTGAGAAGGAAACATTTAGATTGTGCCGGAGCATGACAGCTAATATCAGCAGCTTATTACCACTTCCTACGTCCCTTCACCCATTTACAGCATTACAGAGGCTTGTGGCAAATAATCTGCTTCTTTAATAGTTTGCCCTGAGAGCCACTTTGATTATTTATATATAATATATATGAAAAAAATTATAATTGTGTGTTTATACGCATATTTCTTTCCTTAAACGGTGATGACAATGTTGAGGCTTTTATCGGCTGTTATAAGAGGTTACATATGACTGCAACGGTAATGCATTGGGTACAATAGGGAAGCGGAGTATGCTGGCTGTCTCCCATAGCGCTAATTGTGGGTAGAATAATTCAATGGTAATGGATTACTGCTCTGCTTTAAAGTGCTTTTTTTCCTTTCTTTTTTTTCATTCTTTCTTTCTTTTTTTTTCTTTTTTATTCAAGTTTTGAAAATGTATTTGCTTTCCTGGCAGATGAAGCTTATTTTTAAAGTAATGCCACGTTATATGCTACTTTTTGAGTGTTAAATAACAAGTTATTTTTATATGTAGCAAGAGCCCTTCGCATTCGTCATGTTGACTCCGCATTAAAGAAAGCAGTATTCTGATTACTCGTTAAAAGTGAGCTGTCACATATATGGAAGCTACACCATACAATATTCATATGATATATATATATATATATATATATATATATACATATATATAATTTTTTTATTATTAATATTTTATTTTTAACGTACGGTCATGTCTTAATGGAGCTCTCGTTCACTGTGAAATGCATCAGCTATGTGAACGTTATTTCCCTACAGTTTGTAATGTTCTTTCCGTTCTTATGGTTTTTTGTGAAAATTTGAATATTTAAAATGTGTGTGTTTGTGCTTGTAAGTTTACGGAGCTTGATTCTTAAACCTGATCTTTCCATTGCTACACAGAGATTATGTTGTAGAACATGCAAGACATGGGTTCATTTGCTAAACTGGTAATTATAGAAAGGAGTTGAGTTGTGACAAAGGTGTGTTTGAAATTTTAGGCTAAAGTCGTCAAATTGGAAAAATTCTCCATCTGAGCTATTTTTCCAATTATGCAAGTGTAGAGTAAAACTATCAATTCTCTTGTTGAAGAGACACTCAATGTCCTAAATAAAGAGATAAAAATATGTTTAGTAGATATGATTTCAATGAAAAAACATGCATACATTTAATTATGCATTTTTTTCATTAGGAACATAGCACAAATTAACTTGTAAAAGCTGCAGGTTACTTGTCTGCAGCCTTTACAGGCCTTCCCATTTTAACCCAGCCAAGACTTTCTGCAGCTGTCCAATCACAGACTTCCTCAATGAGAAATCTTTGCAAGGCAGCTGCTCCTGGTAATTGCTGTCTCTTGAGTTTATCTCCACTGAGCTAAACAAATCAGGAAGTAATGGGACCGGTTGTCTGATTGACATCCAGGGGGTGTAACAAGGTCAATTTATAAAAGTTCAAATTTCTATTGAAATTTGCACTTTTTGTGAAATAAAATAAATGTAAACAAAACTGAAAAAATAGGCCACTCTTCACACATTAAGCACTTCAGCAAGCGTGTTCATGTATTTATCAACAAATCCTACTTGGTGACTGCCAACAGGGTCTCTCCAGTTTGGCGTGAGTCCTTCGAACTTCAGCTGTCACATAGGTTTGCCTCAAGTGAAACTAAAGCGAATATAATATGTGGATTTAGGTTTCTGTTATTCATATAATATTTCTTATAATAACTGAGAGAACATAGTTTTCTCTTTTCATGATGCATCACCAAGTAAGATGATAAAGATCACATTCACTCTCTGCTCCTTATGTCTGTTCTCCATAGCCTATTTGGTAACACAGAAGAGGAATATGTCCCAGACTCTGAGAGTGTCCGTCTGCAGCGGGAGGTACATCACCAACCACAGAACTGCAGCCTTTCCCAATGTTTCCAGCTGTATACTAAAGAGGAGCAAGTGAGTGTCTGTCTGTCCTGTCTGCAGCAATGCACGCAGTTTGGCCTTTTATATCATGCGGTCTGTGTGTGTGCATGCCTAATGAGTTAACCACATGCCCCCAACACGAATAGAACTCTAACTCTTTAACTACTTAGATTGTTCTATTCATGTATGGAATAAGTTATTACTACATTGCATGAAGTTAGAAGATTACTGCTTTCAGCCCTTTTCAGATGATTCCCTATTTTAGCTGCACAGTAGGATGGTGATTTTAGGGACTTTGAAGTGTATACTTGCTGAGTTTTTTTGCATGCCTAATACAAAGTAGGCTACTCATAGTGAGAGCTGTGAAGAAGCGTTTAGTTACAGTTTAGATATATTGTTCTTTGTGTTTCCCTTTTCTTGTTATTTTTGGAGACGATTGACTCTGACAAAATGTTTTTTTTATAGAATAATAGTGCATCGCAGCAATGCAGGAAGTGCATTATATACACATATTGCCTTCATAATGAATGTCATTTTATTTCCATTTGACATCCCTAGTGTGAGTTGAGCACGAACTCCAATGTAGGTAAATACTCTATTTAGAGCTTAGGAGTGATTTAAACAAAATATAAACCCATACTCTTCACCCTAATACTAGATCCCCTGTCTCCACTGATACCAATTAAGACTTATTGTCGATCACCCACTTAACAGTGGGAGCTAAAAGGAGTTTAAGTTGACTGTGTTTTAGGGAAGGTGTGTGTATGTATGTATGTCTGCTACATCATCGATTACTTCTTACTTTTTGAACCATTGCTTCTCAGGGTTTTTAATATTATATTACTTATCCATTATATGTTGTGAGGTGTGAAAAATGAAATGTATAAATGCAGACATCTTGTCCTGGGATAGCGTACTTCCATGTTGGCTTCCTGTCCTTCGTTATTTTAAGCGTTGCCGCGTTTCTGTCATTGATCATAGTAATGTGTGCCGCGAATGTGCCTGGAATAAACTGGATTGTGATCTCCCCCCCACCCCCAGTGCAGAAAGGCTCCTGTTCTGTTTCTATACCCTGATATTTCAGATCAGTATTTTGCCATAAAAAGTGTAATATTAAAATTGTGTGAAGTTTCGTGTCCACATGCATTGTTTCCTGTAATACGTTGTGTTGCTGCCTCTGCCGTTTTGCGCTTGTAAATGTGCCTGCCTGATTGCTTGTGCTGCCTGTTTGCAGCTGGCTCCTGGCAATGCCTGGCGCTGCCCTCACTGTAAACAGCTTCAACAAGGCAGCATTAAACTCAGTCTGTGGACCCTGCCTGATGTGTTAATCCTGCACCTGAAGAGATTTCGACAGGTAAGCAAATGCCCCGGAGCACTGCATTACTAACACCTAATATCAGGGTTGCTTCTGGCTTTTTTTGCTGATAAACCTTAACAAAGCACCAACTGATGTATTGCTAGGTGATTTAGAATATAAAAGCCTACATCTGCAAGCATTGCCCATCCGTATATCGATAGAGATTCTAATGCGAATAGCCTCTCTAATGTGCCAATCACACCAGGGCAGCTGTAACCTGTCTGCTTTTACTGATACCAGTACACAACAGCAACCCTACTGATATACCATCACAAAAATAGAAACCCTAACCAACTTACTGATACAAGAACACCACAGTAACCCTAACCAGCCTACTGACACACCATCACAAAAATAGAAACCCTAACCAGCCTACAGACACACCATAGCAACCCTAAACCAGCCTACAGACACACCATAGCAACCCTAACCAGCCTACAGACACACCATAGCAACCCTAACCAGCCTACAGACACACCATAGCAACCCTCCAACCAACATACTGATACACCATCACACCATTGCAACTCTAATACACCATCATACCAAAACAACCCTAACCAGCTTACTGATAAACCATAGCAACTCTAACCAGCCTACGGATACACAATCACACCATAGCAACCCTAACCAGCCTACTGACACACCATAGCAACCCTAACCAGCCTACTGACACACCATAGCAACCCTAACCAGCCTACTGACACACCATAGCAACCCTAACCAGCCTACTGACACACCATAGCAACCCTAACCAGCCTACTGACACACCATAACAACGCCAACCAACATACTGATACGCCATCACACCATTGCAACTCTAATACACCATCATACCAAAACAACCATAACCAGCTTACTGATAAACCATAGCAACTCTAACCAGCCTACGGATACACAATCACACCATAGCAACCCTAACCAACATACTGATACACCATAGCAACCTTAGCTATCCTACTGATACACCACAGCAACCCTAACCATCCTTCTGATACACTATCACAGTATAGCAACCCTAATCATCCTTCTGATACACTATCACAGTATAGCAACCCTAACCAGCCTAGTGGTACACCATAACATCACCACAATTTTAACCAGCCTAGTGGTACACCATAACATCACAACAATTTTAACCAGCCTACTGATACACCATAACATGGTTGTCTCTTTTTGCACACAAGCCAAGTAAAATATAGAATGTGATTATATTTATTTAATTTTTGGAGTGATCCTCTTTTTCTGGAATTAGAACTGTGCCATGAAATGGCTTTGTAAACTTGCCTTTAGATTTGACACTGTACCTATCCAAGATAAAATGTTCCAGAGCAGTTATAGCCTAACATACAAATGTATAGCATCCCTTCTATATACAGGAGCTAACTTTTATGCAGATTGACACACAGCTTTATTGAATCGTTGAAATGTGAACTTGCATTGGATGTTTCATACAGAGTGATTGTTGGTTGATGTTTCTACTAGTCAGGCCTGTCCAGAGTGCACTTAATAAACGTATTCAGTTTTAGGACTTGTCCTAGTGAACCTGACCAGAAATTAATTTCTATGTGCGTGTGTGCTATATGCAGGGCAGCTTGTGAGGAATCGTGTGCGTGAGTCTTTCTGTGGGTAATTGTATTTCTGTGCAGGATGGAGATCGAAGGGTAAAGCTACAGAACATGGTCCGTTTCCCTCTGATGGGGCTCGACATGACCCCTCATGTAGTGAAACGTAGTCAGAGCTCCTGGAGTCTTCCTTCTCATTGGTCACCTTGGAGACGCCCCTACGGCCTGGGCCGCGACCCCGAGGATTTCATATACGACCTATACGCTGTGTGCAATCATCATGGAACCATGCAGGGCGGTCACTATACAGGTATTAATATTTGTACTTCAAAGTAATATTAGCAGAATGTTCACTTGACTAAACTGACTGAATTGCTAAACTTAGTTCAGGGTAGCCAAGGTACAAAATCCCCCAATTTATTAATTTTCCCAAAACCTGCTATTTTGGTTTAATATAGGTTTGCCCAAAGGGGAACTTTGGTCGTTGGAATTTAAAGGCTTGCATATATAATTATAATTTATTGTTTAGGCGCCAGTTTATTCCATGGAGCATGGAAATTGCAGCAAAGAGTATTTTAGAGTTGCAACAAGACATTATTTGGACATATTGTTACTATAGCAGGGGAGCTTGTAATCGGCGATGGACATCACGTTTCGGAAAAGTCTCCAGTAAGAATGGAATATATGCTTGAAAAAGAGTGAATTTATTGATCAAATATGCAAATACTCCTTGGCAAAGCAAGCACTGTTATAGGGTTATTGTGTTCTTTCTCGTGCATGTTGTAAGTATAAAAATTAAGGAGCAAATGAAATGTTAATAAATAGAACTGGGAGCCATATTTAACTCTGCCGGAGTTAGTATGACTGTGATAAAGTATGATAAAATAACTGGTATTGTTTTTCTTTCACTCTGGTTAACTATCCATTTTTATGTCATTGTTGTTCTATCCTCTGTTTCAGCATACTGTAAGAACTCCGTGGATGGACTGTGGTATTGCTTTGATGACAGCGAAGTGCAGCCTCTGCCAGAGGACGACGTGTGCAAGCAGACGGCTTACATCCTCTTTTACCAGCGCAGGGCGGCCGTCCCATCCTGGTCTGCAAACAGTTCTGTGGCCGGTACGCTTCTTTAGATGCAGTACTTAAATGTTCATGGTAGGATAATAGCCTTTAAAAGTCCACTGGACATTATCAGCATGCGCTGTCTTTTATTTATTTTGTTTATTAAGATTTAATTATAAAAAATTTAAAAATATATATTTAAGTATAGTTTTAATGGATGGTCCCTATATATGAAACGAACAATCCACAGTAGGTGGGGAAGGCACAGAGAAGCCATCCCTATGCATTTCACACTGACTGTAGTGCTTATTCATAGTGGTTGGTTGCTCATCATTTCCTACCTTTATCACAATTGCAGTGACTGTAAGGGCTGCCATTTCTTCATTCCTCTGTTCATTGCCAGGTTCCACAAGTTCATCTCTGTGCGATCACTGGGTTTCCCGTCTCGGTGGTAGCAAGCAACCGAGCATAGCCTCTGCGGCCTCGTCCCGACGCACTTCGCTTGCATCATTGGCTGAGTCTGTAGAGATGACTGGGGAGAGAAGCGAGGATGACGGTAAGAGCACAGCGTTTTTTTTTGTTTTTCATCTGATATCGACCTATAGATTTAATGCCTCATAAATGGAATATTTCATCGGTGAGGTTTCCGGTGTTTAACACTGGTTTGAACTATTTTCATAGGCTTTGATCCAAAGCTAACATACATGTATTTATTTCACATTAGAAACACAGCAGCCTATAATTTACATTTAAAGGGAGAGGCCTCTATTAATTTCTCTAATAATTTCATGTGTATACCGTGCTAGCCAGTTGGATAACAAACATAGATATCCATGTTTATTTTTAAACATTGGTATTTCTCTCCATATTCATTCTTAGCAATGTGTCTGAAACAATACATTTTTTTGTTTTCCTGTTCAGCCCACCATTTACTATTATTTTAATAAAACTCCATCACTGCACACATTTAGTGATATGGTGCAGGCGGGGCAGGCTGTAGTAATTACTGTTCTGTTATGCAGATGGTCGCTTCACTTTTCTGATCTTAAATAACGCCCTTTGATCGATTTAAGTCAAAGCTAGAAAGGGCTTTGTTTTGATTTCAAACTAAATTTGTTTCATGAAAACATATCAAAGAAATGCTCATAATTACATGATCATGTTTTGCAGTCTGTCTCCATAAAAGAGCATGGTGACACTGTAACCAGTACAGCTCATTGCAGTAGTTATGGTGCATAGTGTTTGGGTGCCACTGCCCCTAGGATTGTATCAAAAAATCTTTGTGTAGTTTAAAAAAACACTGGGGCTCTCACAGTGGGTCAGGGGAGCTTGACATTGGTTTCCTTTAAATCAAGTAAACGGTGCCCAAAGATATATTCACCATGACCAGTACATTGAGTCCAGTGGTTCAATCTCTAGGCAGCAAATGTATTAAAAGCATAGAATTTTGTAGCTCTGCAATGTAGATCTTTTTAGATACTGAGTTGTTCTCACATTTGTGTGTTCCCATCCAGGTGGCTTTTCTTCACGTCCGTTTGTTCGCAGCGTTCAGCGACAGAGTATATCTGGGAAATCTGTCACCAGCCCACTTGTTGCTAATGAAAATGGATTCCGCCCATCATGGTCCCTTGCAGCGAAACTCCACTTGCGGGCAGCCACTTCTTGTCGTCATCCCTCTGACTCTCCAGTCCATGGCTCATCCCTCAGCAAGATTGGGGAAGCAGACGACCACGTCTCCACTTCCTGTTTTGGAAGCCTGCGAAACCTGTCAGGGAGCTTTCATGAGCACATTGAGGGTGGAAGAAGAGAGAATCGAGCATCATGTCGGGCCCCGATTGCTGTGGCAGATGGCGTCGCCCATGGAGAACCGCTGGCCAAAAAATCTGCTCCTGTGGAGTCATTTGGAAAAAGTGCTGCTGAACTTGTGAGCAGGAACCCTCTCCTTGATCCTCTAGATAACAATAACCATATTGCCTACGTGGATCAAAGTGATTCTGTAAACTCCTCCCCTGTACATGAGAACCATCCCCAGAGTGAGGAAATACTGGGTAAAAAACTAATTGACAGTAAGTCAGCAGTGGAACAAGATAAAAATGTACGTGTGCCGGCAGAGGAACCTTCTGTGGAAACACCTGCTGCTTCTGCAAAGCAATGTTCAAAAACTAAAAGGAGTGAAATGAAAACTCCTGTACGACGTGCATCCACGCAGCATCGGAAAGAGACGACTCGAACACAGGATACTCCTTCCTCTGCTTCTCAGCAGAGACAGAGATCAGTAAGTTCTGCAGTCAGTAGCACTCTTTCCCCAGCACCCAAGAAACCTGCTCAATCTACAAAAACCTCAACTGTATCCACCTCTTCTACCAAACATCGAGCCCCGGAAAAGAGTCTAAGCAGAGAAGGGTCAAGGGTCAGTATAGGTTCAGACAAAGTCTGTGCATCAAAACCCAGCACACCCCGGGTAGCACCACCCAAAGCAAGTGAAATGTCAACAGAGAGTCGGACAGTACGGAGTTCTTCTATGGCCAGCCTTAGAACTCCCCATAGTGCGGCAAGATCTAGCCTGAAGCGAGACAGTAAGTCAGAGGACAAAGGACTCAGCTTCTTTAAATCTGCTCTGAGGCAGAAAGAAAACAGACGCTCTGCAGATTTGGGAAAGACCAGCCTGTTGTCTAAGAAACCTTCAGGATCGAAGAGCTCAGGCCAGGAGAAGCCAGAGCTTGCTCCTCCTTTGAAATCCACTGAGGTTGATTCTAGCACCAAAAAACATTCTTCCTTACCTGCACACAAAGCTAAGTCTTCCTCAGATGAAAGACAAGTTCAGTCGTCAGACAGTGGCAAAAAGACTGCTGACAAATACCTGAAAAGGTTTCCTTCTACGTCAAAGCCATCTCCAAAAACTCAGTGACCAAGGGTGCAGGGGCAGCTGTAACTTGCGATCTTTGTAGACATGAATGCAGAAGAGCTGTCCCTGCTTATAACAGTTGTTGGAAATATGCCCAGTTTTCAGGTCTCCTGAATTTTTATTTTTAGTTTTTATCTTGTACCTTTTTGGGAGACGGGAGATCTTATCTTTAACTCTTCCTACCAGTTCTTGCCGCATGAACATTGGCTTTTGTTGCATTAAGGATCAAACAACTGATCGGCTGGCTGGAGAGTGCAGGACAGGTTCCACCAGCAGAAAAATGCTTCTCAGCCAGTCCTACTGAAACCCGCCTGCTTGCTGTTAACTTTCAAAAAAGAAAGTTTAAATATATATATATACTGCATTTATGTACAGCATATATATATATATATACCATTTATTTTTTTCTGTCTTCAAAATGCTGCTTTTTATCTATGCTTTCTTCCTTACCAAAGCCTCACTTACGAGTTGAGCACAAAACGTGGGTAAGATGAAGGTTGAATTGTTTTTCCAATGCCAAACAAAGAGGGGACAAGCTAACTTTCTGCTCTCATGTATGCATGGGAAGGTTTGTGTCCGTTATAGCATAGATGGCTGATGTTTTGGTCTGTTTCCACCACCGTTTTATTCTTATCATATCATATATCGTAGTTATTAAGATGTTTTATAGTTAATTCATTGGAGATCTTTCCCTGTGCCAAGCATGTTTTCATGTGGGCAACTAAAGTACTCTCCTGCTTTATGTAATTATGGCCTTTGATATTGCGCATATTATTGCCTATGTAGGCCTATGGATTATGTTAGAGAAACTAAGCACTACAAACGTATTCATGTGACTACAGAGTTGGCTTCACTAGCCATTGTCTGGGATTGTCACGGTCAGTACCTGCATTTTGCTCTTAATCTCAATTGTTTCTGCCCTAGAAGCATCCTTTCCTCGTGCTTCATAGCCTGAGAAGAACCCCCTAATAGGCTCCTTGACATGTTACTGTTTTTACATTGGCTTTCTGCTTTCTCCGCCAAGGTGTCCACTGTCATCTGTCAAGCTCTAGATAAGATAGATAGTAAGATCCTGCTGCCAAGCCATGGGCCATCTTCCTCTGAGCTCCAACTCTATTTTATGGACATTTTAACAGTATCTGCTACATACAACTGCCAAGTGAAATGCAGGTGCAGACGCCTTTATGTATATCCGAACAATGCCGGCATGCCATGTATAATACTTTAATGAGCTGGGCCCTTCTAGTCTATCGCAAGGGAAATCATTCGTCATGGCTGCTGTCACTTGTGGTGCTTTCAGTATTTACCAATAATGCTGTATTTCAGATTTAAGCAACATTTGACCTCTCTGGAAAGAGATCAGAGGTGTTTGGGGCAAAGAAACTGCCCAGAATGTGTCACTTTGTGTTTATAGTAATTTGCAAAGCTATTTTTACAGGGCTGTCTTTTTTTATTTTTTTAACTTGTAATTCTTCCGTCTCTGAAAGAGCGCACTATTTAGAGCTTCTACACCACTACAATTGCAGAAAAAGGCCAGCTTTCTAATGTATACCTTGCTGTGCGTCACAATCGTCTTGGCAGTAAAGTGGCACTTAACAGCCGTTATTTCTCCCTAGAATTGAGTGTAAATGCTGGATAGATGGGTTGTCATTGATGGTTTAACAATACCAAAAACAAAATCCTTCTTAAACTCACTGGAACATTTTGAAAACATCCTATGAAAACTTTGTATATTCACTGCAAACCTCCCCCCACCCCCAAAGAATCACAGATCTGGCGAAGCCCTCCATTTGGTAGCGTTAAAAAGTAGTGAGAGTTTTGCCAGTTCCTCTCCCCTCTAACGTAGCACACACTGGCAGAGACGTAGAAGCTGGACTTTACCTATTTTATTTTTTTTAATCCTCAGGCACTATTGCATGGCAAAGTAGAAATGGAATGTGCACGCACTCGTAACCTATGCAAGCAACCATTGGTATTTACCCTCTCGCACTCTCACTGCTAGCAAACTGTGTACAGTAATCATTGGTGTGTTCTTCTGCGTGTTTGGGGATAGAAGGCTGAATGATAGAAGTCTTTTATTTTTGTACTAGAGTGGTCATTTATTTGCACTTCTGGTTAGTGATGACAAGTTGTCTTTAGAATTTTAAACACATAATTGGGAGCTTGTAGATGTGTACAAAATCTTTTTTTTTTTTTTTTTAATCTGACTATATAATGCCATATTTTAGTGTAGACCAGATATGTAACCGTTAGATGAATGTCTGTTTAAAAAAAAAAAAAAAAAATCTCTCTGACTTATCTACCTATCTGTCTCATCTTTTTTACCTGTCCATCTAATTCATCCTTGGACTTCACCATAGTCAGTAGGGAGCTGGGTCCAGCATTTTCCAAATTACTCTTTTCACGTAATTGCAGTTCCAAATAATAAAAGCAGTTGCCCCATCCTTAAGGACACTTTTTCAAAGTTGGATTTCTGGTTGGTATTTGTAATAGCGGGGCTGGTCAATCTTTTTCCTCCAGCTGCAGTTAGCCGACAGAGAATGATGAGTGCCAAAATTTCACCGTCACACTCTTGAGCCATTGGAGCTCCCATGATGCTCCTTGCTAGTCAAATGTACAATAAACTTTGATATTGCTGCCATAGAACTGCTTTCTACACCCTTACAGACTGAATATAAAACCAATTATTGGAGGTATTAATGCTCTCCAGCTTAGTCTTATCTAAAAAGATAAGACACTATTCTCTCTTGTTTTACTTCTCTCCTTGCCCATGCAGAAAGCGTATATGTAAAATGTTCCTTTCTAGGGAATTGATTTGTAAATTAAATTCTTACGTCTATCAGTTCATATATTTTTTATTTTTTTATGCTTTTCATCAATAATGCATTAAAATAGGCATTAGAATACGTAGAAAATAATGGTTACAAAACATATACCCCCCCATTTCAATTTGCTGTAAATATAAAGGTTTTGCAGCTTCTGCAATAAGCTCTCTGCAAACCAGGAAATGGCCCAGTCATTATGCTCCTTGAAGAATCATTAGAATTGCCAGGCTTAGCCCATAAGTAATGCTTCGTGGGTGTAGCAAGGGTTTCTGTGAGTTGTCAATCAGTTGTAGTTCAGCTGTTTTATACAGTACAAAACACACAACTCCCAAAAACAGTCACACCGTGTACAGCAAAAAAAAAAAGAAATCTTTCAGGTTGCAAGGGAGTGGGCAGAAATATGGTGGCCTTGTTTAGCAAAACTATATAAAAAAATGTTTGTTTTTTTTTTTTTTAAATCACTTAGCCTATCCTAACAAACTATTAGTTTCTGCCCTAGTTCCAAATGCATAAAATTGGTTAAAGGTTTTTTTCAATACCTCCTTTGAAACAGAATTGGGAAATACCTAAAAGTTGAAATGTTGTAATGCCTTGAGAACAGGTTAGAAACCAGTAAACGTCTTTACACATCGTATCCAACACATGTGAGTGCCTGTAGAGCTCGTTTAATTGTCAGCTTTTGTTCCTCCCCCCTCCCCTTATCTGTGCTTATTTTATATTTTGCCTATTCCAGCTATTTGTTTTTGAATGTATATGGTCCATATGACATAGTCTGGCCAATATGCTGCAGTATAGTGACTGCAAGGCTTGACGCTATTGATATCTGTTGACTATATTTAGCTGAGAATCATGGGAAATTTAGTTCACAAATGTCTTGTTGTGACTTCACAAACCCCTGCAGTGGTAAAGTTAGCTGTTACTGCATTTTTCATAACTGTATCCTTCAGAAACAATGATCCAAAAAAACGCATCCAACTTAAATTTACATTGGTTATGCAAGCTATGCTTCTTCACACCACATTGTTCCCCAAATACCTCAGAAAGGCTTGTTAATCAGTAAGTTGTCGTTGTAGATTATGAAATATGTAAAATAGTTGGCACTGATATTCTTTGATATTTTTTTTTTGATTTTTTTTTTCCGTTTGTTTTGTTTTTTACAGCACCAGTGTACAACACTAAACATATTTATATGTCTTTTTGTTTTGTTTTTTTTGTAGCATTTTCATAAGAGTGAGGAAAAAAAACACATAAACTGCTGCTATCTCTCTCTTTACCCAGTCTACATTCCATCTCACAAAATTCTAAACATTCTATTTGCTTCATTAAGGGGTTTTCAACATGCTGGTAATTGTAGTGACTCACTAAATCTGCAAAGCATTAAATGCAGCACAGTAACAGCTTCTATACTATCAGCGAGAACTACCTCGAGTGCGGATCTTGCAGAACAGCTCTTTATAGCGTTAATCATAGGGACTAGGTATTGCAGGCATCAGCCTTTCAGTACGGCTATTTCATCTAATCAGTCTCTGAATATGATAATATGACAAGTTACCACTTCTCTGAAATAATCTCTTGAGCAAGGCTGCCTGTTTTACATATTTATGAGTTTCTCCATGTTTGCCATAAAATCTTTTCCTTACTTTTTCTACTGGGCAGAATTCACATGGTAAACTGTGTTCCAACACAGAACTTTTATAGAACTAGCCAAGAAAAAAGACAAGTTCAGACCACCTCAGGTTTGGAGGGACTGTAGCCGTTGTAAGTGCATCATCTCTTTGAAGTGGTTATAGTGCCTGGAGTCTCCTGGCGCCATCCTTCCAGTTATTGTTGAACATTTCTTAATGTTTTAATGCTTTTTAAGGTCCCCAGCAGACTGTCCTCGCTGTGCTGCTTGGGCTAACAAGGAAGCATTAGCTTGAGCAGCTGTGATTGGCTGAGAGTGTCAACTGACTGCTTTAAGCCAATCACAGCACCCATTCAGGTATAAACTGGTATGGGTAGTAGGAAGTGTGTAATCTCTGCCTTAGCCACACCTCCGGTGGGAGCTGGGTTGTGGTTGTCCAGGGATCTTATTTAGTGTTAAACTGCTCAAACATTGTTTAACACTGAATGGAGTGACCGTGCCAGACACTATAATCAATTCAATGAGATGAAATGGTTATAGTATTTACAGTGTGCATAGAGTTGGGGGCATTTACCTGGAAAACTGGCAATTTGCTGGACAACCAATAGTTTATAGGTCATAACCATCACCTTTCCAAGTATTAAACACAGCTGGCTTTGTACTCAAGGAGTTTGTTTGGTTTTCCCCCATAGGTGGTTTCTAGGTTTTGATGTGATTGGTTGGTTGAATACCATTCAGGTATGATCTTAAAGTAATACTGTAATACAAGATAATGGGTTGAATTTAGTCGCTTTCAGTGTAGTTCATGCCTGTTCATCTCATGCCGGTCCCAGCTTACATACACTACCAATGTCCATGGACATAGCACACTCATTGCATTTTTATCATGTAAATATTATGGCCTTTTCTCTTACTGTTTTTGCCTGAGGTAAAACTGTCAAATTGCCTCTTTTTTTCTAAATTGCTAATACTATATAATTGCTATATTTTTTTTTTGGTTTTTTTTTTATTACATTTTAACTGTTATGGTGTGCAGTATGCATCATTTTGTTCATTGTCATATGTTCATTTTTTATTTTATTTTTTTACTTTACCAAAACCTTAATTATGCCTAGGTTTGTTTTTTGAGTGTGTGTGTGTGTGTGTGTGTGTGTATATATATATATATATATATATATATATGTGTATATATATTCAGGTGTAATTTATTTGCATTTTCCTGCAGTCTCTTCCTTTCTTCCCTCCAGTGATTTAATTTTAAAGGGAATCTCCAAGCACGTTACCACTAGTGACTATGGTGCTAGGACCCTCTCGGTGCAGTCTTTTTTTTTTTAATTTTATTTTTTATAGATTTTGTCAAACCAATTTCAAGCAGTTTGAGAGAAAAAAAAAATGGTCCAAGTTATCACAGAATCCAAAGCTTATCCCGTATGGATTGGCTACCTGTACAAGTCATTTGGACATGTAATGAGGAAGCTAAACTTGATTCATATGACGTCTCAGGCTGAGAGGGTGGCCTGTGGGTGCTGCGGATTTCTCCGTATTTTAAACAAAACCAGACAGTATGCACCCATAGAGTTGTTACACCATAACCACCACAATATGCTGGCTTTGCTATGGTTCCTTTTCAATAATATTAGGTTTTATCTTAAAGCTTGTCTGCAGAGACCATCATTTTTTGCTTTCTGTGATTTACTTTTTTATTTTATTTTTAATGTTGGCAGGATATAGATCACTCAGATTTATATGGTGGAGAGCAACAGGCACTCTTTAGAGTATGATGTAATTTAATAAAGCCATTTGGATCTCAGGAAAAGCTCAGGGCCACAGAAATTCCCTTGTGCTCCATATGTGGTCTGCTGGCTTTTAGCATCGATCGAGCTCGCGCATTCAGACATTACATGTACCTCACGAGCACTGCCAGTTCTCAAGGTCTGATCAGATTAGTACAGGCAGTGTGGACAGCCCCATCCTGTGTATATTGGGTACAGCATGAGAGCAAGCGTCAATAGTGCAACCCATCACACATGGCCTTGCTTAACGCAGCTAGAATCCCAGTATGCACAGCTGCCTTTGTTAGTCCATCATCTCCCATCCTCCAGCACTGTAGATACCTGGGACATTATTTACTAGACCTTGGGTTGAGGTGGGTTGACAATAAAACCACAACAAAATAGTTAAATTTCCCCCCATTAGTAGTTAAACCATTTTTTTTAATGGTTTGACTTCTTACCTGGGTTTTGCCTCCACTACTGAAGGAGAGCTGGAAGCTCCTAATCTCTCCTGAGATAATCTCATTGAGCCAGCTCTTTAAAAGAGGCTTGTCAGCTGACTGCTCTCAGCCAATAAACTAACCCCTGCCATAACCAGTACACTGCGCTGTAGTAGATATGGTGCTTGAAGTGTCCCTGTAACAAGAAGTCACATTTTAGGTTTTTCTAGCCGTTCTCAGCTGTTCTAGATCACCTTTGGGCAAAACAGGTTATCTTTGGTTATTTAATGGCGTTTATTCATTAAACTGAAAATGTGGAGAATTGACAGGGGAATAGTAAAGTTAGGGATAAAACAGGTCAGTTATTTAGAAAATAGAAGTTGGGCACGTTTTACAGTTTGGTTTTTTGTTTAAAATGTATAAATTCCCTTGTTGATTCACCAGAATCCAATGTTTAATGAGTAATCCCAGCAGTCTTTATTTCTTGGGTTATATAGCAGTGTAAACCTGCCCTGGCAGACGTTATTGGGTATTTGGTATTAGAAAACCTTTCTGAGTGCCCTCCAACTCTGCATGCAGAATCCGCATCACCTCCCCATGTGTCTGGCTTTCATTAATGATCTGCTCTACTGAATGCAGCTTCACTTCATTTTCTCATTAGAAGTCTTCAGGAAATTGCTATGTACGCCTTTACTTTGAGAACTTGTTACGAATGCTGCTTGCTTGTCACAAGTCTCCTCTTTTTGCCTTTTTTTAATGCTTACACTGGATTTAGGAATCTTCTGTTTCCTGCTGCTGTCTTACGCTTTCCGACCTTAGCCCACCTCTCTGTCCTGCCTGCTAAAAAGCAGCTGTCTCCTAGCGCCTTCAGTGGCTTGGTGGGATTTAGACATATCCGGATTGCCCTGCGCAGATTTGGAAATGTGAGGAAAGCGGATCTCGAACCGTTTCTTTAAGGTTCAGGTGGCTACGTTTTTTTGTTTTTTTACAAATGCAGGTTCTTAAGTAATGTATGGTCTGGTGCATGATGGTGTAACAATGCCTTTTTATTTATTTCTATGTTTATTATTCAAGGTGTATGCACTTTTAATATGCAGAATTTATATTTTTTACGTTCAAGAATGCTTCTTTGTGGGGGACACGTTTGATAACCTGTAGTTGATATTATAATGCAAAAATAATTAAAAATAAAAGCATTAAAATGGTATTAAACAGTCGGGGCAATGTGTGATTTATTCTTGTAGCAGAGTCCATTTGTTTTGGTGTGTGTGTCTTAAGCTCAACATGTCATACCTCCTTGTTTGGGCCTTGTGGGTCCAGGGGGGAACTCAGAAAAAAAAAATAGAAGACATCAGTAAGCTCATTGAGTAGGGCCCTTAAACCCCTCTGTTCCTGTGCGTCCACTTGTCTGGTTACAATTACATGTCTGTTAGTCCATCCATTGTACAGCACTATGGAATTTGCTGGCGCTATATAAATAAAACAATTGGGCATCAGAAGTGGGAAAACAAACCTTGAATCTTTGCATGCTAGGATAATTGTATAGAAACTGACTTGTAAATTTTGCTGCTGAAAATTCCTCCAGGGGGCGCTGTTGGTTGCTGACATACATGATTTCAAATGTGTGGCTAATGGTAGGTTTCTGTAAGTCAGTACCCACCAGTATATAGACGAGGCAAGAGTTACTGCAGTACCCAGAAAAAATCAGAATACAAAGTTTTCCTATTGTGCTGCTCCAAGCAGGGTAAAGTACTCGACAAAAATAAAAATGACGGCAGCGCAAACAATTGCAAATGTGCACAGCAAGTGCTAAAAAAAAAAAAAAAGATTTATTTACAGGAACCTAACGTACAAATGTTTTGGGTTATCCCCTTTATCAATGCATGTCCTTCTCAGTAAAGGAGAAAATTGGAAGGAATGTACTTCCAGATCAACCATGTTTCCCTGTGCCCATACCAATCATGCTTTTAGGCTAAGCAGTGCTGGCAGGATAGGCAGCATTTTTACATTTTACAGAGAAAATGTATTTATTAATCAAGGATTCCCTACATGTGAGCCTGCATAGCACTCTTTCTACTGTGAAAGCAGAGACAAAGAAATCTTGCTCTAAGCCTGTTACAGGCTTATATAGATTGTGATGCTTATCAAGCAGGTATGAATGTGTTGCAATAAAGAGATTTAGGCTAAATAATGTAACCTAATTGTCTGCAAGCTTCTTATCTTTGCTGTAGTTGGTGTTGGATAAGAGATACATTGATAACTTTGGTGTGCGGGTGGTAATCCTGAATATTGCAGAGATAGAGAGAAATAGGGGAATGGCTACAGTGAGCTTATAACTTTTGTTTGTGTTTTAAATAAATTTGGCACCAATCTATGAGCCTAATTAAAAACACAAATTTTGGTTCCATGATTTTTCCAAAATGTACTATCCTTGTCCCTATTTCCAAGGGGATTTATCCTACTCTCCCCATAAGTTAAAGGCACATAAAACCGTGTATGGTACCAGCTACTTAAATTTCTCGGGGATGTAATTTATGCCACCCCATGCCCGTAGTATGGAATGTTTACACCTGACTTGATGCAGATAGTGCTACAATGACTCTGCCACCCACAAACCATATGGCGTTATAAATACATATACTAAAATACTGCGGGGTTTACATCAGCTTCTTCAAGTCGACTTTCAGCAATGAACGTTTGAACCTACCTTCCTATCAATATGTGTACAGCATTCGCCACCATAATGTATCGTCAGGTAAATGCCTCTCGTGTACGGGGGTTACTCCAACCAAGAAACTGTTTGTAGTTAGGGTAGCACTTGCTATGCTGCCAACACCCCGTTCGCCAGTCCCTCAGGCTAGCGTAATGTACATATAAATGTAGCAGCTGTGCTTGTTTCTACCATACCTGTTATAGCAGAGTCCATTTAATGTGGATGGGCCAGTGTTAATAAAGATGGGAATTACTGAGCGGTTTATATATTTAATTTTTTACAGAATACCAAATTTTCTATACTTTCAGCATATTCCTACCTGCTTATGAAAATGTATGTGTGCGCGTGTGTATATACGCAGAGAGAGAGAGAGAGATCCACTATTTAATCCTATAATGAACGTGATTCAATAGCACCACCCTTGAATATAAAAACCAACCATTGGGTAAATGAATTCATGTTTAGCTCTTTCCATCTGAATAAATCTCACGTATGCATACAAAGAGACGTGCAAAGGACTTTTTCCCCTTTAATGCTGAGTTATGTTATTATTTTATAATTGTATCTAGTCTTCCTGCTGTCACAGAATTTCTCTGGCCCAGCTTTACGCTGTTGAGATGTGACTCTGTATTAGTTGTTATATAGCGTGTTGGCTTTGGAGTGGCATTCTCTCAATCCATTGAAACATCCGACGCTGATTTCTCAGACCGTGTCATCCTTGTAAACATAACCCGTTAAAAGAAATTAGAAAACAACAAATCCCTCGGCTGCTCTGAGCTGTCCCTTGTGAGCCGTGGCCGATGAAATGGATAATCTCCTAAGAAAGGAATTACTGTCCCATGTACCCCAATCTGATTAACAACTGTAAGCATGAATTACTTGTGACAAAGATTTAACCACTCCAAAGACTGCCAAGCCGCATTAAGCTGGAAATAAGGCAGCTCTAGCAAGTAAACACAAAAGCAAGAGGCAGCGCTGCTGCAATGACTGGTAATAGGGGATGCCCTGTAGATAAAGGTACAGTGGAGCTTATCGATCAGCAATGTTTTGTTGTGGTGCATTGGACCAACTACAAATCTTTAACGCTTAAAAGAGCACATCCTGGCCTTCTAGCGAGTGCTCTGAACAATAGCTAATTCACCATGATTTCATGGAACAGGGCAGAAAACGCTGCTGTTTTTGAAAGATCTATCACCTAAACAGTGCTTCAATAACTAACAATGTTTAAAGGGAGGATATATACATTGTACCACCAGCATTGTAGGGCAAGTGTTCTAGAGCAGGAAACAAAAGGATTGTTTTTCTGTGAGCTACCAAACTGAAAAAGAACCATACATCGCTCTATTGGTAAGCCGGTGGTCAGGAGAAATATATATAACTCTTCCTGCAGGGGTGGGCCTAACTTTAAAAAGGAAAAATATTCCAAACGAGAACAGGAAACCCAACAATGCCAGAAGCAGCCAGAATCAGGCAAGAAAGGCAGGTGAATCCACTCTCCTCACCCGGAGAACCGTTATTGAGCGTGTCCTAGAAGCAGTGCAGGATTGCTATAAGGTGACCTTAGGCAGATGCCTAGGGCCCACATAACCATGAATATGCTTGGCCCTATTCACTATCCCTATATGAAGGAGAGGGCACAAAACCGTAACCTGCCTAGGGTCCTGTGGGATCTTCATCCTTTTCTGCCTAGACGTCCATTAGTTGTCCTTCACCAGCCCTTCAGGCCATTCTCAGAATTAGATTAGACGTGGTGCAAAATGCCGACACAATCAATCAAATGAATTTAGAAATATTCTTATACTTGGCTCGTACCAGGAGAGTGTAGTTCTGGACTGAAATCCTAAATTGAACTTTAAAGGACACTATAGTCGCCAGAACAACGACTATTACTTTTTGCAGTAAACACTGTCTTTTCATAAAAAAGGCACTGTTTACATTGCAGCCTAGTGATACCTCTACTGGCCACTCCTCAGATGGCTACTAGAGGTGCTTCTTGGGGCAGTGCTGCACAGTGTTACTGACATTCAGTGACTCCACCCTCTGCATGGATACCCTGAACTTTCCTCATAGAGATGCATTGATTCAATGTATATCTATGAGAAGATGCTGATTGGCCAGTGCTGTTTTGGGCTTGTGCTGGCTCTGCCCCAGCCCCTGCCCCTTGACACTCTCAGCCAATCCAATGCTTTCCTATGTGAAAGCATTGTGATTGTCTTTGATCAACACTTCTGATTATGTCAGCCAAGCAGTCAAACCAGGGGCAGAGTCAGCAGCAGCAGACTGGAATAAAAGTAAGATTTTACTATATTAAGATAGAGGAGCAGGGGGGCTAAATGTTTGTTTTTTTAACATTCTAGGGTCGGTAATACATGTTAGTGCCCCTGACTCTATATTGTTCTTTTAATTTCCCATAATTCGCTTCCAAAGAGCAGTCCCAGAGCTCTGTTTTGAAGGCAAGGTAAGTGGTGGTGTCAGAATCGTCCCCATGTTGCCTGACATTGACAGGAATAGCTATTCACAAACAGACTTTTCTGGAATTTTTCATTATTTTTTTTTGTCCTCATCTGGGAAGTACTGGCTGTTGTCTAACTGAGAATTATGTGAAATATGGAACCAACAATAAAAAAAACTAATTTACAATGTTATCACATCAATCTGTTATAATCTTAACAATAGCTGCTTCTCTGTTAACTCTTTCAGCCATCACCTCCAAACTTCCCCTGCTACCTCTTGTCTCAAATCCCCCTGGTATCCTTTAGATTGTAGGCTCACGGGCCATCTAGCTAAGCACTTTGTATAAAAGAGCTCCAATGGCTAGATATCAGCTTACGGGCAGGGCTCTCTTACCTCTTGTATTTGTTTGTGTATATTGTACGTTTCTCAACTAATTGTACAGCGCTGCGGAATCTGTGTGCGCTTTATAAATAGCAATAATAAATAAATAAAAATAAGCTACGAGTTTTGTTTACAATACCGTTACTGGGTGTGTTGAAATCAAATTGATCAATGAAAAGGTGATTTAAAAATGTATCATTTTTCAATTCCTATGTATATTCTAAGGAATGTATTTGTTTAAAAAAAATATTGTAGTAAATTGCAAAATATTAAAGTAAACAAGGCTTATGTAAGGAAAAAAATCCAACTCACTATAGTTACAATTTGGCTATTTTTAGCCTACATTTGGCAATTAATTTTTGTTCACCGGATAAAACAATACTTTCTTTAAATGGTAAGTAAGGTTCAACACGATCAAGAATTGAGGTTTGCGCATACGAGAGACGGAATTTAGGATCATTTGGATTTAAAGTATCACTAATGTACTTCTAAAGCAGTTTTTACCAAGTGTGTCCTGGTATTTTTTTGGAGTAGTCGTGGGGCCAATTTAAAATAATGGTACTTACTTCCTGTTGGCGCTTAATGCAAATTGCCATCCCTACTGTATTAATCTGCTTGATGAGGTCAACCAACAATCGATTTGCATATAGTACATTGTAAAGAGATGGAGAGCTTTATTACTGGGTAATTATATCATAGCCTAGAAATGATATCACTTATAAATGAAAAAACAAAACACATTAAACAGTCATTATTACAATTATCATTTTATTATACAGAACATGCAACAAAGCCACTTTAAATATACTACCCCTATTTAATTACATTTCATTTTATTTCTTTGTGGCATTTAATAGGTGTTAACTGACTTTAATTAAAATATAGAAATAATAAAATGATGTAGGCAAATACAACAAAGATGAATAGTTTTTGACGCTGAAGACATTGTGGGGAAATTTATTTCTGGTCCCTAGTCCAAAAAATGATTAATGAACCCACTAAAGATGGTTAATAAAACACTTAGAGATAATTTTATTGCACACGTTACCCTAATATATGCTAAACTGGAGAGCGAGGGGGAGAGGAAATACTCGGAATGAATACGACTTTCTAAGACCCTAGAGAATTGTGATAAATGCATTTGAGGCTAATATTTAAAGACGTGAATGCTAACAGATGCAAATTTGTCACACTCTGAGGGACGCAGCAAATAATCCTGCAAGATTTCTCATTACATTGCGAGGCTCTTCATCTTCTCTTAATACGCCCAAAGTCCCATTAATGGGCAGAATAAGCATGGATCTAGTGTACACAAAATTTATTCCACATGCGTATAATTAATGACCGGTTTTAAAGGGAAGGTATTCATTCCACTGCTTTCTAAGTCTGTTCCGTAAATCACATAATTGAAGGCAGAGTATTTGCTTTCTTGTGTCTTTCTTCCAACAGGGAATGTGTTGAATATATTTTCAAAGTAACGTACTCGCTGGCCCTTTTCTTGTCACTACCAAGACAATGGAAAACTTTAGAAGCGAAATGCGTAGGAACCATCAGATTGTTTATAGAGGATATTTTTTGTACAAGTGATAATCTTTTGTTCAACTGGTCTGTTTTTATTATGCAGGTTTTACATTGTTTTATTAATGGAACTATGAATGTTTATGAAGGTTACTTGTCTTTGCTTTTTTTTAGTATATAGTACAGAGCAGGACACCGCTTTGTGAGACGCTCTTATTATAATGTTTGTATATCTGTATAGATTCCAAATGTTAACTTTTGTACGCTGTTCTTTAGTTGGTGTATAATTACATAAAACAGAAAATATCTCAATTGGTTGATAAACCTAATCTAGATCCTGTTCAAACCTCAGGTCTGTACGTTTTATTCCTGGCAGGGTAACTCTTTTGTCTTCCTAAGGCTGATTAAATAAGTACGACTGTGTCATAATTTCCTTAGATAAGGGGTGCCCAAAAGGTAGATCCCCAGATGTTGCAGAACTACAACTCACATGATGTTTTGCATGCTTTTAGAATGCCTTTAGATTGACAAAGCATCATGGAAGTTGTAGTTTTAGAATATCTGGGAATCTACCTTTTTGGCACCACTGCCTTAGATCAGATGAAAAGGCCAGAAAATAGAAATGTATCCTTCCTTGTAAAAAACATTCAGATTATTTGCTTGTGATTAAAATGCTGACTCTTCTAGCAATCTTTTTTTTTTATTATTCTCAGAAGATTATATCTCAAAAAGCATATATGTTGTAGAGCGTTTCAGGGTTATTCAATAAAATATGAATTGACAGGAATCCAAAGTGAATTCAGATTGAAATTGACATGTTTATAGCAAAGTTACAGAATGGCTAACATTTTATAATCTATGTTTTCAGCTATTTTTAAAATGTTAAATTCACTTTGAGTTTCTGACATTCACAGTTTTGTGAGCAGCTCTGATAATTTAGACTTTAGAAATAATGATTAGAGAAATCGGTTACCTTTGATCAAAGGATACATTTTTGTTTTGCCAGGGACTACTGCATTGTTGTTTAAAAATAAAATCTATGCCATTGTGTTGAGTAACATTCTAACAGTGGCATTTGCATAAATTCTAAATGCTTTACATAGTGACTTTGTAGAGACTACCTGTAACCTTTTTTGAACCAAAACAGGTCTTAACTTCTTTCTTACAGAAATTCAATGTCTGCAGTAATGCAGAATGTCAAATCACTTGGGTCTACAACCCTCAAGCCACAAATCCACGGTACGCAGCATCTGTCAATATCTATATATTTTCTTTCTGCAGCCTCAACATCAGAAAACTGTGAACTGGGAGGAGAGGGACTTCTAAACACCTATATTGGTTACTAAGAGTTGTGCTTATCAGTTTTAACCTAATCGTCTAATTTTAAAGAGAAGTGTTTTGGTTATAGGTTATCGAAAATATCTATATAGATAAGATCTGTCAACATTTTTAAGCTTTATGCTTTAAACCAATAATTAAATATAGAGAACTGGAAAGAAAATATCAAGACGGCTGAGATTGAAGAACTGAACTGAGGATTTTTTTCTTTCCAAATCAGTGATTCTGGCCTAAAATGTGCCATTTTTGTCAATTCTTTCATTTCCTAATTTATTGAAAAAACTTATTTTGTATAGCGTTTCCATTTATTTAATTTTTTTTCTTCTTTCTTTGTTTTTCTTTCTTTCAAATTCACAGAGCTGTGGCCGATTCGATTGATTTAGATTAGATTAAGAATAAGGGGCTGTAAGATGGCTGGTTGTCAGTTTATGCAGATGTGCTAATCTCTTTGATCTGTCCGTGAAGTGCAATCATAGAGGTGACGCACATGGCTCCTATTTAAAAAGAGACATTTTTTGATAGTCACGGGTTCAGTGTTTTATAAGATTCCTGAGCTCGCTGCTATTCTAGGGCATCTTGGAAAATCAAGAACTGGATCAATATCAATTGATTTTGCAGAGAGCCCGGGGAGCTTGTTTAATAATCTCGTTTAGAGGTTGTAAAAACATTTGATTCAAAGGCAAGAACAGAAATATACAGGAAAAAAGTAGCAAATTTAGAAAGGTGCCAATTTAAAATGCCCCACTTTTTTAAAGTTAGTTTTTTATTTTGTTTAAAAGGATTTATACATATTCCGAAGTTTACAAAAAGGAAGTCACAACTGAGATGTTAGCTCTGTTTTTATGTTGTTTAATATGTATATAGTAATTCAATTTCTCCTTTCTCAAGACATTGGTAGCAATATCCGTCTGACAGCTGGACGGGGATTGCAGCATTAACTCCAGTTGCAGCCGACACTCTGTAATGGGTTTCTTAGGGCTCCTGACATACCTCTCCAATTTGTTTTACATTAAAATAAATCATTATATTGCTGGTTTTGTGCGTCCATATTATCACGTCATCGTTATCAACACAACAAAAAAACTTGGCTTGCATTTATAAAAGCAAAGCAAACATAGAAAATTTTTCTCTTCGCTGGTATACATTTCTTATGAACATGCTGATTCTCTAAAGGAAAGTTTAGTAACCCTTTACCAAGCCCCCGGGACTTTGTGTATTAAAGAGACAATTCCTCAGTGACCTGGTAATGCCAAATCCTAGCTTTTGGTGGAAGTGATGACAAACATGGCAGGACTTGAACCACGCCAAGTATGACCCTTTGGAAGGTAGAGTCATAGTGCAGGCAATGATGTGTCGTGTTATAAGCCGCATAAAGCAGGAACTGCTGTTAGTACTCTATGCCAACTTATTGGCTGACAGCGTTAGCTGTTTGCTCACAGCCAATGAACCAAGCCCTGCACTGCAGAGTTTAGCTCAGGAGAGCTAACAGATGTTCCTGTTCCCTGGTGTTAGTGGAGGAGACAGGAAGTGCTGCCCGGCAGACCCATGTATGAAACCAAATTATTTAAAAATGGGGAGTGTCAGAACACTCCAGGCACCATAACCACTGAAGTGAGTTGTAGTCGTTATGGTGCTAGGAGTGTTTACTTAAATAGACACTCAGGGACGCCACACATGTTGAGGGCTAAGCTCAGTAATGTTATAGAATGTTAAGAGTACATTATCGTTGACTGAGTGACTTCCTGGTGTAATTAGAGCTTACTGCAGAGCTGCAAAAAAAATGTTTTTTTTCATTTTTAAATGATTGTGTTTGCATATATGTTGTAGCAGAATAGACCATGCTACCATATTCTTACACTGGTTCCGGGCTGTCCGTACCCCAGTTTCCCCTTCTCCTTGTCCCCTATGTTTGGAATGTGCAATAACGGTGCGAGACATAATCCCCTTGCTTTGAAACCTAAGTACTTCCCTGTTTCACCTGGCCGTTCGTCAAAATCCATTCCCTTAAGTGGTTCCCACGGTTTTGTTTGATAACCGAACAAACTACCGAATGGTAAAACGCCCAGATATGGAGTGTGCCACTCATTAACCCTGTTCACACCTCCATAAACCGCAACCACACGAACGTTCTAAGCGGTCGGCTGGGAGGTTGCTGTTCGTATAGACGAACACGTGGCTGCGGCCATCTTGGGACACTAACAAAGGCAGCGGTGTTTGGTCGTCGAGTGCATGGAACTAAAATGGGACACTCAACGGCACGAACACCGCTGGGACTTGCACCTCCACCTAAGTTCGACTGGAATTACACGAAAGAAGCGCTATTCGGTAGAAATAATCTACCGAACAAGATACGTACAGTAACACTATGCACAAATGCATCCGTTCGACTGTTTACACATTATTTGACTGATAAAATAGACTGGCCGCACAGCCTAATCCTCTGAAACCATTTTGGGCATAAAGCCATGCGTGCGGTCGGTCAAAAAGTGACTTCCAGGGAATTCGTGAACCCCTGCTCTGATCTGGGTGGTTTTTGGATATGTTGTTCATCCAGATAAGAACTATCCAGGGATGTGACATTTATGGGGACACTGTAAAAATATGTGGTTTTCCTGCCTGGGGATAATTGAGTTATTACATTATCTACCAGGTAGAGGGGAGGGCTTGTACATACTGTATGGGAGTGTCTCCATGTACAACACTGTTTCATTGACTTGTTAACTTTGTGTCCCGGTGCCCGACAAGGTCCACCTGGGCGTCACCCTTGCTGGGAAAATTACATAAAAGGCAGTGTGCCTCCATTAAAAATCAGTTATTCCCCCAAAACTGAGTGTCGTCCAGTTACTGGGGTGGTGGTGGATGTTACTGGGGTGGTGGTGGATGAATCTTGGCTTACTTTTCTGTGTTTGGCTGTTCCTTTGGAATATTCTACTTGTTGCTGAGTATATCTGGGAGTATCCAGCGGAGGATAGTCCCTGCTAGGACTAGGGCTCCACTACACAGTGTATAATTTATTGTAATATATATAGAACGCATTAAACAATGTGTCAATGCAGCTTGACAGGTCCCTTTAACTACCATACATATGGGTTGCTGACAGTGCTTTTATCACAGGAGTTCATCTTTTTTTAGTCTTTGTTTTCCGCTTTTGTTTTCTGTTTGTTCATCCTGAAATAAATTGACATTTCCATTAGGCAGATGGCTAAAAATATCCGAACCTTCTTACCAAGCCTGGTATATTTTGTATATTTCAGGTTTTGAAAAGGGAAGTGTGAAAAGGGTTGCTAAAATAAAGGGCCTGTTTATGTAGTTCTCTTAAAGCCGAATTGTTGCCTCCATATGACATTAAGAAAAGTCTTTGATTTGGTTGTAGACTCACAGAGTCTTTGACGGCACCTTCCAGGAATCCACACAAGTTTGGTGCAAGATGTAGACCTCTGAGTCACTTCCTTCAGTTTCTTGTTCTTTAAACACACAGGATGGGCTGATTACAGTCACCCCCACATTCTCCTTCCCCACACCCAACACCAACCCCTGCTGTGGGCACACACTAGAGTACTATATGGAGACAGTGTGAACTCTTTATAACATGTTATCTTATAGATAGACACATTGGGCTTGATTTTAAATATATTTGGATTTTCAATGATCTAATATTTTTAGATTTTAGATAACGTATATATTTGTATATATTAACATTTTAATATTTTGAAGAAAAAACATTTGTACATTTTAATCTAGAAATATTAAATCATTTTAAAAGCCTATCCAAAAATATTAAATCTATGTCCTAGAAGATTGATGAATACTTAAAACCTTCCTTCAGTGTATATTTCTTCTTTAGCATGTCCCTCATTTACATTTACCAATTGAATATAGGACCAGGAACTCTCTCAGACATAAATAAACTCAAAAACTATTTCTTGATATTTTATTGTGAAATCTTTTTTTCACCCTTCAGGTCTCCTCCACAATGTAGGAAATCAGATATCTATTTCCATCCAACTATTGTCTCTCCCTCATATCCTAAACGCAGTCTCATTCTGAAGGTATTCTAACACTGCGAAGTGTAGAAACAAAACATTCATTTTGGGTTTGTTAATTGAGCGACACTCCCGTGTATGCTTTCAACGGTCTTCTATTGAGTTGTGAATACTAAAAACCATTTCAGAAGATTCCCAGTCTGTAAAAGCAAGTTTGCAAAATTATGTCATTTTGGTAAAAAGAAATCTCAATATTCCTTCTGAACGAACATGCAACAAGCTGTAGCGATGAACTCAGAGACCAGGAAGAAACTGAACCAATCAACAGCTTCTCTTTCTGATTTTACACAATGAGTTTTGCAATCTGCTTTATTCACAACTTTGTGCAGGGACAGGGGACCCCAAGGTTACACTGTAACCTTATAGCTGCAGTTATAATACACTGTGTGCGGGGAGACAGGGGACCTCCTTACACCATAACCTTATAGCTGCGGTAATACACTGTGTAATACACCATGTAGCTGCAGTTATAATACACTGTGTGCTGGGAGACAGGGGACCTCCTTACACCATAACCTTATAGCTGCAGTTATAATACACTGTGTGCTGGGAGACAGGGGACCTCCTTACACCATAACCTTATAGCTGCAGTTATAATACACTGTGTGCAGGTAGACAGGGGACCTCCTTACACCATAACCTTATAGCTGCAGTTATAATACACTGTGTGCAGAGATACTGGGGACCTCCTTACACCATAACCTTATAGCTGCAATTATAATACACTGTGTGCAGAGATACTGGGGACCTCCTTACACCATAACCTTATAGCTGCAGTTATAATACACTGTGTGCAGGGAGACAGGAGACCTCCTTACACCATAACCTTATAGCTGCAGTTATAATACACTGTGTGTGGGAGACAGGGGACCTCCTTACACCATAACCTTATAGCTGCAGTTATAATACACAGTGTGCAGGGAAACACACTTGGAGTCCCTTTAATTCTGACTTTAAAGGCCAGGACTCAGAGACACACAAACCTTCTAACTTCTGTTACGCAGGACGCTGGTGGGAGATGTAAACAACAGCAGGCCATTGATGTGATTCACGCCACTGGTTCTGCCCAAAGGAGGTGGACCAGCACAGGAAGGTGGAGGGTCCAACTGTAGAATTGACAGGTCACCCTAGTGTGAGTGGCTGCGTGCCAATCAACTAAGCCACCCCCACCAAAGGCAGATCATGCAGGGGAACTATTTCAGTGCTCTGTACTGGGTCCTAAGGTCCTGATTATCACAGCGCACGCATGTCTAATGATGGGCTCACGCCATGCTTGTTGGGGACAGCTCCCGTGTTTCTCCACAAGCAGGACACCAGGGAACAAATCAGTTTCCTATTCATGTAATTCCTGTCATAATAATTCCCTGGGTGTTACATTTCTGGATCTTGTTATTTATTTATTTCCTTGCAAATGTCATTAAATTCTAGAGTTTTATTAATATTTCTGTGGATTAAAGATTTAGTTACTTCTTCTTCAGCTTCATGGATTCATAAATCTAAAATGATTTTTATTCTATGAATCACTGTAAACGTCTCTCTCAACAGGAGGAAGGCTGTGCCTCGGGGAATACAGCCTTCAATATAATCATAATACATACATTTATTTTCAAGTCTCATTGTATCTTTAATTAACTATGACATGTCAATGTATATAGGGCATTTGTTGCAAATCATTTTTGCCCGTCAGTGCTTGGTTGAAGCATATTTTTTCAGTAGGTATCTGCATTGATTGCTGTTATTAAATAATTCCTCGTGCCACCTCTATACGTCAATATGAGAAACAGCGTGCAAAATATTTGATATAATCATCAAAGTAGAGAGAAAATGCATTTGGTTGTCAGGGCTGTGCTTAACTGAATAAACCCGGTCGACGAAAAAAGGAGGGTCGGCATCCAGAGCCTCCGGGCATCATAAGCACCAAAATAACCTTGTACAATAAACTGCAGTGGTTATGGTACTTGGAGTGTCTCTTTATTGTCTATCTGTCTGTTTTAATTATTATTATCTAGCTATGTACAGAAGGAGGTCTATGAACAGTCCTTTGTATACAAACCAAAAAGAATCTCAAACTGAATTGGACATATTGGAAGAACATATTGAATAGGGCATATTCAGTATGCTGATTGCTGAAGTGGTTATAGTGTAACCAGATATGATAGATTATGCATTTTTATTGCATGTTTCTGATCAAAATATTTCAACATTTCACCAGCTGAGCTAATTTAGTCACCTAGTCTATTATGCGCTAAAATTTACGTTTCTCGACTTGGTAGATAACCTCGTAGGAGAACCGTCAAAAGGACTGGAAAATGTAACTTTGTTGGAACATGAAAATAAACATCATCAATATCTTCTGTCACAAGTGTCAGTCATTGCATCGGCCAGGCTAATATGGTCCTGTTAGTGTGAATCCAGGCCAGCACTACTGGATTAAGGGATTTTGGATTATAATTCCCCATCCTCAGAAAGCCTCCGGTCCTGATTGTTGTATCAATGTGTGTCTCTGCCCCTAAATAAGATATACAGGTTTATTAACTAAAGTGAGAATTCAAAGTGAATTTCAAATTTAAGGCCACAGTAGCCATAGTGAAAATATAATTGACTTAGAGAATTTTTCCACTTTGGCTAATTTGACCTTAAATTTCAAATTCACTATGAATTCTAACTTTAAGAAATAAATGATGGTTTTAAACATATGCATTGTGTTACAATTCCTTTTCAATGAACGGGAGATCTTACCCCAGCTGGCCTAGATATGAAGTAACGTAGGTTGGTACCTCCATTTGTAAAGAGCTCACTTGTGGCTGTTCTCAATCAAGTAAGCAGGCTAAACGGAACGCAGAGAATACCAGGGTATGACGTCATATCTCTGCGCACTCTGCATTCTTGTGTTTTGGAACACGGCAGTGTGATCTTAAATAGCCGGTATGAGGTCAGTACCAGTGTCTGCATCAACTTTGGCTGGTTCATGGTGATGATATGGGTGTGAGTGAATATTTTAAGGCGAATTCACACTATGTTAAAATTAAACCAAAATATATATATAACAAACCAGTGAAAACACTTTTAACATGCAGAAAAAATAAATATTTTATTTATAGGAAATCATAAACATTTTGGTATTTGTTGTCACCAAGGAAAAAAGTTACTTGCACACTATCCCTACTACACGTAAATAGCCATTGGAGTGATATTGAAAAACCTACCGTTATTTAAATGTGCATAGGGATTTGGCATAATGTGCAAAAAAAATGATTTTAACTTTTTTATTACATGTATTGGGGCTGATGTGCACTATAGACATTGCTGCCGCCCATGAGTAGTGGGAGTTTGAGCGCAGGGCTTAGTTTTGTATGTTATATTTCATTTGCATTGCACAGCCATGTTACAGTGCTGCCGCCCACCCCATGTGTTCCCTATTAAGGCTTAATAAGTGTGTTGGGTTTAGAAAAATGCCTCTTTTAACCGAAAGCAGCAATGAGAATTGTTAGTGTAGGACTCAAGACTCAAGAGGTTTTGTCATGATGTGGCAAGTGAGCTTACACTTAAATAGCCATTGGAGTGATATTAAAAAAAAACCTCCAGTTATTTAAATGTGCATAGGGATTTGGGATAGCATGTAAGTATCTTTTTTCTTTGGTTTTCATAAAATATAAATATAATATATAGATTTTTTTTAGTGCTCCATCCTCTATCGGTTACTTCTGGTACCTTGATCTGTGAACCAGATAGGTGCCTTTTGGCTTCATTTTGGTTTGTCCGAATCACTTTTCCCAAAACACCACATGGACGAAACCCGAATCACCTTAAATTTTTTTTTTTTAAATCAATTTTCGGAGGAACCAAATTTTTTTTGCCTTGTACAAATCTACAACTAATTAAACCTTGAACTATCTGTGTTTTTAGTTTGAACCAAATTCATTGTTGAATGGTTTTATGGGACTCTAGCAAACAGACCACAAAAGTCCCAGAGCCTTTTTTCAAAGGTGTTTAGATCTTTAAAAAGATCCACTAAATTCTTGTAGTTCTTTGGTAGACAGGACATTCTACTTCACTTTCACTTGGGTGGAATATAACATTGGATAACTGATGTGTTGATAATACATAGCCAACTGGATACAGTAAAACAATCTGGTTTGATATCCGATATGTTGTCTACATCGTCCATAATACTAACACTCCAGATCTGACTTCTACAGACCTTTACATTAAATATCAGGGGTAACAGAAGCATTTTTAACAGTACACCATCCAAAGGGGAACAATAACGTAAGTTAAGGCCCACAATAGGATGTTTAAACACATATCTACCAGATGGGGCTGATCTTCTGCACCAACTTTTAAGAGCACTGCATAGTTGCCCTCATAGACTAACAGAAATGTGGCATCACACCATCAGTACTGTGGTGTGTGTCTAGGATAGTGTAGTACCACCACCAACAGTCTTCTTGTGTTTCTATTTCTCTATCACTTTGTGCTTTATCTGAAGTAAAGTGTCTGAGGTCTGATGAGCGTACAGAATTCTTCCAGTAAAACCGGTCCTTTAGTAGACACTGTATTGAGAATACATACAGACCATCGTGTTTCGTATCCCTCTACAAGTTAAAAGGGTAGATTTGTTGTAGAACCAACAGGCCTCCTGGTTGCGGTTTTACTGATAGGAGTACTGGAAATTGAATGCACATTGATTCTTTCCCATGATTATTGTTAGTTAATCGACATTTAATTGATTTGTGTGCTTAATACATCCAAGGACTACCCACCAGTTCTCTTTGGACTTGATGCTGTAATGGGACTGTGATACATCTTCAAGTATATTTTCTGTAGAGAAAAGCTTTTGATTTATCCTCCACAATCCCAGTTCCTACCTTTTGAATCTTATTGTTCAGAGTTCTTGCCGAACTTACGCTTTGCTGCCTTTTCCTTTGGCGAAAAGGCTAGGACTTCTTTCGATGAGCATTAAACGATTGCATCCACTATGGTCCTATTCCATAATATTCCATTCTTTCACCCAGCTGACTAGTCTCCATTTTCTACCTGACGTTGTGAGTTATTTTTCTCGTGTCTGCTAGTTAATGATATTGCTTCTGTTAGCTTGCTTGATCTCTCACCTACAACCACGAGTAACTTTTGTTTTCACTCCTTCCCTTTATCCTTTCTGAACATAAGTTGTTCTATATATTCCAACCTCTGCCTGTGTCTGTATCTGCTCTACTCCCAATGAAAATCCTGTCCTACTATCTCATAAAACTTAATGTTATGTGGTCGGTAGAAGTCTCTCAGCTGCTCTATGTCCTCAGTGTTTATCTGCACATGAGTCCGTCCCTTAGATTTGCCAAGGCATCGTGGTGCTCCTCCACCACCAGGCTTCTTGAGGCAGGGAAAGCCCTTGGTCTTGTTGAAATAGAAATGTTTGTCAGTCACTAAACGCTTGAGGCCAAGAAAATCTTGCACTCTGGCCATCTCACCAGCTGGATCTGTGATGAGTCTCTCTCCACTCACAAAGTGCATCTGGGAAATGGGGAAATGGCTAAGCCAGGGTTGGAGGTGCAAAGCGTAAAGTCCTATTCTAATAGCGTTCCAAGCAGTGTCCACCTCCCCACTGGTTTGATTGCGGAAGGCCAGTTCGCTGAAGCTGGGGATGTCTGGTTTCTTGGATAAGGTCTGTGTATAGTCTGAAATGGCACGGGTCACTGGGTTACGTACAACTACAATCAGCTTGACCTTGGGCGACATGTGGGAAATCCTGCGTGGGGCATCACGTGTTACAAAATAGCTAGGCGTCTTCTCAACAGTAATTTGCCGGTCCACAGATCGAGGCATCAGGTTCCTGCATGTGGAAAGAATAAATTAAAATTAAGGCCAAAATAACAGAGATAAAAATAAAATCCTTAAGTTGTCTAAATGTTTAGACTTTAAAAGGGCTACTCTATAACCACTACAGCCAGAGGCGTTACTGGAAACAACCGGGCCCCGGTGCAAGAATTACCATGCCCCCCATGTGTCTCATCCCCACCCAGCTCTTCCATCTGTCTCAATTCCCTCCCGTCCCTACCATATATCAATTCCCCCCAGTTCCTCTATGTGTCTCAATTCCCTCCCATCCCTTCCATGTGTCAATTCCCCCCAGTCCCTCCATGTGTCTCAATTTCCTGCCATCCCTACCATGTGTCAATTCCACCCAAGTCCCTCCATGTGTCATAATTCCTTCCCATCCCTTCCTTTGTGTCAATTTACCCCAGTTCCTCCATGTGACTTAATTCCCCCCCAGTCCCTTCCATGTGTCTCAACCCCCGCATCCATTTCATGTGTCTCAATCCCCTCCAGTCCCTTCCATGTGTCAGTTTCCCCCAGTCCCTCCATGTGTCTCAATTCCCTCCTGTCCCCTCCTTTGTGTCAATTTCCCCCAGTTCCTCCATGTGACTTAATTCCACCCAGCCCCTTCAGTGTGTCAATTACCCCCCAGTCCCTCCCATGTGTCTCAACCCCCCATCCATTTCATGTGTCTCAATCCCCTCCCGTACCTTCCATGTGTCTCAATCACCCCAGTCCCTCCCTTATTGGATGCCCTTATGCAAACGTCCACTTCCACAATGGCCAAGTAGCATCTCCACAACATTTCATTTAGTGTAATGACATAACTAAAGGTTTCCTTCCAGCAAAGTTCTACGGTCACCAATTGGTATGTTTTAATTGTATAGGTGTTTGTTTTATAACTTTAGGTGCCAAAGCAAAAGCGTCCCAAAAATATTCTAAATATTAATATTGCGGTAAAGTTTTCAGAAAGTAATACAGTCAAGATCTACTTACTTTCTGTTAGGGAAACCCACAGATCATGCAGAAGGTTTAGATGTAAGGAAAGCAAAATACTCAACAATCCCTGATATCAATAAAATGCCGAAGGGTCGAACGCCCAGGGGGAGACATTATTTATAAAAACTTCCCCAAAATACTCAACAATCCCTGATATCAATAAAATGCAGAAGGGTCGAACGCCCGGGGGAGACATTATTTATAAAAACTTCCCCAAAATACTCAACAATCCCTGATATCAATAAAATGCAGAAGGGTCGAACGCCCGGGGGAGACATTATTTATAAAAACTTCCCCAAAATACTCAACAATCCCTGATATCAATAAAATGCAGAAGGGTCGAACGCCCGGGGGAGACATTATTTATAAAAACTTCCCCAAAATACTCAACAATCCCTGATATCAATAAAATGCAGAAGGGTCGAACGCCCAGGGGGAGACATTATTTTTAAAAACTTCCCCAAAAGATATTTTTTTATTGAAGCCCATCCATCTAGTTCACTGACACTGATAGGGTTATTTACTAAAGTGAAAATTAAAAATGAATTTCAAGTGAATTTCAAATTTAACTCCAGCACAGCCAAACCATAACTGACATGAAGAATTTTTACAGGTGTAACACCGGTGTAACACTGGTCCGGTGGCATCCACTTCAGCCTGCTCAGCCAGGCTCCCCACAAAGACTCCCATTGCCACAACAGCGCGAGGGCGCTTTAATGTCTCGCTCCCGTCCCTTGCCCTGTACGTGGGGACAAGTTGGCGGGAGCATAGCAGGGGCTGAGACAGCGTGAAGGCAGCCAGGCACACATGAAAAGCAAAGGTAAGCGGCTAGGAACACATGACAAGCAGTCAAATATGAAGAAAGGTAAGTGGGTCAATGGGATATCACAATGTGTATTTTTGAAGAGTTTGTGTTTGTGCATTTCAATCAGTATGGGTCAGTGTGTGTCTGCTTGGGTCAGTGTATGTCAGTCTGCATGAGTGGGTGGAACAAATGGGGCGGCAAAATTTTTTTTGCCTAGGGCAGCAAAAATCCTTGCACCGGCCCTGATCCACTCATTACTCATCCATAACAAATCCACTAAGCTCCTTGTATAACTATAATGACTTGCTGTGATTTGTTGAAAGCCACTGTGCTTACTCGTGTAATTAAATCACTTTTCATGAACATCGTCCTACTCTCTAAGAATCTTAAATTGATATGTTTTTACCCACGGGGGAAGACGTCTTTTAAATAGCACTAATGTTTAGGATCTGTGTTTTAGGTTCTCTTTTTTTTTTTTTACTGAAGGAAGAGATCACTTAATTTTGAAATTCCCATGATGCTTTGCCAACCTATTGCGTCACGAGATTTGTGGGTTTACAACTAGTCGATTACTTCTGTCTAGCAGTGTTTTTTAACTAAACTAAGAAATCTCAAAAAACGATCAATTCACATTTTGGCGAATAAACCCCTTTGATTTGCAGACAGTTCATACATTAATGAATAACACCGTTAGTGTTATTTTTTTTTCGTGGCTCCTGTATTATCTAGGCAGGCGTTTAAGTGCAGTTAATTTATCTGGAAATAATTAATGTGAGGCGAAATTCTGTCATAGGTAACAGAAAGCACCAATCATTAAAAAATCTCATAATAAGCTGCAGCTGCTGCAATTATTTCCCAATCAAAAGAGTGTCAGAAAGAGGGTGTTCTGTATCCAGACTGTACATGAAACAGCTGGATTTAAAATAATAATAATGAAACAAAAAGCCATGAATTACTCATGATGAAACACAAATGGTTTACATTTAGATCAACAGCCGTGAACTCGAAGCAGTGTCAGAAGTTGCTGTATGAACCAGCAGTAAAGTGCTGCCTGTAATATCTACAATTCATATACCGCAGTATCGAAATTGAATGATCACAATGGATGCTTAGTAAAAGGCAGTTTGTTAAAGGGACACTGTAGGCACTATAACCATTTCATGTCATTGTGCTGGAGTCAGGGGTCACTGAGGTCGTCAGTGTTCTGCTGTTCAAGGGTGCTCAGGAGCAGGCCCGCTGGCCACCTTAGGACCCCAAAGAGGCAGCCAGCTGTGAGCTAAGGAAGACTAGGTACCTGCTCACCCGGATGGCAGGTGCCTACTCTGCCCAAATATAGTCTCTGGGAGGAGAATGGACGTGCGGTGAGGGAGCTCTAATCGTCATGCTCTTCCTGTATTGTTTCCTTGTGTGCTCTGCGGTAAATGCACTTAATGGAAGGACTCCAGACACTGTAGCAACTTCAATTAGCTGTGGCAGTTACAGTGCATAATGTGTCACTTTAAGGGTCAATACGTAGCCCTGGTTTATGAATTGCCAATATACAGTTTTTACAATTCCTGTTTATTGAAAGTATACAGTCCTAATGTGTTTGTTCCCCTTCCATCAGAGGGAACTGAGAACCCGACTGGAATTTGTACCACAGCCAGTAACCCTGGACATCTTGACCGTGCTGATGGCAGACGTACAGGATTACATTATGGCACAGCAGCACCAGGGGCCACCATCCAGGGCAGAATCCATCGCCAACTCATTCGGCGCTCCAGTGAAGCAGAAAATACCCTACCAGGCATTTAAAGCGTTCTGCGAGGAGAAGGATGAGATTGACGGATACCTGCAGGATTTTGAGCGGTTATGCGACCTACACGATCTGGAGCAGGCCATGTGGGTACCCCTACTAGCAGGCAAGTTGGCAGGATGAGCAGCCGAGGCGTATCGCGCTGTGCCCAGAGAGGACAGCAAGGACTATTTTAAAGTCAAAAGGGCAATTCTGGAGAGGTATGCCATAACCCCGGAGGCATATCGGCGTAAATTTCGGGGATTGAGGAAGCCGGAAAAAGATTCCCACGCTGAGTGGGCACATAAGCTTGACCAAGCTTCACAAGGGTGGATTCAGGCGAGCCAAGCCACCACCATGGAGGGACTGCGCCAACTCATCCTGCTGGAGCAATTCTTTAACGGACTGTCACCAGAGGCACAAGAATGGGTAAGGGACAGAAAACCCCTCACCCTAACCGAAGCCGCCCGGTTGGCGGATCAGCACTTTGATGCCAGGAGGCACCATGGGCTTCCCAACAGGGGTCCTCTGAGACCAGCTGTACAACACCACCCGACCATCTCCACACCAACCAACTCTGCTCCCTTCCGGCCAGCACCGGGGAACCCCCCACCGCCATCCCGCTACAATGGCAGGGCCAACATACAATGCCATACCTGCCGCCAGTGGGGGCATATATCCCGGGAGTGTACCCAGAATCGGAGTAGACAGGCATGGAACCAGGTACGACAAAACTCCACTCCAAGGGCAGCTGCTCATTACTACCACACGGAACCTGACAACTCCGAGCTGGTCAGTCTGCAGACCGAGGAACCATTGGGAGTTTTATACGAAGTGATGTCGGTACAGGCCACGGACAACAGGCAGCATCACCGTCAAGTTGTGTTTGTGGGGGGGGAAAGAAGTACAGGGGCTGAGGGACTCGGGAGCCACTTTGACCCTGGTTGCTCCACATTTGGTTCCAGATGCGGCCCACACTGGCGGATCAGTGGCTGTCCGGGTAGCAGGGGGAGCCATGTACCGGTTACCCACTGCCAAGGTACATTTGAACTGGGGTGCTGGGGAGGGGGTTGTAGAAGTGGCAATCATGAAGAAGTTACCAGCAGATGTGGTTTTGGGGAATGACTTGGGCCAGATGACTTCCGCTTTCCTACCTCAGGCCCCTTCACAGGAGGCGCACCCAGTAACCACACGGCAACAGGCTCGCACCACGGCACCACCAACACACTCTGAGGCTCAGGTAAGTAACCATGACCCTCCCTTGACAAATATGACCTGGGACACCCCAACCACTTTTGAAGCCGAGGTTCAGACAGACCCCACACTGCAGGTGTACCGAGATAGGGTAGACACGGACCAGGTGGGGCGGGAGGGGGAATGGTACATTTGGGAAAATAAGTTACTGTACCGGGTGGCTGAAAGGGCAATAGGAAACTCTGTGACGCTCCAAACTAAGCAGCTGGTAGTACCCCAGAAGTATAGGCATGAGTTACTGAGAATAGCCCATGACATCCCTCTGTCCGGCCATTTAGGGATGACCCGGACCCGATATCGCTTAACACATGCTTTCTTTTGGCCCGGGATTTCTAAAGATGTGAGGCATTATTGTACCTCCTGTGATGTGTGTCAGAGGGTAGGCAAGAGAGGGGATCGCCACAAGGCGAAACTGTGTCCCCTACCTATAATTGAAGAACCGTTCAGACGTGTAGCTGTAGATATAGTGGGGCCACTACCAAAGCCCAGCCCCTCCGGGAAGCGATATATATTGACCGTGGTAGACTACGCCACCCGGTACCCCGAGGCGATTGCTTTAACAAATATCCACGCTGAGACCGTGGCCGAAGCCCTGATGAAAATATTCTCCCGAGTAGGGTTCCCACAGGAAATGGTCTCCGATAGGGGGACACAATTCACGGCTGAGGTTACTCAGCAGTTATGGAGAATATGTGGCATTAAACCAATCATTAACTCAGCCTACCACTCTCAGTCCAACGGATTATGTGAGAGGTTCAACGGTACCCTAAAACAGATGCTCCGTACATTCGGAGAGACCCATAAGGACTGGGAATGATTCCTTCCCCATCTGTTATTTGCTTACAGAGAGGAACCCCAAGAGTCTACCGGTTTCTCCCCATTTGAACTGTTATTTGGGAGAAGGGTCCGGGGACCATTGGATCTCATTAGGGAGCATTGGGAGGGGGAGGGTAGCGCAGATGGGACCCCTATTGTACCATACGTACTGGCGTTCCGGGATCGCCTGGAGGAATTGACCCAGGCAGTACGCACGAACCTCCAGGCCGCCCAGCAACGACAGCGTCGTTGGTATGACAGAGGGGCCAGAGACCGTAGTTTTCAAGTGGGACAGAAGGTGTTAATCCTCAAACCTGTTCGCACCGATAAACTGCAGGCCGTCTGGCAGGGCCCATACCAGGTGGTAGAGCAGAGATGCGACACCACCTATGTGATCGGCCCATGCTCTGGAGTAGGGAAGAGACGCATGCTCCATGTGAACATGCTCAAACCCTACCATGAGCGAACTGAGGACGTGGCAGCTATTTGCACGCCCGCCTCAGAAGATCAGGAGAACTTGCCTCTTCCAGATCTACTAGAGCAGGAGGAGCAGAAGGAGCCCTCCCAAGGGGTTCAGCTGGGGGAGCGGCTAAGTCCTCAAGAGCGTACCCAGGTACAAGAATTGATAGCGACAAAGAGTGCCACCTTTTCTAACTTACCTGGGTACACGCCACTAGCCACTCACCGAGTAGAAACCCCGGGACAGCTTCCCATGCGACAGACCCCATATCGGATTCCTGAATCCGTGCGGGAACACATGAGGAAAGAGATTGAGGAGATGTTGCAGTTGGGGGTTATCGAACACTCCGATAGCCCCTGGGCATCGCCGGTAGTCCTGGTTCCCAAGAAAGATGGTACCACTCGGTTCTGCGTGGACTACCGGAGGTTGAACGACAAAACCGTGTCGGACGCCTACCCGATGCCTCGGATAGACGAACTGCTAGATAGGATGGCCAGGGGTCAGTATCTCACTACAATAGATCTGTGTAAGGGATACTGGCAAATTCCACTAGCCGAGGACGCCATCCCCAAGTCGGCGTTTGTCACCCCGTTTGGCTTATACCAGTTTAGAGTCATGCCATTCGGGATGAAAAACGCCCCCGCGACTTTCCAGCGGATGGTGGATCGGCTACTGGACGGGTTCCAGGATTATGCGTGTGCATACCTGGACGATATTGCCATCTACAGTCAGACCTGGTCGGATCACCTACAGCATATAGGGGCTGTAATAGATCGGATCCGGGAGGCAGGGCTTACCTTGAAACCCAGCAAATGCCACATAGGGATGGCAGAGGTCCAGTACTTAGGACACCGGGTTGGTAGCGGGCAACAGAAGCCTGAGCCCGCCAAGATTGAAGCTGTAGCCCAGTGGCCTACCCCTAGGACCAAAACCCAAGTCCTTGCTTTCTTAGGTACCGCAGGGTATTATAGAAAATTTGTGCCCAATTACAGTGCCCTGGCCAAACCCCTGACTGACTTGACGAAGAAAAACCTGCCCAGGCAGGTCATCTGGGCCCCAGAGTGTGAACAGGCATTCCATCAACTGAAGACGGCTCTAACTAATGCCCCTGTACTGGCTGCTCCCGATCCAACTAAACGTTTTCTTGTCCACACAGACGCCTCCATGTTTGGATTGGGAGCAGTATTAAGCCAGGTCGGAGCCGATGGCGGAGAACACCCCGTAGCATATTTGAGTCGAAAACTGTTACCTCGAGAAGTGAGCTACGCCGCCATAGAAAAAGAATGCCTGGCCGTGGTGTGGGCCCTGAAAAAGTTACAGCCATATCTCTATGGGCAACCCTTTTCTTTGCTCACAGATCACAACCCGTTGGTATGGCTAAACCGTGTGGCTGGGGACAATGCCAGGCTGCTGCGCTGGAGTTTGGCGCTGCAGCCCTTTGACTTTACGATCCATTACCGCCCAGGGAAACAAAACGGTAACGCCGACGGGTTGTCCAGACAAACAGACCTTGAGAAGTGATCTGTGAGCCCTCCTCCGGACATCCCCAAGCCGATCCGTTGGGATCAGACTGTGTATGCCGGCTTGGTTCTGGGGGAGCATTGTGGCAAACCTAGCCACTTGGACAATACAAAGAGACTGTGCCTTTAAGGGTTGCCTGTATGTCTAGAGAGATATGTGCTTCATTCTGTATGTGTATGCTTTATGTATGTTCTGCATTGCCTTTAACCGAATGCAAATGGCGGTTTTGTATGGGGATTTTCTTTCGTTTCACGAACGGCACTTTGGAGGGCCGTTCGTGAACCGAACGCAATACCCCCTAATAGCCCACACACTTAGAGGCGTGTGGCGCTAGTTAACCGATTGCAACAATGTTGCAATCGGTTATTAGAGGCTCTCCTGGGTGGCCGTCGTTCGACTACCGACCATGCGGCGGTCGGCCATCTTGGATCCTTTGTTCCCTCAGCGGTGCTAGGTCGTCGAACGCATGGTACTAAAAACGGCTACTCGACGGCACGAACACCGCTGAGCCTCCAGGACGTTCGGGAGTTTCGGGACATTCGGTATTTTGTTCCCTGCAAGCAATCGGTTCTTTTTATATGTTTTATCAGAAATCTGTCTTTCGTGCGGCGTTCGGTTATTTTAGCTGAGATCTGAGCGGTAATCTCACGAATGATGCGCTCAGACCCCAGCTATCTACCGAACGTCCATTCGTGTAAATCCACCATATATTCAACAAGTTATGGATTTTTGTGTGAATTGTCGGTTCTGCTGCACGAGGGGATAATCCACTTAACGGTGCATTCTGGGAAGATGATCCCTCTCGTGCAGCGGTGCCTGATGGGAGAAATATGCTGTAATGTAAGTCCCCCATGTAGTCCCCTCTGGGAGTGCCCCTGGGGAGGGACTCAGGAAACCCCTTGCATGGGGACTTGTATAAATTGTCCAGCCGATTAAAAGGATTTCAGTTGACTCTCAGAACTGTGTCTCGTCCGGTTACTGGGAGGTTGGGGATATTGCCTTGTTGTTTCAGCGCTTGACTGTGGATTCGTTCCTGAACCAGCGGAATTCGTGGATTTATTATTGACGTTCCGCTACAACTTCTCTTTATTTTGTATTTTTATTGGAAGGGGATTTGCTACCGATTCTAAAAAATAGCAAACATAAAAGTAAAATATACCAGTTATATATATATATATATATATATATATATATATATATATATATACCCCCAAATACAGCCTACGGCCTCCCTTGTAGAGTACCTGGTGGTGTATGGAAGGGGTTATTGGGTTATTGCACCAACTCTGCTTATATTGCATATTTAGCTCAATCCTAATTTTCATACAGAGCACTGCAATTATGGAATAACCTCCAAGACACAATCTACCTCCACACTAATATCCTTTAAAGGACCACTATAGTGCCAGGAAAACATACTCGTTTTCCTGGCACTATAGGGTCTCTAGGTCCCCTCCCACCCTCAGTGCCCCCCTCCTACCGGGCACTAGTGGATGGAAGGGGTTAAATCTTACCTGTTTTCCCCCGCCAGGCTCCCTCGGCACGGGGAACTCTCCTCTTCCTTTTCACCATCCTTGGCTGAATGCACATGCGCGGCAAGAGCCGCACGCGCATTCAGCCAGTCCATAGGAAAGCATTCTCAATTCTTTCCTATGGACGCTGGCGTCTTCTCACTGTGAAAATCACAGTGAGAAGCGCGGAAGCCCTCTAGCGGCTGTCAATGAGACACCCACTAGAGGCAGGATTAACCCATAGGTAAACATAGCAGTTTCTCTGAAACTGCTATGTTTACCGCAGAAAGGGTTAATCCTAGATGGACCTGGCACCCAGACCACTTCAATTAGCTGAAGTGATCTGGGTGCCTATAGTGGTCCTTTAAGGGATCCCTGTCATCATATCTCAGTACAGAATGCACCTGTAGTCATGGTTGATTATATTTCTTACCTGTTCTGTGTTAAATGTATATATGTGTATTTTAATATTACTTTGTATTTTTAATATTATACTGTGATTTTTAATACTCTATGGGCCCCCAAACAATGCATTGTTTGTGGGCGAAGGACAAACTTCAAAACGAGAGAAATCTCAATGGATCCTTCCTGGTAAAACATTTTATAAATAAATCAATCAATTTATATTAGAGTGTTACCTGTACACATATGAGTTTATTCAATAACCCAAGAAATGGGGAGAATGGGTTGCTGAAGATGAAGAAGTCCTGGCCTTGCAGACAGTAATGGGACATGTAGTAAAACACTCCTTAAACACATCTTAAAGACAATTCCTAATCATGATTTCTAAATTTTACCTAACCCTAATTCAACTCCCTAAACTTCTCTAAACCTTATGAATAACCACTAACCCCAGCCTGAATCACAATGCCTAACTCAAGCCCCAAAACCTATTACATCAATTTAGCAAACTATGATCAGCAAATACTACTGCGTGCCAAAAGGGTCAACTCCAACCTACTGGAGCCAAGATGGACAATTCCCATGTGTACAGTACAGGCATGAAAATAAATTAGCAGATACTTACCTTAACTTTGAAGAGGTAAACAAACGAGTCTTAGGCTGTTAGTATATTATAAATATCTTTTCAGTGTCTCCATACCTACTCTCTAGACCAGATTAACAATAATATATCTCAGTGTTTTATTGTGTTTTGCTAGGAGATAAAATGTGTTTAATTAAAGGTATTTAAACGAAAATTAAGACTGAGGAAGCCAACCAGATTAAGTGAGTAATCGTTATTGAACTTTCTACAATAAATGTATATGTAAGCCGCATTTAATTTTAAACACATTTTAATGTACATTAGGGAAATGAAGCAGAACAGGAAACTCCTCACCAAGCACTTCCTGTTTTAATTCCAGGCTCTCTGTACAATGTTGCTTTATGGAATTCCCTATTCTGACCTCAGATTGATGAGGGTGTCTATCAGTCCTTCAATTGTCCACTTTGTATATTATTACTTCTGTTCCTTCTAATTTGGAAAATAATGGACCACAGTTTAAAGGCACTCCACCAAGGTGATATCCAGCAATAAATGCTACCTCCCTTATCTGAGTTGAATTCCTTTGTATGCTACGTAATTAGCGTTCATATATATGCTGCTTTGGCTGCTATAACTCACAGATGACCTGTCACAAAGAGTTTGAAGAATATAACGCACCTAGCCAAGGAAATAAATGAAGGGGCAGACTTGTGAGTGAGAGAAGTGACTGCCAGGATCTAATCACAACACCCTATAGATTTTCTCATTATGTGTCTGATCAGAATTATTGATCTCTTTGGAAGACAGTCTATTAATTACAATCCACATGGATTGTGTGTGCGTGTTTTCTTTTTTTCTAACCTTTAATTTTACTGCTCTGATCATCTCTCCCCTGTTTAAATATTCCAAGACATAATGGGCTGTGTTCTATATGAGCAGCCGTGTGTCTTCTGTCGATTCTTATTGATCACAGCGAAAATTAACAGGTGAAACCTAACAGATCTTACTGAAAATCCAGTGTCTCCAGTGATCTGACCGGGTCAGCAATAGCTGTCGGTGCTAAGCCTATTTCTGTGGATCATTTATTTTCTTTGTTAATAATGAATATTTATATAACGTTTTTAAATGGTGACTAATCCTATGTGATTACACGGTCATTTAATGAGTAATAAACTTTTTTTATTAGTGCTCTTGATATCTGTTCTGGTTACTTTGTCATAGTTAGGTAGGATATTGCGGTAATTATAAGTGCTAGTATGCTTGCTTGTTAATGCAAATATCTAATCCGCCAACTACAGGAGGACAACGCAATGCGTACGTTGGTTTGGCTTGGTCCAGTTCTTGTTCAGATAAAAGATCAGAATGGGGAAGAATTATGATCTCAGTGACTTTTGACGATGGAACAATGGCTGCTTCGAGACGTGGGTTAGTATGCCGGAAATTAAAAAGAATTTTTTTTACTTACAAAAGTCTGTAGACTGTACAGAGAATGGTTTGAAAAAAAGAATTAAGCAAGGGTCCGATCCAAGGATAAAAATAATTTGTTAATGAGACAGGGCACATTAAAATGAACAGAATGGATCAAGTATTATAAACCTTTAATTCGATGGGCTAAGCAGCAGAAGACCTCACTGGGTTCCATTTATACAGACAACAGAAAACTGAGGCTTCCGATCACAGGTGCTCAAAAACGGACAGAAGAAGAATGATCAGGTGTCTCTGCTGTGACATGTAGACAACAAAGCCAGAATTTGGTGAAAATATCATTAATTCATGTCTTGCCTTGTGTCGACAGTTTAGGCTGGCGGGAGTGTTTAATGTGCAGAATATTTTATTGAAAAATAGGCCAAAATTGAAGAATTCTCATACTCAATTATGTATTACTTTCAGCAATGTTTTCACTAAAATTTGAAATTCCCTTTGAATTTCATTTAAATTCACATTTTAGTGAGTACTAACACTGTGTGAAATCGCAGTTGGAGCACTAATCACTGTACTCTGCGGCTTTTAGCAGTGGATCACCCGTGAGTCAATGAAGAGTGAAGATAACTTCGAGAATTACCTGAATTGCCAGAAATTACTAATAAAAGACAATAAGTTTAACATTAGTCTTCTTCATCATAACTTTATTAAGGCTGTACATTAATATCCATCTGCCAATTTCATTCATCATCTCTATATATATTCTAACTGCTCACTAATAAGCTCAGTAAAAGGAGCATTTTTGAATTAAATTATTCAAAATGACTATTCTGCTTAGAACAAAGTGTTTTCAGTGCTAACAGAGCAACAGATCAGAAAAACAAGTATTTTAGAGCGGATTCCTTCAAATATTGCTGCTTTGATCTCACCTGAATCGCTCATTATTGGAGGTTTATTGTCAGACATGTTTGTTTTCATTCCCTAACCTTAAGATTTTGCTTCTGTCTGTTCATCAGAATGGTGTTTGCAGAGATTAAAACAGCGTGATGTGATTTACTCACGAAACAGCAAATTGTAGTAAACTGAATTGCGAAAATTTACGGGAGAATGTGCAGATTTGAAAAATAAAATATAAATCATCTAGAGTCAAAGCTTTGTTGTTATTTTGGACTGAATTTTGCAATCTGGTTTTCAATTCACCCCAATTCTCTGCATTCTATACGTATTCTATATGCAAAATAGGAGAAAGAATTAGCCCTTTACACCAGAATGTAATGCCCCTCATCCCGGGGAGACAGGTGACCCACTAAACATAAGTTTGGCTGGGAAGGATGAAAGTAAGAATTAAAAAAATATATATATTTTTGACAATATTTTTGAATACAGTAGCAATATAATGCATTAAATAATTATTGGCTCACACTTTACATATACAATCCAGTTAGATAATAACTATCCTGCTACAGGCTATTTAATATTACATGTACTTATCCCCTATGTTTAACACAAATTAGCATGTGAGGTCTGAAAAATAAAATGAATTGTAGAAATCCACACGGCTGTATTCAGCTCTGTTCTGAAACTGACTGCCTCCATTTTGACTCCATTAATCATTTTTAAAACAACAATGTAATTGTCTGTCTGTCATTGATTGTAGTATGTAGAGGAGGGAATAATGTAATGTTTCAGTTCAGTGTGTGTGTGCCTTGGCTGTGCCAGGACTGAACTGGATTGTGATGTCAATCGCTAAATCTTTAATATCCATTTATAAGAAAGCACAGCATCACATGAAAAGTCACATTACAAGTCACAAGTGATTTTCAATGTTTTATTGAGTAATGTCATTTCCTAGAGATGTAATGATTAGCTTCGAGACTAGCAGAGCATCATGGAACATGTAGTTTATATATGGTGATCCACATTGGGCTGGTGGTATATAAGTTTTATCCGATAAGGATTGGAATTTTTTTGCAAGTGTAGCAATGACGTCTGAACACATGGGAGATATATATACTGCCACAGTCCGACAGTAAATTAAAACATATGACAAGATACAATCTATGGACAAAAACATTTACTGTTTACTCCCTACTTACGGTGTCGAGGCCCTGCACCATCGGTTATACGCAGCTATAACCGCTTTCTCAATTTGATCAACAGGCTATTAGGGCAAATATAATAATCTATTTTACATTTTAAAAAAAACAAAAAAAACAGATTATACCAGGACAAAGAATCAAACAAACAAAACAGGATAGGAAGGCGAAAAACAAAACTGTGCCGTAGAAAGTTTGTTAGAAACCAAGCAGCCATTGTAAGTGTGGTTGTATAGACACTTTGAAAGCACTATAACCACTACAGGTTGTTGTGCAGGTTGTTGTGGTGTTACTGATCCCATGAGTACTTGCCAATTATCCCAAACACAGTCCTGATTTTGGTCCCCTGCCCCAGCTGTTTTCTTTAAAGTCCCAGTTCTGCTGAGAAGAGTGAAAATTACCTTAAAGGAATACTAGTAGCACCATATCCACTGCAGCGGCTGTAGTGGTTTTTGTGTCAGGAGTGCCCTGGTGGCCGACCTTATTGTAAGTAGTCAGCCCTTTTAGAGTGGTTTAATTTTTTCTGGCACCAGTTAGCCAGCCTGTTCCTCAGCAGAGTATTATATAACATGTTTATGTGCAGTGTCCTAGACATTGATGGATTTATTCTGTAAAATTGCGTAGAATTGACACGGGGATTACAGACACTAGGGAAATCAAACACACACAAATGAGCCAAACATGAGCTCTGACACAGTCACGGGAAAAGGTAATCTAATTTCTTTGAATTTGCATGCCTATGTCTGTTTGGAAGGAAATATGATGTAAAAACCCTGTTACCATTAATACGCTACAATCCAATAAGTAGCTTATCCATGTATTGCTTTCGACTAAGAGGAGTCAAACAATCCTAAACTACTCAATGAAGATTAACCCTCACACCATACAAAACATAAAATATAGAAATATGGTGAAATTTACTGAATTTAACATTGGTTGCATTGCTGAGGTTATGTATAAAAATCTGCATTCCTGGATTAGGCGCTAAGAAAATAGCAAGCGGTTGGAACGTTCCATTCGTTTTCCAAGTGATTAAACCATGTTTAGAACTCTAGTCCCAGAACGGTTCCTTATCCATAGCCTATAACCCAGCAAGTGACCATGAAACAATCATTCAGGCTTATTCACTCAAGTGTGAATTGTCTGAAATTCAAAGTGAATTTAAAGTAAGTTTCCTATTTTAGGTAACAACAGCTAACAAACTGTTTGTAAAATTGTAAATAAACATAAAAATAATGTTTTAGGGGGGCGGAGCCAACTGCCGAGCTGATCAGACGCCATTTCTGACAGCTCCGACATCTAAACTAAAATCTCGCCTAAATCTTGACCATCAAGCCTGATCCCACCACCCCAAACACATACACCGACCTGGGAACCCGCACTGCATCGATAGATGCCCTTCTTTGCGAAAACAAAGACGCAGAAGCAGAAGCAGAAGCGCAAGCCCGGGGCCTACTCCGCGCACACACTGCCTACCCTAGCGGCGCTCTACGGTGGAGCCTATCAAGGCCCTACAAGTAACCCGGGCATCGGATCCCCTTCCACCTCGGGAGACTTCATGCCCGCCATGGGGCGACGCTCCCAGAAAGCTGGAACCCAGATAGAAGGTAGAGACATCGGGGCCATGCTTCAGCGGCCTGCTAGGCCCAAACAGACCCCAGAGGAAAATCAGCCTAGTCCTACCCAAACAGCTCAAGCTGAACTAACCGAGAGAAATAACCTCTATATAGCACCACCAGCACCCCCGGAGGGATCACCACCAGCGACTAAACATGACTTACAAATCCTCCTACATGAGTTTCACAAAATCCTGTCGCAAGAACTAACAGGAATAAAAGCAGAGTTACAGAGTACAAAAGACCGGGTACAGGCCACAGAGGCTGATATAGCCGAAGTCACCACTAACCTAACAAAAGTGCAAGACTCGGTACACCAGCTCCAAAAATCCCACCACAATATGGCCTTACACCTGAACGCCCTCGAGAACAGCCATAGACGCAACAACATCAAGGTACGAGGCATCCCTGCAGAGATCTCCACTGATGAACTGCCGCACTACACAAGAAGGCTACTGGCAACAATCTTACCTCCAGCGGCGGCAAGAAAAATGGTGATTGACGGAATATACCGGGTCGCGGGCCCCCTAAGAGCCGCCTCACAAACAGCTCGGGATGTTATACTTCGCTGTGCATCTTCCTCTGACAAGGGACAAATAATGATAGCGCTGCGGGGCAAGACCCCACTAATGTTTGAAGACTCTAGTCTCACCTTCTATCAGGACTTGACGAGGGCCACCTTACAGTGGCGCCGATCACTTCATCCAGTGACCCAACAACTACGTACCGCCAATATCACCTACAGGTGGGGAGCGCCGGGCTCACTCTTAACTACACACAATGGGACTACCCTCACACTCACCTCGCTTGCGGAAGCCTCATCTTTTCTTGAAACGCTGGGACTGACAACTGTAGACACATCAGAGGGCCAGAGGGACCTAGAGAATGGCACTCCCTTGGCTTGAAGCACCGCTTGCCCACCCAATCACGGCGAGAAGAAACAATACCAAGGACACTACAAAAAGACTATAAGTAGTCGGCTCACCCAGATAATAGCAATGCGAATGTTGGTTTATCTGTATATAGGTTGAATACCCGAGAACACTTACCATCCCCAACCTGTATGACAGGGTCTTCTACCTATACTCCTTTAACAACGGGGACCCTCCTTAAGGGCACCCAGACCCACCTCAGACAGCATTAAGAGATGCTCTATCAACCCCCCCTCCCCCCCCGCCGCCCCCTTGGTTAGGGGCACAAATAGCAAAACGGTACATAAACGATCTAGTGAAACACGCAGACATAAGAGTGAAGCCAAAGGGAATGTAAATACACTCCTGACCCTCCTGTCACATAACCATACACAGACACCACCCCTAACAGCGACACACCTAGTTGCAGATCGTATAGAGTATTGTTTGTTAGGAGCAGGGACCTGAGATAGTGACACAATGGACATACGATAAAAACCTTCTTAGCTCAACACCTAGTCTCAGACCCGCAACTACAAGCTTTGATTCACCCCGTGAGCACTGACATGCCCTGTTGCACCCGAAAAGCACTCACCTCATCACCGACATGTCCTATCAAATGCAGTTGATATACTACAAAAAGTGCTGTCTAATCGTTGATACTTACCTATGCCTCGCAATTGTATGCTTGTTCATAACCTACTTCTGCTGTTGTGGCAGAATAGGTAAAATTGTTCTATTATCGCACGACTAAATAAAGAATTAAAAAAAAAAAAAATAATGTTTTAGTTTTAATGTTACTCCAAGAACCATGACTACTTTAGTGATTTGAAGCGGTTATGGTGCTTGTGCAGAGTTTTGCTATGAAATATTGCCCACATTGAGTTTAACCTCTATGCTGCCTGTGGTATAACTCCACCTCCAGCAGCGTCAATCAGCCAGCCAGGAAATAGAAGACCAGGCAGCTAATGTGAATTCTGTCCATATATCTAAGCACAGAATGTCAGTGAAACACAATAAGAAAACACTCTCAAAGCTGTTCTTAAACTACATTTCCCATGATTCTTAGACCTGTATTATCTAGAGAGAAAATAATTTAAAGACAAACTGTCCCCTCAAAATTATTTTTGATATAATAATACTTTTGTCAAGCTTTGAAAGAAAACAGAGATTTTTTTTAAAATTAAATATATGTAAAAAATTTGCAAAACTCATTCCTCCTTTAGTATATGACAGGATCCTTCAGCCACATACACAGACCTTGCGTCAGACAGTGTTTGAATACCGACAGTCTATATGGTCTTCCATACTTCACTCTTTTCACGGAAACAGGGATAACCATAGAGACTAACTGTTGGTCTTCTCTCTCTTTTTAAAAATTTTTTTTTTAAATATATACTACATTTAAAAAAAAAATTCTGTTTCCATTCAAAACGTGATGATCGGATTATTTTATGAAAATAAAGTTTTGAGGTGACAGTTTTCCTTTAAATAATGACATCGACTCCTGTGGGATCTTGATAAACAAAACAGATATCCTTTAAACAGCAAAACCATAAACCATCTCAAGTCAAATTCTCCCAAAAATATTATGCAGGAGAGATCCGTGTGTTGGATAGAAAATGATGTTGTACAGAGCGTGGTGCGCAGAGCTTGGTATAGAGATTGTAAAATATCTAGCCCATGATAAGCTCTATTTAGTGAATAAATATTGCAGGACTCTCCAATACTAGATTAATATTATTTACAATACTTGTCTACTGCGATTTTAACACCTTCATGACAAGTGGTTAGCCAAATCCTATGATACCATAACAGTTGTGGCAAGCCATCTATCACGAAAAAAAAATACCTGTATTCCACAATGCTGTGTACAGCCTGAAAAAGGGAACTCACGGGGGCCTCTCTGTTTTCAAAGCAGCATTTAAAAAAAGAAAATAGCACAGGGATAATTTAACCCCATGAGTGAATTTGGGGTGAGCTATATATTTAAGAAGTCTTCTATAGTGAGCTCACCTAGAGACTTTAGAAACGTAGTAAATATTCATCGGTGGGGTTACAGACAGAACGATATATAGTTATACGTACTACTAACAGAGTAGAGGTATTAACCCCTTAAGGACCAAACTTCTGGAATAAAAGGGAATCATGACATGTCACACGTCATGTGTCCTTAAGGGGTTAAGCTTTGCCTATTCCTTGGACTTGAAATGGTTGCAGTTATCAGCATTCAGATCTATACATTTGTACCAAGATAGATTTTACAATTGTACTGACTCATCACTGTCTTTCCGACTGCTTAGTAGATAAGATATGGCCGGTATAGCAATAAAACGTGCTTTAATAAATGAAAACTCTAGACCTGTGATAAAAACTCAAGGGTGGCTATGGATGATGGGAAATGTAGTTCGGAAACATCATGAGAATTCAAAGTGAATATCAAATTTAAGGCCAGAGAAGTCAAAGTGGAAGCATACCTGACTAAGAGAATGTACTATTTTGGCCTTAAAGGAACATTATAGTATGCTTTTAAATTTGAAATTTACGTTGAATTCTCTTTTTAGTGAATAGATCATTTTGTCAGTTGCTGGCTGTTATAATAATATTAATAATTCTGAAATATATCATGTTAAAGTGTTGTTAAGTGTGCACTCCCAATAACATTACAGAACGCGTCCTCTCTCTATATATTTTAAAGTGGGCTCTAAGTTTTGTACAGCCCTGAAAGTTAGTAATGTATTTTTTTTTTTCATTTTTTGTAATATTTACATTGTATGCCAGGCTGTTTTGGCTGAAAATGTCTAATTCCCATGGTGTTCTGCGCATGCCTGCTGTGTGGAAGGAGTAATATATTAATTGTAGGAAGTACATGGAATAACTGTCCAGCAGAGGTGGTAAAGGCAATCTCTATCAGCAACAGCTCCCATGATCCTTTGCAAGCCTCATGGGATTTTGTTTTCAGCAGAGGACCTGGTTTGGTTGACACCATGGGCGATAGGGTGACCCAATGCATGCCTCCATTCCATTGCTTGCTTTCTGCTGGGCTTTGGAGAAAGGACAGGTCTGGGATTCACTTTCTGGAAACACAAATCTGTCTGTCCTGTGCCATGAAAACAGAACTATGTTCCCCAATCACGCCGATAAGTGGGGCCAATAGGGGTCCGGTGACTATGGGAATCCTGGCTGGAACCCTACTCTGCAATTTAACTGTTATTACATCATTGTATATAATGCTTCTTATAGGAATCTGTATAGAACGCTGAAATAATAAATTAAATAGAATATCTAGCAACTCTTAATGGACTAGATAGATAGACAAAGTACAGATAGATAGATAGATAGATAGATAGATAGACAAAGTACAGATAGATAGATATATAGATAGATAGATAGATAGATAGATAGATAGATAGATAGATAGATAGACAGATAGATAGACAAAGTACAGATAGATAGATAAAGTATAGATAGATAGATAGATAGACAGACAAAGTACAGATAGATAGATAGATAGATAGAGGATAGATAGATAGATAGATAGATAGATAGACAAAGTACAGATAGATAGATAGATAGAGGATAGATAGATAGATAGATAGATAGACAAAGTATAGATAGATAGATAGACAAAGTATAGATAGATAGATAGATAGATAGATAGATAGACAAAGTATAGATAGATAGATAGATAGATAGATAGACAAAGTATAGATAGATAAAGTATAGATAGATAGATAGATCGATCGATCAATAGACAAAGTACAGATAGATAGATAGATAGATAGATAGATGGACAGACAGATACAAACAAAGTACAGATAGATAGACAAAATACAGATAGATAGATGATAGATAGAGTGTAGATCGATAGATGAGAGATAGATAGATAGATAGATAGATAGATAGATATAATTTAGATAGATAGACAGACAGATAGGCAGATATATAAACAAAGTACAGATAGATAGACAGATAAATAGACAAAGGATAGATAGACAGACAGATATATACACAAAGTACAGATAGATAGATAGATAGATAGATAGATAGATAGATAGATAGATGGACAAAGTACAGATAGATAGATAGATAGATAGATAGATAGATAGACAGATATATAAACAAAGTACAGATAGACAGACAGACAGATAAATAGACAAAGGATAGATAGATAGATAGATAGATAGATAGATAGATAGATAGATAGACAGACAGTGGACAGATAGATAGATAGATAGATAGATAGACAAAGTATAGATAGATAGCTAGATAGATCGACAGACAAAGTACAGCTAGATAGATAGATGGACCAATATAGTATAGATAGATAGATAGAGTGTAGATAGATAGATAGATAGATAGAGTGTAGATAGATAGATAGACAAAGTATAGATAGATCGATAGATAGATAGATAGGCAAAGTACAGATAGATAGATAGATAGATAGATAGATAGTGTAGATAGATAGATAGACAGACAGACAGACAGATAGGACAAAGTATAGATAGATAGATAGATAGATAGATAGATAGACAGACAGATACATACACAAAGTACAGATAGATAGATAGATAGATAGACAGATAGATAGATAAAGTATAGATAGATATATAAATTATAGATGGATAGATAAAGTATAGATAGATAGACAGTAGATAGATAGATAGATAGATAGATAGACAGATAGATACATTATAGAGGGATAGATAGAACATATATATTTGATTTTTAAATTTATTTTTCATTTTATTTATTTATTTAGTTATTTATTTGTTTAATCTAATATTTAATAATGGGCAAGCAGTACAGAGCTAGTGCCCTCTCCTATTTACCCATGTACCTGGCTGTCCTGCTGCTCACACAACTCCCAAGGTGTTTCCTGTCTAATCTATTTTACTGAATTAATGGTGATTGTTTTGTTTCCCTTATATTTGTATTTAATAAAAGATACCAATTCCATGCTGTGCAATTCACAAATAACCTTAATGAGAAGGCGGAGGCGGTATGGGGGGTCCAGCTTTTATGGTAAGGACCCATCAATCTCAGGCTGTTTAATGCCCTGTATTTGCCATCTGAGTGTGCCACCAATGCCACTCTATGAACTAATAATCAATCAGTGAACCCACAATTATTACAATACTCTCCTAGTGGAAGCTCCATAGTCCTGTACTGGAAACACATTCCTGACTCCCATCACTCCCAGCCAGACCTCCCATGCTGTGTGTTGTTTTTACATAGTCACAGTATCTATTCGGCTAGACATTCCCTGAGTCATTAACCTATTTAACATTGTTTAACTTTGTAACTCGCCAATTTAAACCGAATTAAAACACACGTTTCCTTTGCAGAATCTTGCAGCCAAAAATCCAATTTCAGCCTTATCCATAATGCGATGTAAACCGATCCCCAAAGCAAATTTACTAACATGTTCAGGTCCTATTTAATGGCAAAGCATTGAGTGTGACAGGCTCTGGGTACAATTTAAGATGTGATGCTAGCTAACACATCATTCTAGTAAATGGGTGACATGTCAAAATATGCCATTTTTGTCTTTTAAGATATTTTTAGTTATTTCTGAACAGCCCCCAGGTTAAAGCTGTAGCAGATCAGACAGGGAACCAGTAATGTCAGGTAGTGATTCCTTTTAGTGACCATTAATCGATAATCAAGATTCCGAAGACTATATAATAATTTTAATAAAATAAAAAAATAAAACAAAACTGATTTTTGGAATGCTTTTTTTAAATAGCTGCTGAGATGATTACAGTATGAATCAATGCGCAATGCTTAGTAAATCTCCAGCTTACATACCTGTACCAGTCCAGACCCCTCTCATAGTTCCTATCAAAGAAGTGGGGTTCAGTTCCCATGGCTCGAACTTCGGGGTGCACCCTTATAAACTCCAGCACAGCCCTGGTGCCTCCTTTTTTAACCCCCACAATAATAGCCTGGGGGAGTCTCTTGTGCCCATATCTGGGGGTGGCCGTGCTGTTCCCTAAGGGGTACATCTGATGCTCAGTGGGTTTAGGGGAGACCCGTCTGATTTGGGAGTGCTCAGTGTGGTTTCTGCCACTCCAGGCAGTGCTGGTCCTGGGTTCCTCTGTGCTGCTGGGAGGTAGAGCAGCTGCCGAGAGAGGGCAGGGGGGCATCTTCTGCAGGAGTTTTTTGCCCCCTGATGCTGGGGGCAGAGGGCAGCTGAGCTGCTGGTACCCCTCAATGTGCATACTAGGCGGGCTGCGGAGAAGCAGGCTGTAGCACAGCAGTGTGCAGGAGAAGCACAGGGTGCTGGCAAAGAGGAATCTTCTGGCCTTGCGGGGGCTCAGTCTGGGTGCCATGGCTCCATGCACAGGGGCCACATTGTGCCCCCCCAGGCTTCTGCATGTGGCACTGTCCCGGGGAAAGCTGGTACACTGCTGCCTGGCACACCCCCTGTCAGAGATCAGCTGGGGAGGCAAGGCTTGCTGAAGCCCCATCCCATTCTCATTAACCCCATCCAGTCATGCAGCTACTCTCATCAATACTATATGCCAGCCGGCAATACTATACCAGTCCTGTCTGATCATCAATACAATATACCACCCGGCAATACTATACCAGCCCTGCCTGATCATCAATAATATGTACCAGCAATACTATACCAGCCCTGCCTGATCATCAATACTATGTACCAGCAATATTATACCAGCCCTGCCTGATCATCAATACTATGTACCAGCTATACTATACCAGCCCTGTCTGATCATCAATACTACGTACCAGCTATACTATACCAGCCCTGTCTGATCATCAATACTATGTACCAGCTATACTATACCAGCCCTGCCTGATCATCAATACCATGTACCAGCTATACTATACCAGCCCTGTCTGATCATCAATACAATATACCACCCGGCAATACTATACCAGCCCTGCCTGATCATCAATACCATGTACCAGCTATACTATACCAGCCCTGTCTGATCATCAATACTATGTACCAGCTATACTATACCAGCCCTGCCTGATCATCAATACTATGTACCAGCTATACTATACCAGCCCTGTCTGATCATCAATACTATATACCAGCTATACTATACCAGCCCTGCCTGATCATCAATACTATGTACCAGCTATACTATACCAGCCCTGTCTGATCATCAATACTATGTACCAGCTATACTATACCAGCCCTGCCTGATCATCAATACTATGTACCAGCAATACTATACCAGCCCTGCCTGATCATCAATACTATGTACCAGCTATACTATACCAGCCCTGCCTGATCATCAATACAATATACCACCCGGCAATACTATACCAGCCCTGCCTGATCATCAATACCATGTACCAGCTATACTATACCAGCCCTGCCTGATCATCAATACTATGTACCAGCTATACTATACCAGCCCTGCCTGATCATCAATACTGTGTGCCAGCCCTGCATGGCTGCTCAGACTGGGCACAGATCTCCAAACATGCAATCCTAAACCCTCACACTGATTCAGGTCAGTGCCCAGGCTGGCATCCAGCATATATAACACTACACGATGCCCTGACTGGCTCATCTGCCAACTAACAAGTGATATTTTGTGTTCCAACACAGGTGATGTATCCCAGACATGATTCTTCCCTGACCTTCATCCTGCACTGGATATGAGATTAACCCCTTAGTGACTTCGAGTTCTTGGAGTTTATCGTGCTTTTTTAGAAGTATTATTCACCAAAGACTGGATTTTATTAAAGTCAAATCCAAATTGCAACAATCGGGATAAAATGGCCAAGCTGTGAGTTTAATTTGGATTTTAATTGGCTACAATTCTTACTTTATGGAATAAACTACTTTGAAGTTGTGTAAATTGAAATCCAAATTGCAAAATGTAGCCCAGTTGATTTTTCATTTCAAAATCAGTTACCTCTTAGCTAAGTTTGCTATTCACATTATAATTCAGGGTTTAGGACAAACAATAGAATGTGTTACAGATATCCCACTGCTTTCACACATGCTGAAGTGCTTTATGTGTGAAGAGTGTGTCCACTTTATTTTTTTACTATAGTAAATAGTAATTGTCACTCATAGAAATAAACCTTATTACACCCCCTGACTGTCAATCAGACAGCAGGTCCAGTTACAGTTACTCAGTGGAGCTAAGCTCAAGTGGCATCAATTGCCCTAAGCCCCTATTTTGCAAAGGCTTCTCATTGAGCTGCATTGGGAAGTCTGTGATTGGACAGCACCAGAAAGTCTGGGTACGGATTTAAGGCGAGGGCTTGGAAGAAGTGCTGATTGGCCAAAATGGTGTTTGGCCCCGCCCCCATCCCACCTTCTTGCCGATTTTAGCCAATCCAATGCTTTCCCTATGGGAAAGTATTGTATTAGCTAAAAATCCGCAATGCTGATGATGTCATCAAAGAGGCTGATCGGGGGTGGGGCTAGCGCAGCACTGGAAATATGGTGAGTTTTAATTCCTTGAAGGGGGCTATTGGGGGCAAGCCACATAAATGGTTGGTTTAACACTATAGGATCAGGAATACATGTTTGGTTTCCTGACCTGATAGTGTTCCTTTAAAGAAAGTGTTAGTTTTTCGTTTAGGTCTGCTTAAAGAATGCGGTTCTAGTAATTCTGATATCTCCTGTAGTGGCTTGCTCATCTTAACAGGATACTCCGGGCACAACACAACTTCAAAGCATTCAATTTTATTGGTTTGACCTCATTAATTTGTTGCAATTTTTGCATGCTTAAAGGAACACTATAGTCACCTAAACTACTTTAGCTAAATAAAGCAGTTTTAGTGTATAGATCATTCCCCTGCAATTTCACTGCTCAGTTCACTGTCATTTAGGAGTTAAATCACTTTGTTTCTGTTTATGCAGCCCTAGCCACACCTCCCCTGGCTATGATTGACAGAGCCTGCATGAAAAAAAAACTGGTTTTATTTTCAAACAGATGTAATTTACCTTAAATAATTGTATCTCAATCTCTAAATTGAACTTTAATCACATACAGGAGGCTCTTGTAGGGTCTAGCAAGCTATTAACATAGCAGGGGATAAGAAAATCTTAATTAAACAGAACTTGCAATAAAGAAAGCCTAAATAGGGCTCTCTTTACAGGAAGTGTTTATGGAAGGCTGTGCAAGTCACATGCAGGGAGGTGTGACTAGGGTTCATAAACAAAGGGATTTAACTCCTAAATGGCAGATGATTGAGCAGTGAGGCTGCAGGGGCATGTTCTATACACCAAAACTGCTTCATTAAGCTAAAGTTGTTCAGGTGACTATAGTGTCTCTTTAAATCTTTATAGTTTTTCCATAAAATAAATAAATGTTTTGCAGAATTGTGCACTGTAAGCCTGCCTACCTAGCCATGCCCCCTCACTCCAGAAAAATACTTCCTTCTGACATGTATTACAGTTTGCCCTCGGAGTTCATGGAGATGATAACACGGAGACCTACAAACACGCAGGAGTGTTTTCCTTAATCATTCTCTATGTCAGGGGTGCACCAAAGGTAGATCCCCAGATGTTGTAGAACTACGACTCCCATGGTGCTTTGTATGCCTTTAGAATGTTTTTAGAATGACAAAGCATCATGAAATAAGGATGTGCACGGGCAAACAAATCCGGTTCATTTCGGCACTTCCGAGATTCGCGACTTTGGCAATTTGGCAAGGGTTAAGTTAGGGGTAGGGTTAGAGTTAATGGTAGGGTTAGGGTTACAGGTAAGATTAGGGGTAGGCTTAAGGATAGATTCCTGTCACCATTCCCTTAATTTTCCCTCCCTCTCCTGTTTTGCCACTTTTAAGAAATTCGAAGCACTTCGGCACTTCCGAAATTCGGCACTTCGGCTGTTTGGTTCGGTTTGGCAATTCCAATTCGGGACTTCAGAAATCCGCCAATTTGGACATTCGGAACCATCCAAATGTCCGAATTGCTGAAATTCGTCCAAATTTACATTCGGACCAAGACGAATTGCACACCCATTGTAAAGCGCTGCGGAATTTGATGGCGCCATATAAATAACATAATAATAATAATGAAAGTTGTAGTTTTAAAACATCTGGGGTTCTACCTTTTGGGCACCCCTGCCCCACGTCTTCTGTAGTGGAAAGTGAGTTTGAGCCTGACCCATGGGAAGAACAGACAGTTTACGTACATGTCCATCTACACATTTCATTTAGTCTTACTCATGGAAGAACACTGGACAAGAAAGACAAACTAAATCGTACGTTCCTGCTTGCTGCATTTTTACATTGTCAGACATTGAATATTAAATAGATACGTCCTTTCTCCCAGTGCCGTCTCGTCTGTCTACACATTACGATCAGCTTGTGCCCACATTGCTGTGTACGTGTCACCTACTACAACAGGCCACCATCTCTTCCTGCTCGTGACCGTGTTGTATTAATTCCGCATGGTGACTAGGACATCATGGGCGAGATTTATCACGGTAAACACAGGTGCTATTCTACGACAAAGTGCTAAATAAGGATCAATCAGTATGGAACTCATCTCAACATGCAGCCTTTTGTGCGCTCAGAATAGCACCATTTTAGTCTTAATAAATATTATCCTCGTGACGACCATTTATTGAATACCTTATGAAGTAAAATGGGTGTGTCCAGGCCAGGGGTGCGTCCAAAAGAAATATTCTCATTGGATATGTAGGTGGTCTTTGATCTCTATAGAGTCTCTACTGATACTGTCAACATTAACCCTTTCATGGATAGTTTTTGTATTTTCACCGTGAACCACTAAAATTTGTTTTCCACCCAAACCACAAATGTTGCCAAATCCCCCCTGCCCGCTCTATGGCTCTCAAACATTAGTAGGCATGGATGGGAATTAAACTGTACCAGGTACTCCAAGATGATACATTTAATAAAATAAAATATATTTGGAGAGATTATAGCAATTTGAGAAAGATTAAGTGAAATTCTCCTTATAATGTTAGTTATGAGATGCTGATCATTATAGACTATTAGACTCTCCCTCAGAGTCAGTTTGCTGGCCGTGGCTAGTTACCGGTGAGTCCTGAGTCTTGGCAAGTGATGTTTGATGTTGTCTGATCAGGTCACTAGATGCTGAACTCTCACTATGCCTGATATATATTATCCATCACATTGCATAGAGAAACTGACATGACAGAACAGGAGGAGAATCCCAAACAGTTCACTAAACAAGCTGTGCTGTCAGTGAGAGAGAGATAGAAAGACAGAGAAAGAGACAGACAGAGAGAGAGAGAGAGAATTTTGAGATAGATAGATAGACAGACAGACACATAGGCAGGTAGATAGAAAGACAGACAGATAGACAGACAGATAGATAGATAGATAAATAGACAGACAGACAGAATATTAAGAGTAAGTATACATTACGATAAAACGTGTTAGCGACATATGCCATCAAGAGGTTCTGGAATAATAAACCACGAGATTGAAGGCCGAGTGGTTTATAAATGTGTTCAGAACACTTGGATGGCATTAATTTCTCTAACTCATGCTTCACCTCTATGTATCTTTTATATCACAATGTATTTCTAGGTTAGAGCTGTGGCAATGAATGTCTTAAAGTAGTGTTGGGTTAATCTTTAGTGATAGTGTAGTGTAGTATAGGGGATAATATTTACTGATAATGTTGTACAGGGGGTTAATGTTTAGTGATAATGTAGTGTAGTGTAGGGGTTAAAGGACCACTATAGTGCCAGGAAAACATACTTGTTTTCCTGGCACTATAGTGCCCTGAGGGTGCCCCTCCCGCCCGGCTCTGGAAGGGGGAAAGGGGTTAAAACTTACCTTTTTCCAGCGCTGGGCGGGGAGCTCTCCTCCTCCGATCCTCCTTCTCTCCTGCCCGTCGGCTGAATGCGCACGCGTGGAAAGAGCTGCGCGTGCATTCAGCCGGTCGCATAGGAAAGCATTTACAATGCTTTCCTATGGACGCTGGTGTGCTCTCACTGTGAAAATCACAGTGAGAAGCACGCAAGCGCCTCTAGCGGCTGTCAATGAGACAGCCGCTAGAGGGAATGGGGGAAGGCTTAACCCATTCATAAACATAGCAGTTTCTCTGAAACTGCTATGTTTATGAAAAAATGGGTTAACCCTAGCCGGACCAGGCACCCAGACCACTTCATTAAGCTGAAGTGGTCTGGGTGCCCAGAGTGGTCTTTTAATGTTTAGTGATACTGTAGTGGTTAATATTTAGTGATAGTCTAGTGTAGGGGTTAATGTTTAGTGATACTGTAGTGGATAATGCTTAGTGATAGTGTAATGTAGTGTAGGGGTTAATGTTTAGTGATAATGTAATGTAGTGTAGGGGTTAATGTTTAGTGATAATGTAGTATAGTGTATGGGATAATATTTAGTGTAGTGTAGTCTAGTGTGTAGGTTTTAATATTTAGTGATACTGTAGTGTAGGGATTAACGTTTAGTGATAGTGTAGTGTAGGGGTTAATATTTAGTATTAGCGTAGTGTAGTGGTTAATGTTTAGTAATAGTATAGGGGTTAATGTTTGGTGATAATGTAGTGAAGGTATTTTGTGTAGTGATAAAGGTAAAGGGAAAAAATGTACATACATGTCCCAGTGATGTCTAAGATTAATGAGAGTTACAGTGTTTGGTGGCTGTTATTTCTGCTGCTGTCATAAAAACGGTGACAGGATTGTAAATCCTCCTAATCGCAGGCAGACTGGGAGATAAATACAGAGAAGAGCTACAAAATGATTAGGCAGATAAGGATTTCTAACCCTGTGCTGCATAGTGAGTGTTGCCATCCATATTATACTCTCTATAACGCACTGTTTGACATCATGCATTACAGGGGCCCATAATCTCAGGACAGACCTTAGTGAAACACAATGGGGTCAGGAACTGACCCTATACTGATAAAAAGCCAGGACAGGCTATAGACACCAGAACAACTACATGAAGCACACCAGCTGTTCTGGTGACTATAGTGTCCCTTTAAACATACAGGCCTTGGAACTCCTTTCCTATTACTAAATTGCACATCGGGAGAGGAGCTGCAGAGCAATAGTGCAATTCAACTCCTCTCCCGGCATATCACTATGGAGAGAGGATTTAGCAGCTGGTGCAATCTTGGACGGACCATGGCATGTATATATCATTCAGTGTGATAGCTAGTGTAATACCAGTAGAAGGGATCATTTCCCTGCCATGTTATCAGATATTATGTATCTGTACTGCAGTTTTATTATCCCCTCCAGTTCCATGTGATCTGTAGTATTCTGAACCCACGCTGCTATTGATCCTATTAAAACCCATGGATATTCCGTGGTTTAATAAAATTAGCCATTTCATCTGATGGAACAATGCCTTGTGTTACATCTGTAAGAGCCGATAAACAGGACAGCTCTTTTTCTCCCTTTAAAAAAAAAAAAATCTAATCCCTTTGCGGCAAGGTAATGCACACATAATTTTTTACAATATAGGGACAGAAAAGGTTCATAAGCCCAAATCTTCTATAGACGTTCTAAACAAGTATTGAACAGTTCCATTCCCCATGTGCCCCCAGATAAGACCATGCATGAATCATTTGTCTGTTTAGATTTAAGTAAACAGGGCTGGGGCCACAGCATGAATTAATCCCCTAACATGGGTACCTTTCTTTCTATACTTTGATAAATCTCCCCTAATAGTTTCTCTTTCTCATCCTCCACTTGCTATGTTGCCTCTTTGTCAATGATTTCCACCTCCAGGAAGACACGCTGCCTCTCTCCTCCCCTCCCCTTCCCTGTAGTGTGGCCGAGCTGGAGTGGAGAAGATTACAGGGAGGGAGGGGAGGAGAAGAGATTACAGGGAGGGAGGGAGAGATTTACAGGGAGAGGAGAAGATTACAGGGGAGGGAAAGAAGAAGATTACAGGGGAGAAGAAGAAGATTACATGGAGGGAGAAGAAGAATTACAGGAAGAAGAAGAGAAGATTACAGGGGGAGGGGAGAAGATTACAGGGAGGGGGAGAGAAGAGAAGATTACAGGGGGAGAAGAAGAGATTACAGGGAGGGGGGAGAAGAGGAGGAGAAACGGGGGGGGGGATGAGAGAACACGGGGGTTTGAGAGAACGTGGGGGAGGGAGAGACCACTAAAGGAGGTGGGGAGGAGGAGAGACCACTGGCAGGGGAGAGCTCTAAGTGACGGAAGGGAGAGCTCTATAGGACAGGGGGCAGGACAGGGAGCTCTTTTCACACTACGCACACACACAATGCATCCCTATACATACTCAGAAACACACAATGCATCCGTACACACACAGAAACACAACATGCTTCCCTTACACACAGAGAAACACACAATGCGTCCATTACACACACAATGCAACCCTTACACATAAAGACAATGCATCCTTTGCACACATACACAGAAACACACAATGCATCACTTACACACACATGCAAACACACATTGCTTCTCTTACACACACACAGAAACACAATGCATATCTTACACACACTCAACGCACCCATTACAGACACACACAATACATCCCTTATACACAAACACACACTGCTTTCTATCCCTTACACAAAAACACACTGCTTCCACTACACACAAAAACACTGTATCACCTACACAAACTGGTATCCCTATACACTACATTCCATAAGCACACACATTAGATCCTCTACCATAACAAATCCCCTACACACTCCACTTCCTGTGACCGAACATGGACTCCACTTCCTGTGAATGAACATAGGTGGACTTATGGGTGGACCTTATGGGCATACTCACCGTCAGGCCCTGGAGCCTAGACCTTGAGCTGTGTAACAAACAGCCTGCAGAGATCCTGTTCTACACCAGACCAGTGGAGCCAGACTGCAGCCCATCATCATCCTCATCTGGCTGTAAGTAGGCAATCTAGTATATTATTAGTGACACTAATCTCTAATTTACCTCACATTAAAGGGACACTATAGTCCCCAGAACCACTGCAGTTTAATGAAGTGGTTCTTGTGTCTATAGCCTGTCCCTGCAGGCTTTTTAATGTAAACACACACTGTTTGCAGCACTGGCGTTAGTTTATATGGCAGATCATATGGGTGGGGCATTGTGATGTCACTGGAGGGGGCGGCAAATCTTTCTTTTGCCTAGGACGGCAAAAATCCTTGCACCGGCCCTGTTTAGGAGTTAAATCACTTTGTTTATGCAGCCTTAGGCACACCTCCCCTGAATGTGACTTAGATGACCTCCCTACAAACATTTTGAATAAGAGCTTAATTTGTTTTAGAATCCATTTTTCCACAGTCTGTTTAATTTAGAATTGTTTATCTCCTACCCTGTTAATCGTGTGCTAGAGCTTTCCTCAGCCCCCTGTGTCTATTTAAAGTTCAATTAACAGAGCAAGAGGTGTGAACTTCTAAAGTAAACACAATGTGCTGTAAGATCTGATTAAAAAAAAAAAGTTTTTTTCATGCAGACTGTGAGAGTCAAAGCCAGTGGAGGTGTGGCTAGGGCTACATAATCAGAAACACAAGTAATTTAACTCCTAAATGGCAGAGAATTAAACAGTAACTCTTAGATGGAAGAATTAAACAGAGAATTAACAGTGACTGCAGGGGCATGATCCATACAATAAACTGTTGCATTAAGCAATTCTCCTGGTCCTTAAAGTATCCCTTTAACCTTTAAGTTGTGTGCATGCTTCAATGCTGACATACAGGTGCAAAGGATAACAACTATAACTTGCATAGCCATTTTTCATTTGATGTTTTGTTTCCTTTTAAATGTATGTATATAAAATTGAGCAATTAACATACCAACCTGGCACAGTCCTGGCACAGCCAAGGCACACAATGCATTGGTGGAAGGAAAACATTGTTGTTTCTCCAACGACCTAGTAAAGGGCAGTGTTGATAACAATGATTGACAGCGACTCAAGATGGAGACGCTCAGATAGGTGTAAACTGTAGTGTAGATTTCTACATTTTATTTATTTACTCAGACCTCACAAATATATTTGCTGAATGCAGGACAAACATGATATTAAAATCCTTTGAAGTAGTGATTTCCTTTTGAGCAAGTTTTTGCGAAGAGGCTTACAAAATGGAGGACAAACTAGTTGAGATTATATTTTTTTAATTGTTTTTTTAAAAATGTTTTTGTAAACTCATAAACACAGATTAACTGATTCTAGGAAAATAGCGAAATACATATTTATATTTGCCACTTAATTAAATTATCAGTAGAATGAAATGATGATTATCTTGTATTTCTCTATTGATGTACACTGTGTCATGAATGGAGCATTGTATGCGTACCTAATAAATAATGGGGGAATTAATTAGATTTTAATTGTATGTAATCAGAATCTGTTCAGTAAGTTACAATAGCCAAACGTTAGCAATCATTCAGCCTAACATTGAGCGATGGGCTTTACAGAATATCTGTCATTACAATGTAGTTAAATCAAATGCTCCTTTGAACACAGCTTTAAATTATGTAACATAATTGTCTGTTTAATATAGGTGCAAATTTGTTTTCATTGTTTTATTTATGTCATATTTTTCAATTAAGGTCTTTGATGTCACTTGAATTTCTTCTTCGTACAGTCCTGATAAAGACGCGTTGTTTCTGGCTTGAAAAATAGTAGATAATAAGCAAAAAGTTGTTTGCAATTGGTCTCTGCTAATGACCACGTCTGCTTTCTGGTGATCTAAATTCTTTGTTTTGATGGCTATTTATGTAACATCGTTCTGTACCTGGCTATAATACCACATATACTATATACAGTGACTTACGTATATACCTGGTGTCACCATACCTGGACCGTGTATATCACGCGAAGGATTGTTAAAAAAAGCTTATGTGGTGATTGAAAATTTGGTTCTCCTAAATCAATTACTACTAAAAAAAAAAGATTGTTGGATAGTACGAAATTCATCCTTGTAGTGGTTAGTTCAAACAAATTTCAGCCGTACAAATAATTCAGAAAAATGATACAGACGAACGAAATGGGCGCAATATTATGCATATATCGCAGTACACTGATTTACCCTGTCTTTTGGTTCACAGATCAAGTAAGAAGAAATAACCAAATGGAGGGGGAGAAATGAGGAACAGAATAAAATTACATATCTCCATGGGGAGCATTCAGGGTCTCCATGCAGAGTGTGACAAAGCTGAACATAGGTGCTCCACACAGTGCAGCACTGACCCAGGAAGCATCTCTAGTGGCTGCCTGTAGAGTGGCCACAACAGGTGTTACTAGGCACCAATGAAAACACTGCCTTTTTTCTGAAAAGGCTCTGCTTACATTAAAATGCCTGCAGGTACATGGTATAGACACTAGAACAACTACATTAAAGGATCACTAAAGGGTCAGCAACACAAACATGTATTCCTGACCCTATAGTGTTAAACCCACCATTTAAGTTTTATATTTTGGGTTCTGTAAAAACAAGCAGCATTTAATGTATTGTGAATGGAGGTGAGTAATCAATAAGGAACTGATTATAAATAATATAAGTAGATAAGGATTCAAGGAAACCATGTTTAATGCCAGTCAGAAGCTGTAAATACTAGTAAGGTACTTTCGTGTATAAAAAGGGATATTAATTGGCAGGATAAAATTATAATTCTACTACTTTTTAAGTCAGTGATAGACTCCCACAATGAATATCCAGTACAATGTTGGGGACTGGTATTAAGGAAACATATTATAGATGTAGAAATAATGCTGAGATGGGCTACAAAACTTATAAGGGGAATGGAAAATTGTAGTTATGAAGAAAGGCTAAAATACTTGTGAAATTCTCTGCTTGGAGCGGTTGTTTTATTGGATACTGAAGATATCTTTAAAAAGTTTGGATGCTTTTTTGTCAAAGGAGAATCATGGGATTTTAATAATTTATAACCCTCATATTATTAATCCTAGAAATTATAAACATTTTTCCTATTTTGCAACCCAAATGGAAATTTCTCGTAAATATTTCAGTTTATTATTACTTTTATCAACTGCATAAACCACCATGTGTAAAAGTGTGAACTTGATGTAATTAGGTCTTTCTTTGTCAATATGCTCAATTAGGGCTTGGCAAAAACAGGAAGGATGTCACCAAATATTCGGAGCATCATAACCAGTACAATAAGCTGTCGCCAACATGTTCTGCTTTGCTCAATAATGGTAACATATCCTAAGATTAGATCTGAACCTGGGATGTACTTCAACATTGCAAACATTTGGATTTATATCTCTCTGAGCAGTGCGCTTACTATAATAAAATGTAAATGTCAAATAATGGCGAGGCATACAGACTTGCAGCATACTGAACGTGATCGCACAGAAAGCACTAAAGCCAAGGCCATTTTATATACAGTAAGCTGGTTATATAATATTCCATAATAGGTTTCAGAAATACTGAGCATCTTTCATTACACAAAATCGTAAGGAATTTAGATGCAAACATTTACCTGTTTTTTTTTACAGTGTATATATCATGGTATTAGAGGTTCTCTACTGAATTTAAAGAGTTTTTCATACATAAAGTCTACAAGATGTTCTCATTGATCTCTTTGGAATACACTTACTTTTTTATGATTAAACACTGATTCTTATTTTTATGGTGTTTCATATTGCTAAAAGGAACAATCCAAACACCATAACCACTACAGCATGGCATAGTGGTTATGGTGTCAGGAGTGCCTTGGTCTGTGCCCAATGTAAGTAGTCAGATTGTTTTAGAATTATTTCTGACCTGGGATCTTCTGGACGAGGTTTATCATCTCCTTTCTGTAGTAATGAGAGCAGGAGCTCCTGCTTAGCAGCTACCATTAGCTCTCCTACATAGCCAGGCTTTACTCAGACAGAGCTTCTGGCTCTCTGTAGTCTATAGTGTATCATGGCTCCCAGGGATGCCATTTACCTACTCCTCAGAGCCTGTGTCACGGAGGGTGGGAAGGAAATGTGGCTATCCTCAGTGGAATGTCTCTGCCATTATAGCATCAAGCATTGGTCATGGTGTCATCAATCTGGTGTCGAGCTTCACACACGGATGTAGAAGTAACATCGGCATATTCTGTGTTGCTGTTGGATGCTAGGGCTGTCACTCCAGCATCACCTTGGAGACTGGGGTGCGCCTCAGGCTGCACATGGGCCATCAGCCTGACCAGGCCTAGAGCACCCCTAGATCTCCGAAGCCTTGTTCCAGAGACCAAGGGTTATTTTGTGTCAACTCATACCTCCCAACATTTCAAATGGACAAAGAAGGACACTTTAATTTTTGTGGTGTGTGTGGGGGTGTGGCCAGGGGTAACTTACTTATAACTATAACTTACTTATCACAAATCCAGATAATCAGAAATAACAGCTGCAAATCAAATAATCAGCGCACTCCTTAACCCCTAACACTCACTCTTTATCTTCCTCACCTCTGCCTGTTACACTATAGCCCAGCTTTCTACATCACTTCATTTCCTCTCTGTGCCTCCCCTGGCCTACTCCCAACTACTTCCAATGTGCATACCCATCTGAGTCATTCTCTATCTTGCCTCCTCTTATTTTCCCTTTTCTCCCTCAGTATCCAAATCTCTCCTTACACCCACTTCCCTGAACCTCCCAACAACCTCCACATTAACCCCTCTATGCTGCACCCCCCCTTCTTTCATCTCATGCCCTGCACTCTCTTCATCCTTCTCCTCATTCCAGACTCCATCCACATAAAACCAGCTCACACCTTCTGTCTATCTCTCCTACTTCTTCTAGCTGTTGGTGATGTCTCTCCCAACCCAGGGCCCGTCACCTCCTCTACTCACACTAAGTCAACCAGAAACCACACAAACCTCCTCCCAATACCGTGCCGTCTATCCCCATCTACCAATATTCAGTGTGCACTCTGAAATGCCCACTCCATCTAAAGGAGTAAAGGAGATTGTGTAGGCATCCTCCTTTCCCCTCAATGTACCTTTCAACCTTTCCGCCCTGCCCCTGCCCTATCCTTTACTTCCTTTGAAGTTCACACTGTCTGTCTATTTAAACCCACTCCTCTAAGAATTTCCATCATTTATCACCCCCTTCCTCCCTCCCTCCCCCGGTTATCCTAGGCTATTCATTGAACACTTATCTTTCTGGCTACCCAATTCCCCCTCCTCTAGCACCGCTTCCCTTATTCTTGGGGACTTTAATATCCCAATCAACAACCTTAACTGCTCTGATGCCTCTCGTCTGCTCTCTATAACCTCCTCCGTTGGACTCACACTGTAGTTTAATTAATTAACTTATAGAGCAGGAAACACTCTTGACCTCATGTTCACCCATCTCTGTACCACCTCTAATCTCTCCAATGTTCCATTTCCTCTGTCTGACCACCATCTGCTGTCCATTGACATCCGCATATCCGGTACCCAAAGTACACCAACTTCACCACATCAATCTTGCAGAAACATCAATTGTCTTGACCTACAGCAATTCTCCACCAACCACCAAAGTCTCCTTTCACCTATCTCAAATCTCAACTGCCATAACACTGCAACCTCCCTCTGCAACCCCACTCTCTCCTCTCAACTAGAAATCATGGCACAACCTACACTTAAACTCACTAGGTGCCCCCAATTACAAGCTTGGCACACCAAGCTGACCAGATACCGGCAAAAATGTTCCAGAACTGCTGAACGCTGCTGGAGAAAATCTCACTCTGCGTCTGACTTCCTCCACTATAAATTTATGCTGCGCTCCTATAGTCTACCTCTTACCTCTTCAAAAGAAAACTACTTCAATACACTCATAACCATACTCTCCCACGAGCCCAAACGACTGTTTCATGCTTTTAACTCTCTTCTGCGCCCTATTGTGCCAACTTGACCGCCATAAACCTTCTACCAACTTGACCGCCATAAACTTTGCAACTCGCTTCACTGAGAAGATTTCTACAATTAGGGAAGAGATCTACTTTCCCCCTAATCACACTCCCTCAGCTGTCCTATGCTCATTTGCATCCGCTACAGCAGAAGAGGTTTCTGTTTTGTTCCGTTCCTCACACCCCAACACCTGTTCCCTTGATCCTATTCCCTCATATCTCATCTGCACTTTGTCTCCTTCTCATGCTCTGCCTCTCACAAAAATTTTCAATCTCTCCCTTTCCTCTAGCACATTTCCTCTATCCTTCAAACATGCAACCGTAACCCCGATTCTGAAAAAGCCCAACCTTGACTCTAATTCCCCATCCAACTACTGCCCTATCTCACTACTGCCATTTGTCTCCAAGATCCTTGAGAGAGTTGTGTATGCGAGATTGATAGACTTCCTTGAATCCAACTCTCTGCTTGACCCGCTTTAATCTGGATTCCACGCTCGTCATTCTGTTGAAACAGCTGTGACCAAAGTATCCAATGATCTTATCACTGCAAAATCCCATGGCCACTACTCTATCCTAATTCTCCTTAACCTTTCTGCTGCCTTTGACACTGTTGATCAGCAACAGCTTCTTCTCATCCTCCGCAATCTCGGTTTACAAGATACCGCTCTCTCCTGGTGCTCTTCCTACCTCTCCCAGCGCTCATTCAGTGTTTCTTTCTCTGGCTCTGCCTCTTCTCCCCAATCCCTCTCTGTTGGCATTCCCCAAGGGTTTGTCCTTGGTCCCCTATTGTTCTCAATCTACACTGCCTCCCTTGGTAAACTCATCAGTATCTTGGTAAATTCTTCCAGTGTCATTTCTATTTGGATTAAACGCAAGTTTATGTGTCCTCCCCTGTTTTCTCACCACCCCTCTTAACTTGTGTCTCTGACTGCCTCTCTGCTATTTCCAACTGAATGGCTGCTCATTTACCTAAACTGAACCTGTCCAAAAGGTTCTGGTCTTCCCTTCCTCAAGTGTTGCTACTCCCTTGTCTGTCAATGGAGCTACCATCCGCTCTACCTCTGAGGCTCACTGCCTAGGTGTTCTCTCTCACTCTGACCTCTCCTTCACCCCTCATGTCCAATCAATCGCTAAATCCTATTGCTTCCATCTCAAAAGTATTGTGCGCATCCGACCCTATTTAACGCCTGATACGGCAAAAGTGATTGTCCATGCTGCTGTCCTCTCTCGCCTTGACTACTGTAATCCGCTTCTCAGTGGTGTTATGTGCTCCCAACTTGCCCCATTACAGTCTATAATGAATGCGGCAGCGAGGCTCATCTTGCTGTCTGCTCTCATCTCCCACACCTCCCACCCTTTGTCAGTCCCTACATTGGCTTCCCGTAAGATATAGGACTCAATTTAAGATCCTGACACTTGCTTACAAATTTCTACAGAATGCTGCTCCAACCTACTTATCCTCACTAATACACAAATATGTCCCATCTAGGCCCCTACGCACTTCTGGAGACCTACATCTAACTTCTGTTTGTACTCCTACCTCTGAAGCTCACCTTAAAGACTTCTCTAGGGCTGCACCATTCCTATGGAACGCCCTTCCCCTCCCTCCACTCCTTCAAAAAATCTTTGAAAACTTACTTCTTTAGGAAAGCATATCAATTAAACTGTGAACAGCTTTCTCTCCCCGCACCCTGATTACTCTCCTGAAACTGTCATCAAAACAAAACACTAAGCCCTCAGTGAACACTATCCTAGCAACCTACTTTTCTACCCTACCCTTACATTTTGTGTCACATTACCCCACTCCCTCTAGTGTGTAAACTCATTGAGCAGGACCCTCGATCCCTCTGTTCCTATGTGTCCAACTCGTCTGGTTACAAATACTTGTCTGTTAGTCCACCCATTGCATGGAACTTGTTGGAGCTTTATAAATAATAATAATAATAATAATAATAATAACGATTTACTAATAATTCATACAGCTAAAATGTCATTTAGAGCAAGAGCAGTGTATCTTATTTACACAGACTGGTTTCTAAACACATTTATTGTAGTTTAAAGACACATTACTGGGAGTATTATTGCTGTGGAGCTCTGCTATACACTCAGACACATTACTGGGAGTTTATTGCTGTGGAGCTCTGTTATACACTCGGACACATTACTGGGAGTATTATTGCTGTGGAGCTCTGTTATACACTCGGACACATTACTGGGAGTATTATTGCTGTGGAGCTCTGTTATACCCTCAGACACATTACTGGGAGTATTATTGCTGTGGAGCTCTGTTATACCCTCAGACACATTACTGGGAGTATTATTGCTGTGGAGCTCTGTTATACACTCAGACACATTACTGGGAGTATTATTGCTGTGGAGCTCTGTATACACTCAGACACATTACTGGGAGTATTATTGCTGTGGAGCTCTGTTATACACTCAGACACATTACTGGGAGTATTATTGCTGTGGAGCTCTGTTATAACACATTACTGGGGTATTATTGATGTGGAGCTCTGTTATACACTCAGACACATTACTGGGAGTATTATTGCTGTGGAGCTCTGTTATACACTCAGACACATTACTGGGAGTATTATTGCTGCGGAGCTCTGTTATACACTCAGACACATTACTGGTAGTAATATTGCTGCGGAGTTCTGTTATACACTCAGACACATTACTGGGAGTATTATTGCTGTGGAGCTCTGTTATACACTCAGACATATTACTGGGAGTATTATTGCTGTGGAGCTCTGTTATACACTCAGACACATTACTGGGATTATTATTGCTGTGGAGCTCTGTTATACACTCAGACACATTACTGGGAGTATTATCGCTGTGGAGCTCTGTTATACACTCAGACACATTACTGGGAGTATTATTGCTGTGGAGCTCTGTTATACACTCAGACACATTACTGGGAGTATTATTGCTGTGGAGCTCTGTTATATATTCGGACACATTACTGGGAGTATAATAGCTGTGGAGCTCTGTTATACACTCAGACACACCAACAATATGGAGCTCCTAGAAAAGAGTGAAATTAGGATAGAAAAGAGGGACAGAGGGACTGGGGCCCCAAACAGGGACTGCCCCTCCTAAATATGCACACTTGGGAGGTATGCTTACTGCTCCTGATTTACTATTCTGGCTTTAAACCTCTGGAAATACCTTCATACCTGAACTTGGACTACAGAACTGTCTGCTCCTTTACCTGATTTGACACTTCAGATTCTCAAAGGAAATCCTGAGCGCACTTCCTAGGATCCTGTCCTCAGTGCCAGACCTGTCTGAAAGTGGAGCACTGCCAGGGATACTGTATCTTTCCATAGGATTTCTGCTTCTCCACTCACAGATCTATGCCCATTCAGTCTGGCATACAGAAAGCAGATTGAGAGGAGTGAGTGCATAGGTTATCATTGGTTGTTAAGGGGTTAAATGAGCCTTTTTAAGAGCTGGGTTGATCACTCTACTTTCTTGCTATAATAGTTCTTCTGTTTGAAACATTAAACATTAGAGTAAAAGCCGTGACATTTTGGCTTATAGTACAACACAACTGCAAGAGGGATTTGAATCGATTAACCTACCGGTACCTCCTCTAAAATATGGCTTGTTGCAGAGTCTCGAGGACTGGTGTAGGAACCAACAGAAGCTAATAAAGTCTTGAAGCGTTTTAAAAAAATCAATGAGAATCACAATCAGTGCATCACAGACAATTAGTGGGAACTGATGCATCACGACTCCAGATCATTTCTGATCAAATGCTTTCAAAACAATGTTCACTAATGAAAGATAAATATATTTTTTAATTGATATCCTGCATTACAGTACAAGCTGTGAAATATTTTTATATCTTTATATTGAAAAAAACATTGATAATTTTCATTGAATACGCCATTTTGACGACTCTGTTGCTGCTGTATATGTTTGTATACGCAGGATTTATCTGTCTGTAAGATAAAGGTTACAAGCACCATACGGTTAGCCATTTAACGGGACTGTCCAGACCCCTATATCACTTTAGTTTGTTGAAAAACTTTATTACGTGTGAAGAGTGTGTCCTCTTTTTTTCATTTTACAAAAATTGCTGATTTCAACAGAAATTGACACTTTTATAAATTCACCTTGTTGCACCCCTGGCTTTCAAGCAGACAACAGGTCCTGTAACTTCCAGGTTTGTTTAGCTCGGTGATTCGACAGCCACAGGATGCCTGGATGGGGTTAGAAGGGGAGGGCTGGCAAAGGCGGCAGACAAGAGATCTGCAGTTTTCGCAAGCTTATTTTGCATTACATTAAATGCAATTTTACAATTGAGGTATATTTTCTAATCAGGGATTTTAATTTATTTTGTATTTATACACTGAAGTGTCATTCTAACGAATTAAGGTTTTTGGGAAAATATGGTAACATACTTATTTTTTTTAATATCTTTACTTTTTATGTGTATGCAAATGTTCTATATAGTATATCAATTTGCTAGATAGAACTACCAAGCTCATATCTTACTGCAAAAAGAACCATTTAGACAGTAAATATTCCCATGATTCCTTGCATGTAGCATATTTATTTTTGCACATACACCTCTGCACAACATAATGGGAAAGAGATACCTGATGAACAACCCAACATATTGCTAAAATAGACATACCGTATTTGAAATGGAATGGAATGTTCATGTTAATTGGTCAACTTTAGAATTTTTCTGAAAAATTTTGATATAACGCTATGAATTCCACAACTATTACAAGTTTAACTCCTAGAGCAGTTATGGTCTTTTCTGTTATCACAATGTTTGGCAATTTGTTGTAAAATAGGTTTTTTTTAAAAAAATGAACATGCCTTTAAAGTAGGCCTGTCCAACCTGCGGCCCCCCAGATGTTGTAGTTCAGCAACATCTGGGGGGGCGCAGGTTGGACAGCCCTGCTTTAAAGGGTTAAAATACCTTCTTGATATGAATGAATCTATTCCGTGATGCAGAGAGAGTAACATTCAGTTGTTCAGTTTCACTCAACAATGACTGTCACAGCAATGCTACCTTAATTAATCTCTCCCAGAAATATAAAGTTTGTTAATTACCCTTGATTAATTAGGGTTCGTTCTGTAATTGTGTCCCCGAGCTGAGTGTTGCTCAATATAATTAGTGACCCAGAAATCTGTTTTTAGGCAATTAGTAGTGTGAAAGAACAGGACAATTGCAGGTTCGCAATCACTGAGTTTGGAATGGCAGACTCTATAGGGACTAAAGTCCTAAAGCTAATTACTGTGAAATGAATGCTTAACTGAAGCAAAACCCTTCCTCTGCCAAGTGAGAGGGACTATGCTGCATTGCAGGTCATATGGTAATTTAAAGGGATCAATTCCTTTTTGATGCACCATATAGATAATACTTTAAAACACATGTGCAAAACAAAATTATAGTAAAAAAAATATACTGTATATATATTTTTACTTCTAATGTTTCTTCGTATTGTGCAAATCCTCACATATTACATTAGAAACCTCAAGCTTTGCCCACTCCAGGAAGTAGCTTGACCAATCAGGAGCCTTTGCTGATTAGCAGATTTTAAAACTCCCTTTGACTTGTCTTAGTTCTGTTAAGAACAGGGGTTTCTGGGATTATAGTTCAGTTCAGGGCCGGCGCATCCTATAGGCCAACTAGGCATCCGCCTAGGGCGCTGCTTAAAGGGGGGCGCCGGCAGGAGCTTTACTGCTCTGCTCGTTCGGCTTCCATCTATGTTTAAATAATTATACAAATTGTGCCGCCGGTCATGTTACCGGGCGCTAGGGAGCACTTACATGGCTGCTGTCGGTGTAACACTGGTCCGGCGGCATCCATTTCAGTCTGCTCAGCCAGGCCCCCCACAAGGACTCCCATTGCCACAACAGCGCGAGGGCGCTTCAATTTCTCGCTCCCGTCCCTTGCCCTGTATGTGGGGACAAGTGGGCGGAGCATAGCAGGGGCTGAGACAGAGTGAAGGCAGCCAGGCACAGGGAAGCGGCCAGGAACACATGAAAAGCAGTCAAATATGAAGAAAGATAAGTGGGTGAATGGGACATCACAATGTGTATTTGTGAAGAATTTGTGTTTGTGCATGTCAATCTGTATGGATCAGTGTTTGACTGTATGGGTCAGTGTTTGTCTGTATGGGTCAGTGTGTGTCTGTATGGATCAGTGTGTGTCTGTATGGGTCTGTGTTTGTCTGTATGGGTCTGTTTTTGTCTGTATGGGTCAGTGTGTGTCTGTATGGGTCTGTGTTTGTCTGTATGGGTCAGTGTGTGTCTGTATAGGTCAGTGTTTGTCTGTATGGGTCAGCGTGTGTCTGTATGGGTTAGTGTTTGTCTGTATGGGTCAGTGTGTGTCTGCATGGGTCAGTGTGTGTCTGTATGGGTCAGTGTTTGTCTGTATGGGTCAGCGTGTGTCTGTATAGGTCAGTGTTTGTCTGTATGGGTCAGCGTGTGTCTGTATGGGTTAGTGTTTGTCTGTATGGGTCAGTGTGTGTCTGTATGGGTCAGTGCGTGTGCTTCTGTCTGCTTGGGTCAGTGTATGTCAGTCTGCGTGAATTGATGGAACAAGGGTGGCAAAAATCCTTACACCGGTCCTGGTTCAGTTGTAAACGTTATACTTATGTGGTGTTATTGAACTTTGCAGGTTGGGAGGATGGGATATAAAGGGAGCTGTACAGAGGTACGACATCCAACAAGAAGGAAGTATTTTAGAATTGAGGAGGTGGGACTGGGGAGGTGGGTTTAATATGCAAATTGTGTGAAAGCATTTATTTCTGCAAAAATACCGATAATTACTTATTTAGGCCAAAAATCTATAAATGGAGTTAACCTTCAAGGGAGTAGAAGAATAAATAACTAAAATATTACTTTTTACAACACAGAAAAAATAAATGAAACAAATCACATTAATCTACAAATGTCCAGCAACCATGTTATCATGGTATCAGAGGGCCTGCACAAATTATAATATATCGAAAAAAGTCATATCTCCCAATATTTCAAATGACCTAAGTTGGACACTTTTATCTGGGGGTGTGGCTGGAGGTGTGACCATGGGCAAGGCTACTCCAGGACACGCTGATTTGGAATTTTATAACAATTTCAAAGTATCCTATTTACACAGACTGATTTTAATACATAGTTATTTTGGTGTAAAGGGGGCACTGTCCCTTTCCAAAATGTTTAGTAACTTAAAAGAAAATTCAGAATAAAATTAAAATAGGTTAAAAGACGATACAGGTGAATTACAATATATTTTTCAATAGTATAATTTGCAGAAATGTGACAGTTACCCTTTAAGGCAATTGTTTTATCCAAATTAAGCTAAGATGTTATAAGTAAACATTAGAATCTAATTGTAGATATAATTAAATATGATATAATTAGATAAATATTAGTATGAGAGGATTAGGAGGAGCCTTGCTGAGTTCTTTGTCAGATTTTATATTTAGAAAAAGGACTCATACACAGAAGCCGGGGGGTTTAAATGCTCCTGAGTTCTCATGGCGGCGCATTTTACTTCATGCTCGGTCCACCAATGATCAGAGGAGGCTTATTCACTAAACAGTGATTTGTGATCATTTGAAAACCAAACTGTAAAATTGAGGTTAATAGTCCAAAGTTGGAAAAATGATTGAATTCTACTCATTAACCAGTGTTTACTATTTCTTGCAGCTCATTTCACAATTCTCTACTTTTGGCTGTTATTGAGTAAACCCTACAGGTTGTATTCCTGCCTGGATCAACTCAGTCGTTCATCCTTCCAAGGTCAATGAAATGAGTAGCATTAAGCTGGGTAATAGCAATATCTTCCCAGAACATGCTTGGAAATCTGTGAAAATCTCAATCTACCTTTCATGGTTGAAAACATTGCAATAATTTGTATTATAAATATTTTTGTTATATACAGTTGCTACAGTTTTTCTAGAATTACATTCTTCGATGTATATTTTATAGAAGTATTATGTGTTAGCTAGCATGAAGGGTAAAAAGAACGCATTCCACAGCAGAACGTAGTGTCCTTATGTTGCATGGAAACTGTGATTGATTGGAAACAGCGCAGAATGAGAGGGGGGATAACAGAAAAAAAATCTGCTGCTTTTCCCCCTGGGACGAGTGCGCACACCTTAAAACACAGCACCAACTGTATTCGCCACTCTGTATAAATGGAAAGCCGCTCATTTTTATTGCCTTTTATCCTCTCTTCTCCAGCCTCTGCAGTCCATCTGGAAATGAAGGATGGAAAATAACTGTAGTGACACTCAGACAGTATTCAGCGATACTCCTTAGGACGAAATAAACCCTTTATTGAATACTCTGCATTTCGGCCATCTGGTAGAACCTTTCCACTCACGCATCTGTTCTATCCACCATCCTAATCTCATTGATGCCCCTGGTATTGCCTTGAATAAGGATGGCCAAAATGTAGATGCCCAGTGGTTGTGGTACTACAACTCCCATGATGCTTTGGCAGCCTTTAGATTAATAAAGCATCATTGGTATTTTAGTCCTAGAATCATTGTGGAAGTATCTCTTCACTACGTCTGACCTAGAAGTGTAGGATGTGGGGGTCAGTGTTGTTTTTTTATTTCACTCTCACGCTGTTTATTTTGTGGCTATAAAACATGTTCAGGCTGCCTTTATGTCTTTATGCTGTTTATTTTCCTCTCAAACAGCACTGCTCAAAATGTCCACAATGACCTTTAAAAAAAATATTGGCTTAAGAAAACAAAAAAGGCCAATTCACACATTAGCGCATCCACATCAAGCGGAGGTCTTCTCTAGATAATGCAGACCACAACTCCCATTAGTCTAAGCAAGCCTGTTATAACTGCAGCTCCCAGTAGCCTGGGTATGATTACCATATTTTGGAGACTGCAGTTCCCATCAATCTAAGTCAGCCCAAGAAGGCTGCTGTATGTGTATATGTTCACCAGGGTTTGCATACGACAACTCCCATCACTCTCAGCCAGCACACAATAGCAGCTGCTTTCAGGAGTGTGTGAAATAGCCTATTCCTTACCCCAGTGAGGAGGCATTGCAGCTAATCAGCTACTGTTAGAGTAAAACGTGTCTATTTATCCCTCAGCATTTAGCAGAGCATGATGGGAGTTGCTTTATTACATTTACTAAAGAGCCGTTGTTTCAGCATTCTGTCTGACCTTCACCCCCATTCATGCCGTATATCCAATAAATACTGGAATGGTGACTTTTGGGGCAAACCGCAGTTTTTCCTGCGCTCATTTAATGTAACACAAGGGAACTGGAGAAAACAAATCAATTGAATCCAAACGTTTCATGTTATAGGAATGAAAAGTTAATCATTTTTTGAACTGTGCGGGGGAACCCTGTAAAATAATAATGCAGAAGAACATATAGACCTTGAGAAATGTTCTGCGTGACCTTTTTACCCGTTAACATCTAATTACACATCAACACATCAAATCACAGTGACTATTGCTTTCACAACATAAAGGATTTACTCATTGCAATTCAGATTATAATAGTTAAGCTGTGACCGTAGCTAAGATTTTGAGAATTTGGTTCAAACCGGCTATTTTGATCTGAAATTTGCCATTCAGTTTTCACTTCTCTCTAATTTAGTGTTTCTGTTTATAAAGTACTCGTGTTCTGGAATAATGTTTAGTAACAAAGCTTTGAGTCTTTTTAAAATCTCCCCCCCCTCCCCCTCCCTCCAGTGGAGGAGTATTCCAACTGTTTTTGAGCGGTCGGACTTTTTATCTGGGGTCTGCCGGGCAGCAATACGCACCTCCACTACTAACACCATGGTTCTTATCTGCCATCACATTCTATGTTTCTATCACAGTAAAGAAGTTTAAGAATGCGTGGGATAGGCATCACTCCGGCCCCGGGATCACTAAGCGGTGTGCGAGGGAGCTGAGCAAGAAGAGTTCAGTTCTCAGTTCCCTTGCCACCTCCATTGAGTGCCCGCAAAGCCAGCCTAGCCAGCAGAGCCAGCAACAACAGCAGAGCCAGCAAGGAGCCCACCCAGCCAGCCCAGCAGCTGTCAGGGACAGGACCCACTCCAGCTCTCACAAAAATGCAGAATGTGCCCAAATTTAGTCATGCCTAATGTAGCACAAATCCAAAATACACCACTGGGCATAAGGATATAGGCGAAGGACTAATGAAAGTATTTAGAAAATTGGGCAGACTAGATGGGCTAAATTGTTCTTACCTGCCGTCACATTCTATGTTTCTATGTTAGAGAACTAACGGAGTCCGGGGGCTACTTACATTATTCAGCGAGCTGTAGTGGTTATGGTGTTTTGCATGTTCTTTTGAAAGGAAATGTACACTTACCAAGTGTCCCTCACCCAAATAAATGTCATTATGGGGGTCAAGATCATATGCCAGGATTTCTGTGACACCTTGGTATATGATTATATGATTATACATATGGTTGGTCTTTCTTTTAGTTAGTTGAATTATGCAAAAGCCCTAAAAGTGACAGTTCCCCTTTAAACAATGTTTCACTTAAAGGAACAATCCAAGCAGGAACTGAATAATTCATCTTAATGCATTGTATGGATCATGCATTAAAAATAATAAATGGTAATGGTTCTTATTTTTATTTCTTTGCCTTCTTTCACATATTACATCAGTTTTGAGCTTTTCCTAGTCGAGGGAGCAGTTTGACCAATTAGAAGCCTCACATTCTGGTGTGACCTATTAGACATGTTTAACTCAGGTTAAAGTGTGTAGCGGAAGGCATTACTAGCAGATTTCAATGATCCGTGTTTGCATGGAGCTCCATATTGTTGGCGTGTCTGAGTGTATAACAGAGCTCCACAGCAATAATACTCCCAGCAATGTATCTGAGTGTATAACAGAGCTCACCAGCAATAATACTCCCAGTAATGTGTATGAGTGTATAACAGAGCTTCACAGCAATAATACTCCCAGTAATGTGTCTGAGTGTGAAACAGAGCTCCACAGTAATAATACTCCCAGCAATGTATCTGAGTGTATAACAGAGCTCCACAGCCATAATACTCCCAGTAATGTGTCTGAGTGTATAACAGAGCTCCACAGCCATAATACTCCCAGTAATGTGTCTGAGTGTATAACAGATCTCCACAGCAATAATACTCCCAGTAATGTGTCTGAGTGTATAACAGAGCTCCCCAGCAATAATACTCCCAGTAATGTGTCTGAGTGTATAACAGAGCTCACAGCAATAATACTCCCAGTAATGTGTCTGAGTGTATAACAGAGCTCCACAGCAATAATACTCCCAGTAATGTGTCTGAGTGTATAACAGAGCTCCACAGCAATAATACTCCCAGTAATGTGTCCGAGTGTATAACAGAGCTCCACAGTAATAATACTCCCAGTAATGTGTTCGAGTGTATAACAGAGCTCCACAGCAATAATACTCCCAGTAATGTGTCTGAGTGTATAACAGAGCTCCACAGTAATAATACTCCCAGTAATGTGTCTGAGTGTATAACAGAGCTCCACAGCAATAATACTCCCAGTAATGTGATTGAGTGTATAACAGAGCTACACAGCAATAATACTCCCAGTAATGTGTCTGAGTGTATAACAGAGCTCCACAGCAATAATACTCCCAGTAATGTGTCTGAGCGTATAACAGAGCTCCACAGCAATAATACTCCCAGTAATGTGTCTGAGCGTATAACAGAGCTCCACAGCAATAATACTTCCAGTAATGTGTATTTAAACTGCAATAAATGTGTTTAGAAATCAATCTGTGTAAGACACATTGCTCTTGTTCTAAATTACATTTTTAGTTCTATAAATTGTTATTAGAACACCTAAAACTGATCATCCCCGCCTCTGGCCACACCCCCCACTCACACCCCTAAAATTAAAGTGTTCCTCTTTCATAATATTAATAACAGGGATTTTCACGACTAAGACAAACTATTACAGATTGAATTGCAGTGGATTGAAAAGTAAATTTCAACATTTAGGCAAAGAGAGACACATTTAAAAAATCTCTAAATCATTCTGAGTTACAGTTTGACTATGTTAGATTAAATTTAGCAGTTTGGTTTCCACTTCACTACAGTTTACATAAATCCCTCTGTATGTAATATATTCACTTCAATACAAAACACAGAACGTCACTTTTTCTTGCCCCTCTGAATTCAAACTTTACAAAAGTTTCTTCAAAAACATTGCTCAACCATCCAAACATGACTGTCGTATAAAATGGCGCCTCCCTCATGGGACCATTTAAACTTCATCTTTTAACGAAAAGAGTTTCTCGTGAATGGGTGCATTTGGGAAGAGCTGCACAAAGCGACTCGCATGTAGCTGACAAAATAATAGAGCAGATTTTTACAAATAAACGTCCTAAAACCTACTTTACTTTGAGCTAATTCACAGTAGATACACAACTGTTCTGCTTGTTTTTTTCATCTGCGGTTACAGAACACAATGCTCCAGCAGAGCACACTAGCATTATAGTGGTGGGTGAGTCTTGCCTTAGGATAGAGGAGGTGGAATTTATTGATTTATGCGATCTGTGAAACACAATAATGCAGTGATTAGCTAGGGAAACCCTTCAACGTAACCTTGCAATGCTACAAATCAGGACTGTATCCTGGGGCTTTAACCATAGCTCGTCCCATGGGGGAGGAAAGAAAAAAATAGAGTTTTGTAGATTCTCAGCAAAACTTCAAACAAATTCTTAAAGGTAAAAAATCTATTTATCATTTTTACTTAATCTGACATAGTTGGCAGAAATTTCCAGACACAGTTTGGGGGAGATTTACCAAAGTATCAGACACATTAAATTTTGGCACATTTTCGGCACAGTTTATTTCCACTTAAACTGTATCCTTGAATTTATACCTTTTTCTATGCGACACAATGGAATTATCAGTCTCTCAGATACTTTTTTTGTTTCACTTCTCTTTTTTTCCACAATCTAAATCTGGCACACTTTAGAACCCTTTAATAAATACAATGAACATAATCAGGGAATTTGAACGTCACTTTACAGAACACTTAGATAAATCTTCCCCTGTATTCGGTTGTAAGGATGTAAGCCACGTCTTCTACCAATGCTTTCTGCAGATTCACCCACTTTGCTTCATGTATATACACAAATAAATACACACAGATACACTCAAAGACATACACTCAGCGACACACAATGGCATACTCAAAGACATACACTCAGCGACACACAATGGCAAACTCAAAGACATACACTCAGCAACACACAATGGCAAACTCAAAGACATACACTCAGCAACACACAATGGCACACTCAAAGAGATACACTCAAAGACATACACACACACAACAACACACAAAGGTACACTCAAAGAGATACACAAACAACTACACACAAAGGTACGCTCAAAGAGACACACACACAAACACAAGGACAAACAAAGGTACACTCAAAGAGATACACACAAACGACACAGAAAGGTACACTCAGAGATATACACACACAATGACAAAGAAAGGTACACTCAAAGAGATACGCACACAATGACACAGAAATGTACACTCATAGAGATACACACACACAATGACATACAAAGGTACACTCAAAAAGATACGCACACAATGACACAGAAATGTACACTCATAGAGATACACACACAAAGATGCACAAAGTCACAGATATACAAACACACCCTCCTGTTTCTATAACCTTTGTGTGCAGGAGAGTGGCTTCCCTGGAGTCCAGTGCGAGGGGGGCTGCAGCAGGTGACAGTAGGCTGGGGACAGGCAAATTGTTTATCAATGTAGTTACTGGTGAGCATTTATGTAATGGTAAGTTTGACATGGGATCTCAAGAATGACACATGACCCTTAATGTGCCGTGGCTTGGGCCCAAAATGGCAGCAACAAAACTGGCACATCAACATGAGATATATGAAAGACCCCTACCCACTCAAGGGTTGTTTTTTGTTGTCTATTTTCTTTCCATAATAATAACCTTATTGCATTAAGTTTTAAGACAAAAAGTTAATTTAATGACTATAAAACCCTCTGAATCACATACTTCATATCACCAGTGGCAAAATGTCCTTGTTCTATTATGTAGCAGTGGTCTCTCATGTAAGTAAAATGACCAATTTCTGGCACTTATATTGGAACTGTCACATCTATTGCAGTGACATCTCCTTGTTTCTTCACCCCAGCTAATGCATTTCTGTGTTTATTGCAGTAAATAAAGCAGCATAGGTAAGTGAAAAAACGTAATTACAGTAGTAATTGTACACCGCAGTTCTGTGCTCTGGACGACTTCGCTGTCTCCGTGATGCCCTCATCGTACTAATGCCCACTCTGGCATCTACAGAGACATTCTCTAGCAGCGCCGTATGAGTGCAAGCTCCATGTAACAGCACTGCAATGGCTAACTAATCTGCATTTTTTGCCCAGTGTGATTGAAAATTAACTTATAAAGATTTTTCTTATCAAATCTTTGTAAAACGATAGAGTCAAAATAACAGCATATTATACAGGTTTCAAATTCATGCAAATGATAGAAAACTCAGACGCAGCTTCTTGCAATGGTGGACTGGATTTCTTGCACACGGCGCAGCACACACAGGTACAATATCTAAAGGCATTTCATCACTCTTGTGCCCCTAGAGTCTTGATACGTTGAACTGCTGTTTCTAT
>OW240918.1:142598758-142612169 GCA_933207985.1 Pelobates cultripes
ATAATACTCCCAGTAATGTGTCTGAGTGTATAACAGAGCTCCACAGCGATAATACTCCCAGTAATGTGTCTGAGTGTATAACAGAGCTCCACAACGATAATACTCCCAGTAATGTGTCTGAGGGTATAACAGAGCTCCACAGCGATAATACTCCCAGTAATGTGTCTGAGTGTATAACAGAGCTCCACAGTAATAATACTCCCAGTAATGTGTCTGAGTGTATAACAGAGCTCCACAGCCATAATACTCTGAGTGTATAACAGAGCTCCACAGCCATAATACTCCCAGTAATGTGTATTTAAACTGCAATAAATGTGTTTAGAAATCAATCTGTGTAAGACACATTGCTCTTGTTCTAAATTACATTTTTAGTTCTATAAATTGTTATTAGAACACCTAAAACTGCTCATCCCCGCCTCTGGCCACACACCCCACTCACACCCCTAAAATTAAAGTGTCCCTCTTTCATAATATTAATAACAGGGATTTTCACGACTAAGACAAACTATTACAGATTGAATTGCAGTGGATTGAAAAGTAAATTTCAACATTTAGGCAAAGAGAGACACATTTAAAAAAATCTCTAAATCATACTGAGTTACAGTTTGACTATGTTAGATTAAATTTAGCAGTTTGGTTTCCACTTTACTACAGTTTACATAAATCCCTCTGTATGTAATATATTCACTTCAATACAAAACACAGAACGTCACTTTTTCTTGCCCCTCTGAATTCAAACTTTACAAAAGTTTCTTCAAAAACATGACAGGCGCACAGTCGGATTTGCCGGCATATGCGCTAACCTTACCCCAACCCCCATTAAAACACGGACACAGGTTATACTGTTGGAAATAATTTGTCCACAGCTTTATTAAATTATTAATAAATAATTAAGGAATAACAAATGGGGTCATTGCCAACAAATCTTAATAATGTTAACCTCCCCCATATACATAACATACCCCTAGCAATGACCCCACAATAATAACAATAGATAACAATATAAATAACATGTTAACACAGAAACTGGCCGTCCAATTTGACCACATTTCCACCAGGTTAAATTGTAGGGGTGTACCGAGACACCGCTACCCACCATATCCATTGTAGGGGTGTACCAAGACACCGCTACCCACCATATCCATTGTAGGGGTGTACCAAGACACCGCTACCCACCAGTTCCAGTGTAGGGTGTACCAAGACACCACCACACCCCCAGGTTCGGAGCCACCGACGGGCTCGAACCTACCAACCACGTGCAACACTGCCCAATCCACACTAAACCTCAGGATGCCCACTTTCTCCTCCATCTACCCTCCGATTTAACCAGGCCATTCCCCGCCACAGCTCAGGACTTGACACCTAAAGCTCCTGAGCGACCCCCACCACACCGGAATAAGGCCTGTTGAATGCCTTCCTGAATGCCCAATTTAAACAGATCACACCTTACATCCGAAAATGTACCCCATCCCACCTGGAGTACCCAGGGAGCTTTCTTCCCAATTCGTTGTGTCTCACTGTTACACCGCCCCCACCTCTGATAAATACTGCCATCAATTTTTTATTAAGTCGTCCTCGACACCGAGCTACCACGGCCGGGTACGTAGTATGTCTCCAATGTAACCAAGGAACCATCTCGGACCGCACCACCCGTGGCCAGCTCCCATAGCTGGTCCACCTCCCTCTGCCTCCACCTGATCAATTCCTTTTCCGGGACCATGCCAATATCCAGAATGTCCTGGAAAGTACCCTTTGTTACCTCCCGGAAAAATTTCTCCCCTAATGTCTTGCCACCAAAATCCCTGAAAAGCAAAACCACTCCTGCTCCACCAATTTCAAAGGAAAGCCCAGTTACGTTTGAACTGAAACGCGGCTCCCATCTGTGCCCCTTAGATATAAGAATGACCCACCAACCATGTCACCAAACCTGAAACGAAAGTAATTAGCGACACGGCATAGCCCCAAACACAAACCCATACGTCCATAGCCATTAAACCAAATAGACTGGCCTGAAACAGGACTTAAACCGTACTGACTCCCACCTGCCTAAACGTTTCCCTAGGTCCTCACTTAAAACCAGGTGGGGTGCCTCTGTTACCGCCATCACCTGGGAAGAATGGGTCCCAAAGTGCCCGGGATCCAAACCCAACATTGTCAAACACCTGCGGGAATTGAATCGTGACAGCACCGATCTGTCCCCTTTTACCAGTAAGCCACCCGGGATGTCCGGGCAAAGCTCCAAGTAGCATGATGCGCTTAACACCGGGCGTACCCGTGACCCCGGCAGGGAATATAGCTTTACCAAACCTCCTTTACCAGACACATTCGTTCTTGAACAACCCTACTGAATCGTTACCTTAACCGACTAAGGTTCGACAACCAAGTGTAGAACTCCCCAACACCTGCCCGAAGGCACTCACCAGTTCCCCAATCCAAATTGCCCCAAGCCTCCGAGAAGGCCACCGCAAGCAAACTCACTGCAAAAGTAGGGTAATACACCACCAGGCGTTGCGTTACCCAAGGAAACCCGCCACCGACATATTTCATATCTCTCCGTAAGACCCGCGATGCCTGACGGACGTGACAACGTTCCGTCACTTCCTCCCAATCAGTCAGTTTAAACCCTAACGACAATGCCACCATGCTCCTGTCCATTGCTGATGGAGCTAACGCTGAACAAACAAACGGCTTAGGAACCACCGCAAGGTGTCCCTTCGCCCCTCCTTTGACTGGGCCCCCACAGTGAAACCAACCGCCTTGTCCCACATATCTCAAACGTTCACATAGGCAGTCCCTCTGCCCGGTGCCATAGGATTCTGTATCGATCCTCCAAGCATGGCGTCTCGAAGCGTCCGTAAACAGCCCCACTGCTTCCGAAGACACCACTTGCTCCCGAAAAAAGGCCTTGCCATTGAAGTCCCTCAAAAAACGATCCCACACCTCTAAGTCCGCCCTCATGTCCGCGGAAACCCTGATATAGTGTGACGGCATCCGTATCCCGCTCGTCGCCCGCGCCAATCGTCTACAGAAAACCCTCCACATGGGTATGACCCTGCACGCAAAGTTCAGGCTCCCTACCAGAGACTGTAAACCCCTCAGCGTCACCTTCCGTGCTCTCCCAATTGTGTGCACCAAGTCTTTCAGCTTGCGCAACTTGTCCTGTGGTAATCTACATTCCCCGATCTCCGAATCGATCTCCAAACCCAGAAAACTAAGCCACGTGGCGGGTCCCACGGTCTTGTCCTCCGCCAAAGGAACCCCCATCGTCTGCGCTACCCATTGGAACACCCGTAGTATCTGCTTGCACCGGTCTGAGCCTCGAGGGCCGACACATAAGAAGTCGTCCAGGTAATGCACAACCGTGCCCCCCTCCGATTCCCGTCGCACTACCCATTCCAGAAAAGTGCTAAACTTCTCGAAATAGGCGCACGAGATGGAACAACCCATCGGCAAGCACAGATCCACAAAGAAGCCCCCTTCAAAACAACACCCCAAGAGGTGATGACATGACGGGTGTATGGGAAGCAGCCGAAACGCTGCCTCCACGTCCACCTTCGCCATCAGCGCTCCCCGCCCAGCTCTCCGTACCAACTCGACTGCCCTGTCGAATGATGTGTAAGATACTGAACAGAGTGCTGCGTCGATGTCATCATTCACCGATGACCCTTTAGGATACGATAAATGATGAATCAACCTAAACTTGCCAGCCTCTTTTTTGGGGACCACTCCAAGTGGGGATATCCGCAACTCCGCTATAGGAGGATACGGGAACGGCCCCGCCATCCTCCCCAAAAGGACCTCTTTGGCCAGCTTTTCCCGCACTACCTCCGGGCGTTCCCGCACCGATTTAAGATTGGCACAAACCGCCCCTGGTTCCTTAACCGTGAAGGGGATCACGAAGCCCTCCCTAAAACCCCGCCACAGGAACGCTGCATCCTCCTGGTTAGCGTATTGCCTTAGCCAAGGCAACATCGCGCCTAACCTCACTGGGGACGCCCCCAGTTGCAGCCGAGGTGGCCGCCACCCCTGCGGTTCCACCCCCTGCATTGAGCTTACCTTTCTTGAAGCATCTGTTGGCGCCGTGATTCCCTCCGCAGCCCGAACACTCGTGCCTAAATCGGCATGAAGTACCCCACTTGCATTGACCCTCGTTGTACGTCCAGCACAGGCCCTTCTTTTGTCCCGCTGGCACAGCCACGCCTGAGGCTGTCCCAGCTGCCCCGAGAAAGGGCGCAGCCTTCTGCGCCATCATAATCCTCATCCATAGCGGCAGGTCCATTTGGTCCCACCGCATGGTAGGGTTGGCCGCCAAGCGTTGCCGAAACTGCTCATCATATTTCCACCACGCTAGGCCCCCATACGTCCGATACGCATCGCCTATCCCATCCAAGTAGCAGAACAGTTGCGAACAGTTCCCTGGCCTTTTTTCCCCTATCACACTAGCCAGGATGCAGAACGCCCTCAGCCAATTCCCAAAAGTCTTCGGTATCTTGCGATACCTCCGCCTTTTTTCTTCTTCCTCCTTCTTGGCGTCCTTCTTATCCTCCTCCTTCAAGTCTAGGAATTCCTCCAAAGGGAGCAAAGAAAAATTTTCCATGAACTCCCCCTTCCAAATCTTTTCTTTAACCTCTAATTTCAGGTGACAACCTAGGGGGCCCGCAAAAGATACGTGTACGTTTTGACGTGCCGCGTCCGAAATGTCGCCACACCCGACCGCCGACTCAGCCCCCCCATCCGCCGCACCGGACGCCACTACCGCTTCGCTTACCTCGCCTCCGCTCGCCGGTTGGACCCCCGCCCCTATTGCCTTAACCGCCGTGTCAGGGGACCATACCTTTCCGAACTGTAATGGTGATTCCCCCTTCCCTGACCATGCCTCCAATAGTGTTTTTAAATAGCCCAATAACTGTCCGGAGTGTTGTGCAGATATGGACTCACCGTTGGAGACCCCGGCCGTGCCAGGCTCCGGGGTTGCCGACCTTCCGTCCACCCGTTCAGGCTCCGGAGCATCCGGTTGACGCCGACTCCCATCCGCCTGATCCCTCCTCAGGACCGTAGGGGTAGCGCTCCGCGACCTGTAAGGAGAAGACAACCTGGGTAGTCTGTACTGCTGGGCCCCTACCCGTCCTTCCTCCCTACGCTCTTCTCCGCAATTCCAAGCTTCGCACCGCCTTGCCGGCCTAGCTTCCCTGCTCCTGGGGGCCCGCTGCTGTCCTAGCGCACTGTCACCCGAGGACCCAGATGCGCTGCGCCGCCTCCGCCCCCGCCCGTCCTTGGACGCGGACCTCCTTCTCCCCGCCCTGCAGCTGGTCCTGGAACCACTGCGCCTGCTATGCGATGGACTCCTGTCCCTGCTCCACTGCCGATCAGCTGACCTCCTGCTGCTGCCGGGCCTGGCGCCACCGCTGCGCCGCTCCCGTCTGTACTCCTCCCGCTCCCTGGTCCCGCTGCGGTGCCCCCCGTGAGAGCAGCCTGAGGGGCCCAACCTTCCACTGCTACTGCTCCTGACTTCCCTATCCCGCGCTGTACTGCGTGTGTCCCCTTTCTCCGCTGTACCTGGCCATCTGTTGGCCGCTGCGCCTGGCTCAGATGCCCCTTGCACCCCCTGGCAGCCCGCTGGAACCTCTGCCGCTCCCTGTCCGATCCTGCCGTCTTCCTGCCGCCCCTCCTCCCTATGCCTGGCACTGTCGCCCGTCCCGGCCACACCTAAGGCCGCCCGCGAGCTGGTCCCGCTGACCAGGCCACCCCCGGGTTGCTGGGGGGCCGCCTGCGCTGGAACATCCCGCGTCCCGCCCGCCCCCTGCCCCTCAGTGACCAGAGTGGACTCACCGGGACGCCTCACTGAAGTGCTGCCGACCACGTGTTCCTCCGCTCTCCCGGCCGCCATTCCCGCCGTGCTGGAGCCCTCCTCTGGGGTTCCTGTGCTGCCTGCCGCCATCTTGGGTGGGGCGCGTTTACCAGCAGGCCCGCGCTTTGCGGCCGTCCTCGCCTGACCGGCACCGCGGCGCACCGGCGGCGCCGGCCGCTTCCCGGTGCTGTCCGACCCTCTTGCCTCCTGGCTGGGTGCCGACGGGCTCCTCCGCCGCCGTGGAGCGGGCGCCATGCCCGGACTCAAGCGCTGGGGCGGCCGTGCTCTTCGCGCCGTCCTGCGCTCCGCTGGAGCTGGAGGGGGAACTGCAGCCCCCAGTTGTTCATGCAGCCAGGCCAGCCCTCGGTCCTTCACTGCTGCTCTCACTCCTGCCAGGATCTCATCCAGGGAAGCCATGGACCTGCAGCAAAAGAAAAAAGAAAAACCCCACAGACCTGACACAACTGACAGGTAAGCTTAGGTTCAGTTAAAATGGCCACTTCACATAATGGCTGGTATAAATACTCCCCTTATGGCTCCGCCCTACCCAGCATGCTAGCTGTCACTAAATTCCTGTGGCTGCTATGCCTACCTCCTGGCTCTGTCAAGGCCTATTCCTCTTAGCTGCGCTGATCCATGGGCTACATTACTCAACCATCCGAACATGACTGTCGTTGGACGCTATAAAATGGCGCCTCCCTCATGGGACCATTTAAACTTCATCTTTTAACGAAAAGAGTTTCTCGTGAATTGGGTGCATTTGGGAAGAGCTGCACAAAGCGACTCGCATGTAGCTGACAAAATAATAGAGCAGATTTTTACAAATAAACGTCCTAAAACCTACTTTACTTTGAGCTAATTCACAGTAGATACACAACTGTTCTGCTTGTTTTTTTCATCTGCGGTTACAGAACACAATGCTCCAGCAGAGCATACTAGCATTATAGTGGTGGGTGAGTCTTGCCTTAGGATAGAGGAGGTGGAATTTATTGATTTATGCGATCTGTGAAACACAATAATGCAGTGATTAGCTAGGGAAACCCTTCAACGTAACCTTGCAATGCTACAAATCAGGACTGTATCCTGGGGCTTTAACCATAGCTCGTCCCATGGGGGAGGAAAGAAAAAAATAGAGTTTTGTAGATTCTCAGCAAAACTTCAAACAAATTCTTAAAGGTAAAAAATCTATTTATCATTTTTACTTAATCTGACATAGTTGGCAGAAATTTCCAGACACAGTTTTGGGGAGATTTACCAAAGTATCAGACACATTAAATTTTTGGCACATTTTCGGCACAGTTTTTTTCCACTTAAACTGTATCCTTGAATTTATACCTTTTTCTATGCGACACAATGGAATTATCAGTCTCTCAGATACTTTTTTTGTTTCACTTCTCTTTTTTTCCACAATCTAAATCTGGCACACTTTAGAACCCTTTAATAAATACAATGAACATAATCAGGGAATTTGAACGTCACTTTACAGAACACTTTGATAAATCTTCCCCTGTATTCGGTTGTAAGGATGTAAGCCACGTCTTCTACCAATGCTTTCTGCAGATTCACCCACTTTGCTTCATGTATATACACAAATAAATACACACAGATACACTCAAAGACATACACTCAGCGACACACAATGGCACACTCAAAGACATACACTCAGCGACACACAATGGCAAACTCAAAGACATACACTCAGCAACACACAATGGCAAACTCAAAGACATACACTCAGCAACACACAATGGCACACTCAAAGAGATACACTCAAAGACATACACACACACAACAACACACAAAGGTACATTCAAAGAGATACACAAACAACTACACACAAAGGTACGCTCAAAGAGACACACACACAAACACAAGGACAAACAAAGGTACACTCAAAGAGATACACACAAACGACACAGAAAGGTACACTCAGAGATATACACACACAATGACAAAGAAAGGTACACTCAAAGAGATACGCACACAATGACACAGAAATGTACACTCATAGAGATACACACACACAATGACATACAAAGGTACACTCAAAAAGATACGCACACAATGACACAGAAATGTACACTCATAGAGATACACACACAAAGATGCACAAAGTCACAGATATACAAACACACCCTCCTGTTTCTATAACCTTTGTGTGCAGGAGAGTGGCTTCCCTGGAGTCCAGTGCGAGGGGGGCTGCAGCAGGTGACAGTAGGCTGGGGACAGGCAAATTGTTTATCAATGTAGTTACTGGTGAGCATTTATGTAATGGTAAGTTTGACATGGGATCTCAAGAATGACACATGACCCTTAATGTGCCGTGGCTTGGGCCCAAAATGGCAGCAACAAAACTGGCACATCAACATGAGATATATGAAAGACCCCTACCCACTCAAGGGTTGTTTTTTGTTGTCTATTTTCTTTCCATAATAATAACCTTATTGCATTAAGTTTTAAGACAAAAAGTTAATTTAATGACTATAAAACCCTCTGAATCACATACTTCATATCACCAGTGGCAAAATGTCCTTGTTCTATTATGTAGCAGTGGTCTCTCATGTAAGTAAAATGACCAATTTCTGGCACTTATATTGGAACTGTCACATCTATTGCAGTGACATCTCCTTGTTTCTTCACCCCAGCTAATGCATTTCTGTGTTTATTGCAGTAAATAAAGCAGCATAGGTAAGTGAAAAAACGTAATTACAGTAGTAATTGTACACCGCAGTTCTGTGCTCTGGACGACTTCGCTGTCTCCGTGATGCCCTCATCGTACTAATGCCCACTCTGGCATCTACAGAGACATTCTCTAGCAGCGCCGTATGAGTGCAAGCTCCATGTAACAGCACTGCAATGGCTAACTAATCTGCATTTTTTGCCCAGTGTGATTGAAAATTAACTTATAAAGATTTTTCTTATCAAATCTTTGTAAAACGATAGAGTCAAAATAACAGCATATTATACAGGTTTCAAATTCATGCAAATGATAGAAAACTCAGACGCAGCTTCTTGCAATGGTGGACTGGATTTCTTGCACACGGCGCAGCACACACAGGTACAATATCTAAAGGCATTTCATCACTCTTGTGCCCCTAGAGTCTTGATACGTTGAACTGCTGTTTCTATTAAAAATCTACAACCCCAGTAAGATCGTAGTGAGCCACCCTATCAAGCTATTTTAGATTATATTTCATCCTTGCGCAGTATTCTTTAAAGTACATTTTAAATGAATTGAAGCAATCGTCATGATTTGTAAAAAAAATTTAATCCACCATTTTCAGTACAATGCCGATTTTTATAAATACATGTATTTATATGACTGCTTTATATTTTGTACCTAAATATCCTGAAGAACATTTTTAAAAGAAATTGCCTCTGCAGCTCTGAAAGATTGATTTTGTTTCTGTAAGTCCCCCACCATGTATTGGGTTTCCAAACATGTGCAGATAGATAGACAAAGTACAGATAGCTAGATAGGTAGGTAGGTAGGTAGATAGATAGATAGATAGATAGATAGATAGATAGATAGATAGATAGATAGATAGATAGATAGATAGGTAGGTAGGTAGGTAGATAGATAGATAGATAGATAGGTAGGTAGGTAGGTAGGTAGGTAGATAGGTAGGTAGGTAGATAGATAGATAGATAGATAGATAGATAGATTGGTAGGTAGGTAGGTAGTTAGATTGGTAGGTAGGTAGGTAGTTAGATAGGTAGGTAGGTAGATAGGTAGGTAGGTAGATAGATAGATAGAGATAGATAGATAGATAGATAGATAGATAGGTAGGTAGATAGATAGGTAGGTAGGTAGGTAGATAGATAGATAGAGAGAGAGATAGGTAGGTAGGTAGGTAGGTAGATAGATAGATAGATGGATAGGTAGGTAGATAGATAGATAGATAGGTAGGTGGGTAGGTAGGTAGGTAGATAGATAGATTGGTAGGTAGTTAGATAGGTAGGTAGGTAGGTAGGTAGGTAGATAGATAGATAGATAGGTAGGTAGGTAGATAGAGAGAGAGAGAGAGAGAGAGAGAGATAGGTAGGTAGTTAGATAGAGAGAGAGAGAGAGAGATAGGTAGGTAGGTAGGTAGGTAGATAGATAGATAGATAGGTAGGTAGGTAGATAGAGAGAGAGAGAGAGAGATAGATAGATAGATAGGTAGGTAGTTAGATAGAGAGAGAGAGAGAGATAGGTAGGTAGGTAGGTAGGTAGGTAGGTAGATAGATAGATAGATAGATGGATGGATAGGTAGGTAGGTGGGTAGGTAGGTAGATAGGTAGGTAGATAGATAGATTGGTAGGTAGGTAGGTAGTTAGATAGGTAGGTAGGTAGGTAGGTAGATAGATAGGTAGGTAGTTAGAGAGAGAGAGAGAGAGAGAGAGAGAGAGAGAGATAGGTAGGTAGGTAGGTAGGTAGGTAGATAGATGGATGGATAGGTAGGTAGATAGAATTGTGGGGAATTGCAATTTTTAGACCAGAACAAGAGTGATCAAAGCATAACTGGATTAGAGAATTTCTCAAATTTGAAAATCTAAAGATTTTCTTAAAAAAATTAAATTATTAAGAATTAAAAAAAAAAAACCTGAGTACATCTTCTCCAAAGGTAAATAAACACAAGGTTTCTCCAGCAGAATGCCTTGCCCATGTTCAATCAGAGTAAGCAAACAATTCTGTGCTGAACCCTGGCCCTGTATTCTCAGGATATAATTATAAACCGTGTGCCGGGGGTCTTACTAGAAAATTGGAACTGATGGGATCCAGTTGTAAAATACAAAGAATATATGGTTGGATTTATCAATAAATGTGGAGCAGTAGAGTATTTTTAAAGGTACACTCCAAGCACTGTTAACCACCAGAGAGCACTGTAGTGGTTATGGTTGCAGGAATGTCCTAGCCCCTCTTATTGTGAGTAGCCAAACAAATGTGAATGCTTTAACTTGTTAAATGGGGTCCACAGACGCCACACTCCGTCTCCACCACTTCCGACAGAAAGCCAGAAGCTCCTGCTTAGAAACTTTGTGTAGCTTTCCTGAGTTCTGCAGTCCTGCAGTACAGAGCTAGCTGATTGGCTGACAGCTTCAGCTGATGCTCTAAACCAGGGGTGGGGAACCTCGGCCCTCCAGATGTTCTGGTCTACATCTCCCTTGATGCTTTGCTAGCATAATGGCTGTAATAGCATTATGGGAGATGCAGTCCAAAACATCTGGAGGGCCAAAGGTTCCCCAGCCCTGCTCTAAGCCAATGAGTTAAGCTTTGCACTGCTAAGCTTAGCTCAGGCAGAGAGCTTCCGGCTCTCCTGTAACTGTGGTGCAGGCAGAAAGCAGCATGCGGCCAAGTGAGAAGGCAAACCATTCTAAAACTGTTTGGGGGGACTCCATGGCGTTCCAGAAACCATAACCACTACAGTCTGCTATCATGACTACAGTGTCTCTTTCAGATCGTATGTGGGGCTTCGATTATTATGATAGCAGCCCCCAAGTTGTTGTTTTTTATTTTACTGTTTCTTTATCTTTATCTTTTTTTTTTTTTAACTTAATGGGCTTAATGCAAAACTAGTTGAAGAATTTTGTTAGGCTTAAATATCTTAAAACTCCTTGCACATACATTTGCTGTGCAGTAAGTCTCTGGTCTCTACAGCTGTGGGATCTTCTGTGGCACCAGACAGCTCTGGTAACTAGGTCCTGCACCCGACTCCCAATTTCAAGGACTCCAATCTATGACACGAAGCAGGTAGTCCTTATTTTGCGGGTTGTGTCCATGTGACTTAGCTCATGCTAAAAATACAAGTAGTGTAATTGGCAAAATCATTAATAATTCAGTATGTTGTAATCAATAGATTTCCTTAACTCTCCCCAGATACACTTTCTATCTTAAGACGCGGTGTGAAATTTAGTATGGGGTTTTTTTTTCACACTTTGTTTAATACTCTGCTCTGCTGGAGACTGGCTGTAGAGGAATTTTGTTTTACAAACCAAAAAAAATGTATCCGCTGCTTTATCGGATGATCGCCTAAATATTTTTGATGTATGAAGCTAATATGAGAGCGAGACGCTGCACAGCTGTTGCCGTAGATCGCGCTGGCAGCTGTTCAGCTAACTGTAAAAAATAAGAAATGAAGATAGGGTTAATTTTATTATCCTGATGGGGCATAGCACGTCTATTCTTTGGGCACCACACTCATCACCCGAAGCCAACAGCTGTGACAGCTACTGTTCCCTTGAAAGAAAATGTGTAGGAGCTGGCTCAGTTTTAAGAGTCTCATTCCCATAACTAATATATGTTTTTTTACAATCTATATAATTGTTAACATTGATGCTTCATTCTCCTGAAAGAAAGCGGAGTATTCTACTAAATGCAGTATGTATGTAAGGAGATGAAAGCAAAACTACAGAATTTACCCCAAATTAACCGAAATGTAACCAGCTGCACTGGAGAATGTTTCCGCGTTAGCTATTTTAGCTTCATTTTTGTGATTCCGTTTTGATTTTGCTACAGTTTGGTGTTTAGTTAATAAACCTCATTGTGTTTACGGCATATCTTACTGAAACTGACTATCTACTATAGGAGTATAGAAACACACATTTTTATTGTAGCACAGATTTCTTTTATAAATAAAGTTCTTTGTGCGTAGCTGGGATTTTCTTGAAGCGACTCTTTGGAGCCTGGAATCTCAGCACCAGGTGAGGGTGCTCTGCACTCTAACTGAAGCCAATGGGAAGGAATTGATTGGCTTACTAGTTTCAGATCCTTCCTGGTCTGCCGAGCACAGTTTGACTCCTTACAATGGTGGTGCATAAGAGCACTTCTGGCACCATAACCACTGAAGCGCTATGTAGTGGTTATGATGCTTAGAGTTTTCCTTAATTTTAATTAGTTTTTATTTTTTTTAATTCATCATCTACATCAGGCCTCCCCAAACTCCAGCCCTCCAGATGTTGCTGAACTACAACTCCCATGAACTACAACTCCCATGATTCAAAGGTTAATGGGAGTTGTAGGGCCGGAGTTTGGGGAAGCCTGATCTACATAATACATTGCAAAAAGAGTTTAATTCAGCCGGAGGTATTTATTTAAAGTAATCTGAAGGTTAGGACTAATTTTTACAGGGCTATACAAATTGGCTGGGCCACTTACTGAATGAGGGGAATGACGAGATTCAGGGTAACAGGTCTTGTTTTTAATATATAAAAAGTTTATATTTTACAGTATTAAAATATATAAAAATATATATGCCCAATGAATTAGTAACACGGTTTAATTCTTTTTTTTTTACGTACCTTAGAACCTATTTTTTTTGTGTAAATTAAACTCTACCCATATCTTTATTTCAGCCTAATTAAAAAGCACATAAAAGAAAGAGCTACATAAAGAGAGGTTAACGTAACATAAATGTCTGTTTTTATACTTTGCGGATGAATGGAATGGAATTTTATAAAGATAAGTGAACAAATACATAAATAAAATAGTAAATAACAATTCGTTATGTCTTTCCAGCACCAACAATCGTTAATGCCAATACAAGTCCTCCCTTAGATTTCTGCAGGAGAGCTGCATAGTTC
>OW240918.1:142612494-142664441 GCA_933207985.1 Pelobates cultripes
AATGCTTCAGCTTGGAACATTACACACACTGACATTGGCAGTCCAGAACTCTGCCCCGGGCTGGTAATGTCAATTCTGTGCATAAATTACATCTATTGTCAGCGACGCTAAAATCTTCCTGAAGCTAGCTCTCCGCTCCCTACCTGTGGGTGCTCCCTTTCGCCTCCCTCTGTCGCTCATTTGTTTATGTTTTTTTTAATAAACCCTCCCCCTCCTTCCCATTCCCTTGTCTTTGCCTCTGAGCTGGCGAAATGGCCCAATCACAAGCTTCTCTATGCCAATCGATTGGATCGTGTGTGGTCCTAGTGAAGTCAGGAGGGGGCGCAGAAGAGCAAAACCGGGAGATTCAGCCAGCGCTGGATTCAAGGTAAGTAAAACCGTTTTTTTTGTGTGTTATCTATTCCTTAATTTGCATTTTATGTAGACTTTGGTCTGTATGGCTGCACAACTGCAGAGAAAGGCATGTCCCGGGTGTGCCCCAAATTCCCTTTTTTCTATGTATGTTTCAGAGTCCAGACCAGATTCCTATTGCGTTGAGCACCCCGTCCTTACCCCCCAGCTTCAGATGCCCCTTTTGAAGTAACCACAGGAAAGTATATTGTCTGGAATTCAAAGTAAATTTAAAATTTTATGCCAAAATGGCAGAACAGAAAACAATAGAGGATTGCACTTGGAGTTTTTTTCCAATTTAACAATTGTAACATAAATTCGTAAACTCACTAATATTTCACTTTGAAATCCAGACAATTCACTGACAGACTGGACAGCCGAGAAGCTAGATGTCTCCATATGAAATCAATTCAAATGGGGTGGAGTTTGGACACAGATGAATAATGAAAAAATGCGATGGAATTTAAATGTAACTTTTACAGGGACTCATTCCGAGCACCATAAACACTGCAATAAATCGTATAAGATGCAGTGGTTATTGTGTGCCTTTAAATTATATTTTGCTTGCTAGATTCATCACTTTATTAAAAAAATATATAGAAATAGAACGAGAAGAATGACATATTTATTAAATCAGTAGGCGCTATGTCGTTTGCTAGCAGACAATTAAGGGTACAAAAACAAAATTCATGTTTAATTCTCTCTTACAACAAACAGTTCCAGAGGCTGCTGGCAATTATGTTCTGCCGGTGAGAGTGGTCTGTTACTGTCAAATTGTATGATGCAATAAGGGTGATTTATTACACTGTGTGCAGAGTGTACATGTTAATAATATATAGGGGAATACCTGTCAGACACACTCCGTATCAGATAACCCGTATAAAGTGTTCATCAAAAGAATGGTGGAAAAACATTAACCGTCACTCCAGTTATTAGCTTCCCCACATTTTTTTCTAATTGGGAAGAATACACACTAAATAAATAAGATAATTAAATGAAAAATAATCTAAAACAGTTTTATTGCTTTGGCAGGAATTTCCCAGGATTTGCATCTTCTACAGTGAGCTCTCTCGAAGATCAAGACGTGTCTGAAACCTCTCTGTTATCCCTGGACCTTTCAGGATAAATGCATTAAGATGTAAAATAAATAATGGATATCCATATTGAGGTTCTGGCATCTTCTACAAAACCCAGAGTTTGCCGTTTCTGCAGTAAATTTATAATCCTAGGCGTTGCTAAAAAAAAAATCTGGGCCAATCCCGATCCTCCAAATTATTTCAATAAGCGATCTGAGCGTATTGTACAAATCTTGCCATGGCCGAGTAATTCCTCCTTAGACGCCACCGCTCCAGCGGGTAGTCTTCTGTTTGTGGGATTTTTACAAATGACTGCAGGTACAAGGCGCTGTGTGCAGGGAGACAGGAAGCCTGGTACTCCCTCCATTTTTACATTTTTAATGAGAATTAGTTAGTTCAGTGCCTACAGTTACCCTTGACATATATGTTTCCCAAACAAGAAATTATGACAATATATTGCAAAAGGCTGGGAAACTATGGGAAAATGTAGCTGTGAAAACATCTAGTCTGCCAAACATAGCAATCACTAATCTAAAATATATAGTTTACTGTGAATATGATCTTCACACTAACATCACCAAAACGTGTAGCAAAGAGATATTTTGCTGTAGAGCGATTTATGACGTCTTTAATACATCTCCCCCATCGAGTCAAATAAAATGTAGGAAAGATTTGGGTAAAGAAAGGAGGATTCCCACAGGACCGAGCGCCTGGATTGCAGTCTAGAAAGAGAGAGAGACATAAATAATGCAAAGGGAAAAACACTACAGAGGGAAAGGTTTATAAAATTAAAAAGTTAATAATACTGAAATAAGTGAAAGACTTCAATCACAGCATGCGATTAACTCTGTTTGCTGGATCTGCAATGCTGCACGTTGATAAATACTTTATTGCGCGCAAACGTGCTGGGGGATACTCAACTTTGGGAATAGACAGGTCTCTAAGCTTGCAGGCTTTTGTTTATTATTATTATTTATAAAGGGCCAACACGTTCCGTAGCGCTGTACAATGGGTGAACTAACAGACATGTAGTTGTAACGAGACGAGTTGGACACACAGGAACAGAGAATTGAAGTCCCTGCTCAATGAGCTTACATGCTAGAGGGAGTGGGGTATAGCTACACAAAATGTAAGGGTAGGGTAGAAAAGTAGGGTGCTAGGATAGTGTTCATTGGGAGCTTAGTGTTTTGTTTTGATGACGGTTTCAGGAGAGGAATCAGGGTGCGGGGAGGGAAAGCTGTTCACAGTTTTAATGATTTACTTTCCTGATGAAGTAAGTTTTCAAAGACTTTTTGAAGGAGTGGAGATTGGGTGAAAGTCTAACAGAGAGGGGAAGGGTGTTCCATAAGAATGGTGCAGCCCTAGAGAAGTCTTTAAGGTGAGCATCAGAGGTAGGAGTACGAGCAGAGATTAGACGTAGGTCTACGGCAGAGCTTATGGGCCAAGATGGGACATATTTGTGTATTGGTGAGGATAAGTAGGTCGGAGCAGCATTCTGTAGAGATTTATATTATAGGCAAGTATCAGGATCTTAAATTGAGTCCTATATCTTACGTGCAGCCAATGTAGGGCCTCCATACCGAATCCTATTTAGGGAATAGTAAAATTAAAATACCAGATATCTGCTCGGGGTAGAATAACGGGCCAGATAATGAGAATGGGAATATTAACTTAAATGGAAAAATTAGTCAAATAAAATAAGAAGTAGGAATATGTATTCTCTAAAAGATATCTATATATACACATATCATGGTTAAAAGAATACTTGAGTGGAAGGTATTTCCAATTTCTATAGTGTATGGGTTTATCTTCCCATACTTTACGACGGAGATTTCAATTTCTCTGTCTGTGACAAATAATACCATTCCTATCTGTACACTTACTGTACCTCTTGAAGTCAAGTAGCCTAATTTCTGTATACTTACTGCACTTACCACTGCTCATCATTTTTAATCTGTATACCTACTGTACTTACTGTAACTCCTCTAGATTAATGTCTGTATACTTACTGCACTTACCATATCTAATCATTTCTAATCTGCATTCCTACTGTACTTACTGTACGTCCTCTATATTAATGGCTGTATCCCTACTGTACTTACTGTACCTCTTCTAGACTAATGGCTGTGTACTTACTGTGCTTACTGTACCTCCTGTAGTCAAATGTCTGTATACTTACTGCACTTACCACTCCTCATCATTTCTAATCTGTATACCTACTGTACTTACTGTACGTCCTCTATATTAATAGCTGTATACCTACTGTACTTACTGTACCTCCTGTAAACTAATGGCTGTATACTTACTGTACTTACTCTATCTCCTCTAGACTAATTGCAGCATACATATAATACTTACTATATCTTCTCTAATCTAATGTCAGTATACTTACTATACTAACTGCGCCTCCTCTAATTTAATGCCAGTATACTTACTATATTAACTGCGCCTCCTCTAATCTAATGTCAGTATACTTACTATACTAACTGCGCCTCCTCTAATTTAATGCCAGTATACTTACTATACTAACTGCGCCTCCTCTAATCTAATGTCAGTATACTTACTATACTAACTGCGCCTCCTCTAATCTAATGTCAGTATACTTACTATACTAACTGCGCCTCCTCTAATCTAATGTCAGTATACTTACTATACTAACTGCGCCTCCTCTAATCTAATGTCAGTATACTTACTATACTAACTGCGCCTCCTCTAATCTAATGTCAGTATACTTACTATACTAACTGCGCCTCCTCTAATTTAATGTCAGTATACTTACTATACTAACTGCGCCTCCTCTAATTTAATGCCAGTATACTTATTATACTAACTGCGCCTCCTCTAATTTAATGTCAGTATACTTACTATACTAACTGCGCCTCCTCTAATCTAATGTCAGTATACTTACTATACTAACTGCGCCTCCTCTAATTTAATGCCAGTATACTTATTATACTAACTGCGCCTCCTCTAATTTAATGCCAGTATACTTACTACACTAACGGCGCCTCCTCTAATCTAATGTCAGTATACTTACTATACTAACTGCGCCTCCTCTAATCTAATGTCAGTATACTTACTATACTAACTGCGCCTCCTCTAATCTAATGTCAGTATACTTATTATACTAACTGCGCCTCCTCTAATTTAATGTCAGTATACTTACTATACTAACTGCGCCTCCTCTAATTTAATGCCAGTATACTTATTATACTAACTGTGCCTCCTCTAATTTAATGTCAGTATACTTACTATACTAACTGCGCCTCCTCTAATCTAATGTCAGTATACTTACTATACTAACTGCGCCTCCTCTAATTTAATGCCAGTATACTTATTATACTAACTGTGCCTCCTCTAATTTAATGCCAGTATACTTACTACACTAACGGCGCCTCCTCTAATTTAATGTCAGTATACTTACTATACTAACTGCGCCTCCTCTAATTTAATGCCAGTATACTTAGTATACTAACTGTGCCTCCTCTAATTTAATGCCAGTATACTTGTTTTGTCTGTATGGCCACTGTAAGTATGAGCTGGCCCCAGCACTTATAGCTTATCATTACAAGCTTAGCCCGGTTGGAGAGATAAAACAAAACTGAAACTTCTATGTTACTGAAACGGCAGCAGAGGGACAGAGAATTAGGTGGCAAGAGATCCCAGGATCTGAAAACAGTTTGACAAAAAAAATAAAAAAAAGGGACAGCACCCAAGCCATTCCAATAAATGCAAAATTTGATAAGCTGTAGTGGTTATAGTGCTTTGAAATGAACATGTACGAAATCTAATTTTTTTATTTTGTATATGCTGATCTCTGGCTGCGAAAGAGCTTTGCAGAAATTAAAGCTTTAACCCGTAGTGGAAGTAACAGAAGTCCAGAAGTAATGTTTTTACAGACGCAGTATGGAAGATGCTGCAGTTAAGTATTTATCAGCAGCAGAGACGATTTGTCTTGACTTGGTTTTCTAAATTAAGATGCCTGGATGGGCATGGTGACATGACACGTATTACAGGAACCGTGTCACTCGTGGACGAGTCTAGTGCAGCTCGGAGCATTACACATGTTTCTTACACAGTCTGTGGCTAATTGCTTAGCTTTTCAGACCGTAACATTGAAATTCCCTTGTAATTGCTAGGCTTGTAATAGAAGCATCTGTTTGCCTCCTTTTCTCTCTCCTTAGGATTTTTCTGTAATTTCCAGGTTGCTTTTTACTATGCCGAGAGGTAGGCAATATATTCTGACTTATATCCTCTAAGCCGTGACTTTATGCACATTAAGGGAGCCTTCTGTCATTTTTTTTACAAGAATGCTGAATGTTTGATATGCAAAGTTAGGCTCTCTCTCCTTCTTAGCACGTCATTGCACCTGACGCACTCCACTCTAGTACCGAACCTTAACATAGAGAGGTTAAAAGGAGACACTGTATCAAGGCAGACGTTTTATCGAGAGGATTGTGTCAGATACATTGTGTCAAAATGTTGCTCAACGTGGACTGCCTTGATGGAGATCTCAAAGAGATTATCTGATAACAAAACAGCAGGAAAGGAGAAGTCACGCCATTTCAGTACTTCAAACTGACCTACTTGGCGATGTGTACTAAAGTGGGAATTGTGGAGACATGTCAAGAGAATCGCAAATGTTAGGCTGAGTCCAAGTCAAAGTTGGAGAATTTTCCATTTTGGCTATTGGACTAAAATATTCAATTTGTTGGCCATTTCTGGATTGTCGAATAAGCCCACTTGTGGGTTTTTTATTATGTTATTTTATCTTATCTCCTCCTGGGTGGAATGCATCAAAAATGTCTTTAAAAAGCCTCTTTTGGTAAAACAGAGACTTGACTAGGGCATGTCAAAAAATAGAAATATAATGTATACCGTATGTCACTTTTAAAGTGGACCTTTCATTTTCCCAAATTTTAGGAGTTGGAGATTTTTTTCCAGCTCAGCTATTTTAGCATTAATTCTGACAATAGCAGGTTAATTCACTGAAGTGAGAAACCTAAGTGAATTCAAAGTTAATTTCAAATTTAAAGTTAAAGTAGCCCTATTGGAAGAATTCTCTGAGTCAGGTATGCTCTCAGTTTGACTATTCCGGCCTTAAATTTGAAATTCACTATAAATTCACTTTGAATTCTCGTTTTAGTAAATAACATTGTAGGCTACCTATGTATGTCTTTAAAACTCCATATTTCGTATATAATTCCTATATATTAACAAATGATCGTTATTAACGAAAGTCTGATGACTTACAAAAACATCCTCTTCTGTTATTTCAACTCTCGGATTTTGTCAGTAAACGCTAGTTTTTCAATTTGCTACAAATCACCATTTAGTGGATGAACCCCATAATTTTCCTATGTCGTTAGTTTTCAAGTAATCATACTCCTAGACTAAGCTTTTAAATGAAATAAATTTCAAAGTGTGTCTCCTGGTAAAATTCCTGATAAATCATAATATTCAAAACCTTTCGACAGGCCACATTTTCCAGCGTTCGCTTTAGCGACAAATCAAAGTAAAGTAAAGCTAACCTGTCATCTAATAATGTTATTCATATTTATCTTCAGATGTGTTCTTAAGTAGTTTAATCGAATTTTTTGTTTTATTCAAATGTCATAGTTACATAAAAAGCTGTTTTTTGAGCACTGAGCTCTTCTGATTAAGTACACTATGCCGGAAAATGTGCAAACTCTTATCTTCATAATAAAGTTTGACTTAAAGAAAAACTCCAGACACATAGAGCACTTCAGATTGCTAAAGCTTTATGTCTCTGGAGTCTGTAATAAGTGTTTATAGTTTATAAAAGGGCCAGTTTCAATAGAAATTGACATTTATAACTGAGGCAGAAATACCTCCTTGGCTGCCAATCAGACAGCCAGAGAGAGTTCCTTCCGCATCCAGTAGATCCACAGACCTAGAGCATGCCTGTCTTCCCCCTTTGAGTACTATATACTTGGTCAGCTTGCACTGTTGGGCACGCCTCTCAGTTAAGGGCATTTTTTCAGCCTCCACTCCTCCCTCTTACTTGGCTGCTAATGACAGAAACAGGACACCACTGTGCATTGTCTCTGCAACAACGCAAGGAGAAAGAAACTCAACAGCTGCCCTACAGAAATCACACTGATCACTCTGGCCTCTGACAGTACACACCATAATGTGCAGTGCATCAGACTCCCTCTCTTTTCCCCCTGTCAGGATGTTACAAGGTGAACAGATCTTTCAGCTGTACATATGTAACTCTGTCAGGCACCTCAATACAGTTTTCCAGCATTCCTAGGGATAGGGAACTGATTGGCTAAATCAGTGTAGCCCCTGGATGGGTGCAGGAAGCATAAGAAAGACAAAGCGGGTAAATATAAGGACAATATCATATTTACCAGCTTTTTTTAACCCTGCATAGACAGAGAGCTGTCTCATATAAAGCTAAAGCTTTCGAACGAGACAATTGTCTAGGAACCCTAAATGCAGTAAGCATTGTACAACGTGTGCTGTTTTCTTCAATCTAGAACATTAATATTTAGGATTTAACATTGTCATTCAACTGTGCTCATAAAACGTCAATCAATAGGTACCTCCCAAGCTGGCAAAGGATTATTGGAATTGTAGTTTAGCTTTAGAGGAGCTATCTTTATCTTAAAAAGATCATTTTGATGCATTTTCTGTTCATGGCTTCTCTGTATTAATCTTCCAGCAGGTTTTAATTGCATATTGGTTTTAACGAGCTGGCATTCAATATCTTTAGGTACTGTTTTCATAGAACCGATAGGCTGCCCTATAAATATTTAGCAAATGATCTAGCAAAAACATTTATTTTTTTTTGCTTTATTTTTTTCCCAACTTCTTCAATAATTATGCTCTTCCCTATTTCTGAATTTACATAAAAAGTAATAAAGGCAAATCAAGATAAATGCAAATAAATGGAGGCACAGCAAAGCGTAATGATATACATAGAAAGATACATTCTATTAATTCAAATAACATCATTCCCTGGAGCCTTCGTATTCGGAGTTCTCTATTTCTCCTATCTGTCTGGCTGGCTGGTTTGAAATGTACAGAGATGCTTTTTTTCTTGGTCCTTTTACTTCTGAAACCTATAATAAAATAGACTATGGCTTTTATTCACTAAACCAGGAATCAAACAGAAGTGACAAGGAAATTGCCATTTTTAGGACAAAATGGATGAACTAGAAAAATGTTCTAATTTAGCTATTTTCTCCTAAAAACACCCTTGTTTATTCTCCACAATTCCGAGAATAAAGCTTGCTGCAGGTGTCATTTCAGCTGGCTTTGGGAGCCTTTGTTATGTAAATGACTGGCTGAGAATCATGTGAGTTGCACTTCTACATCAACTCTAGAGGCAGGGTCGAACTGCAGCTTCGTCTCTCTTGAGGTGGCGTGACTGCAAATCCCATGATTCTTTTCTGCCTTATAACTGGCTGACAGCAGTGGGTCCAAAAGAGACCATAATATTTTAAGCCAGCACCACAATTTCATTCCTAATGACTAGATGAAATGTCCTGTTCATTTGCCGGCTCTAGGGAACTGCTATTGCTAAATGAGGTCTGAGGTTTTTTGTTAAACTGGGAATTGTGAAGAATTGATAAGAGATTTAGGCCAAAATAGCTTAGTTCGAAAAAAATAAATCCTACAACTCAGCTATTCTTCCAGCTTGGTTATTTCATCCACAAACTTGCAATTCCCTTGTCCTTTCCCAACTATATAGTTTAGTGAATAAGCCATGATGTGTCTTTATGTCCACGCGATAGGAGATTCCCTTATTATCACAATAATTGATAGTCCTCAGTGGGCTAGGATCATATTGTGTTGTTGGTCCATAATGAGTTTATGTGAAACGTATTGAGCACAGGACAGGGCAGGACAGTAAAAGTTTAGAAAGCAGCAAGGAACCCCCCATAGGAAGAGATTTCTTATTTTGATTAATATTCCCAGACTTTGTTCCGAGGTACCGGGAGAGTTAGGTAATAAAAGACCATTTTATTTATTTATTTCTAACCACGGCTTGTCTTATATAAAAACCAATATACTCTGCGAACAGCGGTGGACTGAGTCGAGAGAGAGAGTGATTTCATTTCTGCTGCTGGGTTTAACAGACGGTCTATAAAAATTTCTTTTATTTAGCTCAAAAACACAAGAAGTGATGGGCAAAAAAACTTGGAGGGAAAAAAATCAATCGGTCATCTTAAAAATAAAAAACTGCCATCTTTGATTTATCTGCATAGTTAGATGTTCTGGCCGTGCCAGGGGAAAAAAAAATCTTAACTACCTGTATAACAGCACAAAGAAACATATAAAAATAAACATGAATAAGGCATTATCTGCATAAATCAGGGTGGCAGAACTAAAGGTTTTTGGCTGTTTAGGCACATCAGTCCAAGCATTCAGAGAGTTAGAGTTTTACATTAGGGAGAGCACAAGTCTTTGGAATTTTGAGTTAATAATTTTTTTTTAATTATAATGATTATAATGATATATTTTTCAAACAATAAGACAGCTACTACATTGCAAAATAGGTAAACAATATTATGGCACTGGCAGTGACAAGGTGAGAGTATCTAGGCACTTATTTTAAAGGCTTCTGGAACATTGGATGATGGTAAGGTGTACATTAAATGATGGTAAGGCCCGCACAGGATTATGGCGAGGCACACATTGGATGATGGCGAGACACACACTGGATGATGGCGAGGCACACATTGGATGATGGCGAGACACACATTGGATGATGGCGAGACACACATTGGATGATGGCGAGACACACATTGGATGATGGCGAGGCACACATTGGATGATGGCGAGACACACATTGGGTGATGGCGAGACACACATTGGATGATGGCGAGACACACATTGGATGATGGCGAGGCACACATTGGATGATGGCGAGACACACATTGGATGATGGCGAGGCACACATTGGATGATGGCGAGGCACACATTGGATGATGGCGAGACACACATTGGGTGATGGCGAGTCACACATTGGATGATGGCGAGGCACACATTGGATGATGGCGAGGCACACATTGGATGATGGCGAGACACACATTGAATGATGTTCCTGAACAACACCTAGGAGCAACTTCTTTTCCTTTTAATTTTCTTTCCAAAGCTGAACATCTTCTCCACCCAAAAATAGATTATCTGAAATTGAAATTTGTTTCCTTACACGAACGAATCTGCTTACAAAACATTTCATAAATGTTTTATCTCTGTTATACATTACTGCCCCACTCGAGGCAGGCCCCACTCACCCCAGTCCTGGCTACTTTTGCAATACAATCTAGTGTAGTTTAGTACCTTATCATCTATACCAGTCCGGTTTATCAGTGATGGCTAATCTTTGAATCCACTAGACTCTAATTCTTCCCACAATGCTCTGCCAGTAAATGACTTACAATTTCTATTTGTTTTGGGTGCTTTGCACCAGATTGCAAAATATTGCATTTTAAGAGAAAGAAAATAAACAAAAATATGAAAAGGGGTAAGTCTTCCCTGAAGCATGAAATGGGTCAGCAAAGGTAACATGCAGTAAGTGCTCGAGAAGCTCTGCCGAGAAAGTTTAGCATTAAACAGCAATTTGTCATTGTGTGCGGTGACAAGGACACAAATTACATGGCAAAGGATTCACCCATTGATGTATTTCTTTAGTGCCTGTGAGGTGAGGAGTCACTGTCAGAATTTAAAAGATTCTTCCACTTTGATAGACATACAAAGTGTCTCTACCACCTCACACAGGCCAGAGGGAGGCTGGAATTCTGCGTCTGAGCATGATGTGCGACAGAATTACAGGAACTGAAAGAGGTTCCACGTCTCTGTGAAAACGTCTCGCTAAAATAGCTCGGACTATCTACTAAGCAGTGAATTACAGTGAGCTGGAAATCAGATTGCAAAACTTAAAGGGGGACGAAAAATATGCAAAAACTAAAATCATTGAAAATGATAAAAGCTTCAAAAAATGTGCTCACTTTTAAAGTCCTTTGTTTTCATGTAAATCCCCAAATATTTTATTTATTAATTTGGAAAAACAATGGAAAAGTATATATATATAGAAACATAGAAACATAGAAACATAGAATGTGACGGCAGATAAGAACCATTCGGCCCATCTAGTCTGCCCAATTTTCTAAAATCTTTCATTAGTCCCTAGCCTTATCTTATAGTTAGGATAGCCTTATGCCTATCCCATGCATGCTTAAACTCCTTTACTGTGTTAACCTCTACCACTTCAGCTGGAAGGCTATTCCATGCATCCACTACCCTCTCAGTAAAGTAATACTTCCTGATATTATTTTTAAACCTTTGTCCCTCTAATTTAAGACTATGTCCTCTTGTTGTGGTGGTTTTTCTTCTTTTAAATATAGTCTCCTCCTTTACTGTGTTGATTCCCTTTATATATTTAAATGTTTCTATCATATCCCCCCTGTCTCGTCTTTCCTCCAAGCTATACATGTTAAGATCCTTTAACCTTTCCTGGTAAGTTTTATCCCGCAATCCATGAACCAGTTTAGTAGCCCTTCTCTGAACCCTCTCTAAGGTATCAATATCCTTCTGAAGATACGGTCTCCAGTACTGTGTACAATACTCCAAGTGAGGTCTCACCAGTGTTCTGTACAATGGCATGAGCACTTCCCTCTTTCTACTGCTAATACCTCTCCCTATACAACCAAGCATTCTGCTAGCATTTCCTGCTGCTCTATTACATTGTCTGCCTACCTTTAAGTCATCAGAAATAATCACCCCTAAATCCCTTTCCTCATATGTTGAGGTTAGGACTCTATCAAATATTCTGTACTCTGCCCTTGGGTTTTTACGTCCAAGATGCATTATCTTGCACTTATCCACATTAAATGTCAGTTGCCACAATTCTGACCATTTTTCTAGTTTACCTAAATCATTTGTCATTTGGCTTATCCCTCCTGGAACATCAACCCTGTTACATATCTTAGTATCATCAGCAAAAAGACATACCTTACCATCAAGACCTTCTGCAATATCACTAATAAAAATATTAAAGAGAATGGGTCCAAGTACAGATCCCTGAGGTACCCCACTGGTGACAAGTCCAAGCTTCGAATATATTCCATTAACTACAACCCTCTGTTGCCTGTCACTCAGCCACTGCCTTACCCATTCAACAATATTGGAATCCAAACTTAAAGATTGCAGTTTATTGATAAGCCTTCTATGTGCAACAGTGTCAAAAGCCTTACTGAAATCTAGGTAAGCAATGTCTACTGCACCACCCTGATCTATAATTTTAGTTACCCAATCAAAAAAATCAATAAGATTAGTTTGGCATGATCTCCCTGAAGTAAACCCATGTTGTCTCTGATCTTGAAATCCATGTGTTTTTAGATGTTCATCAATCCTATCCTTTAACATGGTTTCCATCACTTTCCCCACTACTGAAGTAAGGCTTACTGGCCTATAGTTGCCCGACTCCTCCCTATTACCTTTCTTGTAAATGGGCACAACATTCGCTAACTTCCAATCTTCTGGGACTACTCCTGTTAACAATGATTGGTTAAATAAATCTGTTAATGGTTTTGCTAGTACACCACTAAGCTCTTTTAATAGCTTTGGGTGTATTCCATCAGGTCCCATTGACTTATTTGTCTTTACTTTTGACAGTTGAAATAGAACCTCTTCCTCTGCAAACTCACGTGTAATAAATGACTCATTTATCCTTTTTCTCAACTGAGGTCCCTTTCCTTCATTTTCATCTGTAAATACAGAACAAAAATATTCATTGAGGCAGTCAGCTAGACCTTTATCCTCTTCTACATACCTTCCTTCTTTTGTTTTTAATCTAACTAATCCTTGTTTTACTTTTCTTTTCTCATTTATGTATCTAAAAAATGTTTTATCCCCTTTTTTACTGACTGTGCTATTTTCTCTTCTGTGTGTGATTTGGAAGCTCTTATAACTTGCTTAGCCTCTTTCTGCCTAATCTTATAGATCATTTTGTCTTCCTCACTCTGGGTTTTTTTATAATTCCTAAATGCTAACTTTTTGTTTTTAACTATTTTGGCCACATCTGCGGAGTACCACAGTGGTTTCTTGAATTTTTTGCTTTTACTGACAAGCCTAATGCAATTTTCTGTTGCCTTCAATAGTGCAACTTTTAAATAATCCCATTTTTCTTGGACTCCATTTAAATTGCTCCAGTCTGATAATGACTCCTCTACCCACATTCTAATTTTAGAAAAGTCTGTTTTTCTAAAGTCTAAAACTTTTGTTTTTGTGTGGTGTGACTCAGTCACTGTTCTTATATTAAACCATACTGACTGATGATCACTGGATCCTAAACTTTCACCTACAGTAACATCTGATACCAAATCTCCATTTGTTAACACTAAATCTAGTATGGCCTCTTTATGAGTTGGCTCCTCGACAACTTGTTTTAGAGACAATCCCAGTAGGGAGTTTAGAATATGTGTGCTCCTGGCACAAGTAGCTAATTTTGTTTTCCAATTTACATCAGGAAGATTAAAGTCACCCATGATGATAACTTCCCCCTTCATTGTCATTTTAGCTATTTCCTCAACTAGTAGATTATCTAACTCTTCAATTTGTCCTGGGGGCCTATAAATCACACCTACACGAGTTACTGTGTGATTACCAAATTCTAACGTAGCCCAAACGGACTCTATGTTTGCCTCACTAACTTTTATTAGGCTAGATTTTATGCTATCCTTCACATACAAGGCCACCCCTCCCCCTTTCTTGCCTTCCCTATCTTTCCTATATAAAGAGTACCCTGGTATTGCTATGTCCCAGTCATTTTTCTCATTGTACCATGTCTCAGTAACAGCGACTAAATCTACACTATCAGTTGCCATTATTGCCACAAGTTCATGGATCTTATTCCCTAAACTGCGAGCATTTGTAGACATGACTCTAAGCTTATCATTTTTTAACACACTTGCTACAGGCACCTTCTGTCCTTGTTTTGGGGACAATTGGATTGATGTTTTATCACCCTTTTGCCCCCCCCTCCTAGTTTAAATACATCCTAGCAAAACCTCTGAACTGCTCACTGAGAACATTTGTTCCCTTTTGAGAAAGATGCAAACCATCTTTTTTGTACAGCTTATTTCCATTCCAAACAGAGCTACCATGAGAAATAAAGCCAAATCCTTGCTCCCGACACCATTCACCAAGCCACAAATTAAAGTCCCTAATACGCATCCGCCTGTCGTTCTGAGTGTTATGCACAGGCAGAACTTCAGAGAATGACAGTGTGGAAGCAACCTGCCGTATATCATTGGCAAAAACACTAAAAACTTCTTTAACCTCTGAAACCTCATTGCAAGCCAAGTCATTTGTCCCTAGATGGACAAGTACATCCAATTCCCCTTCCTGCTTTGCTTGCTTAACAATATTACAGATACGTCTCCTGTCTCTGTGAGCAGTAGCTCCGGGAAGACACCTCACAAGACCACCATTGTCCATCTCCACACCTCTTATAATGGAATCACCCAACAACAACTGCTTTCTATTAGGCCTCACCATAGTCTCCAAGCCGGTCTCCACAACACCACTAGCCTCAGTGCCTCTCTCCACAACACCACTAGCCTCAGTGCCTCTCTCCACAACACCACTAGCCTCAGTGCCTCTCTCTACAACACCACTAGCCTCAGTGCCTCTCTCCACAACACCATTACAATCTGAAAGTGCAGAAAATGAATTATGAAGAGCAACAGACTGTGCAAAATGCCTTTTATCCACAACTCTAAGTCTACCAGATCCTATATAAGTATATATATATATACGCAAAATATATAGTTGTTATATAAGACAAAAAGATAAAAAAAAATTCAGCTGGAAACAAAGGGGAAGAGTACCTTAAAGAGAAAGAAAAAACTGGACCAAAAAGTGACTAAAATGGCTGCATACAGCGCTGCTGTTCCTACATTTTGTAACATTTTCTTATTTGTTAATTAAACCTGTGAGGAGCACTGCAAGGTTTTTTTGAGTATACTGAACAAAAAAATGTAGGATTTCTGAAAATGAATATTACACTTTAACATTGTTTAAGCATTAGATGTGGAGATATTTTGCTGTGTCCAAGCATTTGTGAGATTGTAAATTAAAGGGACACTATAGGCACCAAGACAACTGTAGCGTCACATATCAGTTCTGGTGTATAGATCATGCCCCAGTGTCACTTCTCAATTCTCTGCCATTTAGAAGTTATTCTCTTTGCTTAAATAGCCTTAGTCACACCTCCCTGCATGTGCCTTGCACAACCTTAGTAAACACTTCCTGTACAGAGAGATATGATGTTTAACTTTCCTGTATAGCTCACCATGTATAATTTAAAATTTCTTATCTCCTGCTCGGTTAATAGTCTGCTAGATCCTACAGGAGCCTGTGTGTAATTAAAGTTCAATTAACAGAGCCAGTGATAAAAAAACAAAAACTTCTAAAGCGATTAAAAGTGAAACCATTCTTTTTTTCATCTAGGGTGTGTCAGTCATAGTCAAGGGAGGTGTGACTAGGGCTGCATAAAGAGAAACAAACGTGATTTAACTCTTAAGTGGCATGAAATTGAGCACTAAGACAGTAGAGGAATGATCTATACACCAAAACTGCTTCTTTAAGGAATAAACGTTAGGTGACTCTACAGCTGCTTATTCCTTTCTTAAAGGGACTCTCCAGTGCCAGGAAAACAATCCATTTTCCTGGCACTGCAGGTCCCCTCTCCTTGCTGCAGGGGTAAAAAAAAACCTTCAGTGACTTACCTGAGACCCCCGCCAATGTGCCTCGGCAGTGGTTTTGGGACGCCGCCGCTCCTCCCCTTCATCACGTCAGCCGGTGGGTGAGACTGATCACGCCTGCCGGCTGAGGAGACCTAATGCGCATGCATTAGAGCTCTCCATAGGAAAGCATTGAAAATGCTTTCAGTGCTTTCCTATGGGGATTTCAGCGACGCTGGAGGTCCTCACACAGCGTGAGGGCGTCCAGCGACGCTCTAGCACAGAAAACCTGTGCTATGAATCAGGAAGTGCCCTCTAGTGGCTGTCTATTAGACAGCCACTAGAGGAGGAGTTAACCCTGCAAGGCAATTATTGCAGTTTATGAAAACTGCAATAATTACAGTTGCAGGGTTAAGGGTAGTGGGAATTGGCACCCAGACCACTCCAATGTGCAGAAGTTGTCTGGGTGCCCGGAGTATCCCTTTAATTTGCGCCAAATTTCCTTGTACCTGTGTGTTGAACTGATACCTGCTATAATTGTCATCTCCTGTAGATCAGTGGCTTGAAACCTCTCAAAACCAATGTACACAAAGCAGCAATCATTTTAAAATTAAGAATTGTACAATACCGAGCTTTCGTTATCAAGATGTTTTTTTTTTATATATGTTGTTTTGCATAGCCCCCAAAATCCAGAGGTATCTACAATGCATCACAGCTCATTGTGCTCTTTGGCCCCTCTGGAAGAGAAATAGATATTTATGATATTCCGGGCTGTATATTTTGCAGTCTTAGTGTATATTTTTTCTTCGTGTTGTTCTGCTTATGCAGGCAGTTCTATAAATTTTGCTATGTTATTACCTGTCTACTCTGCTTATATCAGAAACCCAATATTTCTTTGCAGTAAGAAATTTAACTTAAACAAGAGGTAGCTGCTCTAAAAGTCTGGTGCATCTTAAAAAAACGGTTTGTTATGAGATTGGGCAAGAATGCTGCAAGTAGAAAATAGAGTTTAAAAAAAAGAAAAAGAAAACGGTATCATTTTATATGAAAAATTATGTTTCCGCGTAGGAGTCACACTATGGCTTATTGCTTTTCTTCCAGTCAGATTAATACACAGTTACAATCAATGGACTTGTGCACAAAAGTCTTTTTCAGCTGGTACGAACGAATCAGATTTCTTTTAATCTATGTCTGACGGATCGCCCAATGAATAAGACTCCACAGCTAACTAATGCATGCAACAACTGAAAAGATTTTGTGAACACGCATATTAGTTAATACATGGCTAATTGCAAGTAATGCATATAGGATCCAAAAATTAGTTTCAGTTCGGAAATTCGGGTAAGAAAAAAAATTCAGCACTTCAGCAATTTGGCACTTCGGTTCGGCACTTCGGGACTTTCGCACTCAAGTTCATTTCGGGACTTCGGCAATTTGGGACTTCAGCAATTCAGAAAATTAGGTACTTCAGAAACTCTGTAGGGCGCCCTAACCCTAAACTTACCCTACCCTAACCCTTCCTTAACCCTACCCTAACCCTACACTACTCCTACCCTAACCCTACCTTAACCCTAACCTTACTCTAGCCCTAACCCTACTCTACCCTAGCCCTACACTAACCCTATGCTTACCCAACCCTAACCCTTTCATCATTTACTTAATTTTCCCTCCCTCTCTTGTTTTGCCCCTTTTCGGGAAATCCGAAGCACTTTGGCCCTTCCGATCATTGGCCATTCGGTTTGGTTCGCACTTACGAAATTCTGGACTTCGGCAATTCAGTTTGGTTTGGCACTTCCGAAATTCGGGACTTTGGCAATTCAGCACTTCGGCACTTTGGCACTTCGGACATTCGGAAGCATTCAAATGTCCGAATTGCCTGTAATTTGTCCGAATTCACATTAGGACGGAAACGAATTGCTAGTTTTAAGGCCAAAATGGGCAAATTGGAAAATTTCTCTAAATCATCTAAGTTTCCAATTTGGCTTTGTTGGTCTTAAATTTAAAATTCACTTAGAATTCCTATCAAATCTTACTATAGTGAACAATCCTCTCTGCATATTAACCTCTGTCTTAAAAAACTAAGCTAACAGATTTACAAAAGTGTGTAGAAAAACTCACACTGGCAAAATTACCTTCAAATCTAATTAAAAATGGGTATTGTGTGAATATGTATAAATATATATGAATATGTCATGGATCTATTTTAAGCTTACCCATCACCTAAATATATTTATAAACTGAGCACATAAAAATGACTTTCTGAGGTTTTTAATATTTCTTTTTACGTAGTAGCCATTTTTAACGAATGCTTAATACTCATTTCACTTTCAGTAGCTTAGTATACAATAGATCATATCGCTAATTTCATCGTTATTATTGTCTACTTATCTTTAGTCTCGTTTATGAGTTTGCAGTTTGTTCTACAAACAGAGCAGAAAATAAGCCTCTAATTGGCTGAGCAGCAAGGTGTATCACGTTGACAACACACATGCAAAATAAAAAAAGCAACAAAACAAACTGTGTGAGCTATCCTGCAATCTGATTTCAGCCCAAAATATTTGCAGATCCTTAAAAGGTTAGTGACCATGTATTTTTGGCTCTTTACTCTAAAATTGCCATATTCTATATGCAGCAATGTTATGATGGAAGGATTAAACTCGGCTCTAGTTGCTGTCTTCCTGACAGCCACTAGAGGTGCTTCCACGCTCCTAACCAAATGTGACTTGGTATGCACTCGGCATCATGGAGAGAGTTAGGTCAGACCCCCGGTCACTGAAGCGGTGTACCCAGGGTGGCAACTCTTTCACCTGTGCTGCTTGCTGGGTCTTCAGGGATTATAGCCTTAATCTTGGCTGGGCCTACAAAAATATTGGCCTAGTGAGCATAAAATAAAAATCTAAGTCTGCTAAAGCAGACTCCTTTTAAAATGCTGTGAAGGACAGTAAAACAGACTGCCTGATGGGAAGGGGTGAATCTATTTATACAAATTTCAGAGTTCTATTTCCTGTCCTTTCTGCTGTGAGGGGAGGAACTAACCCATGAGTAAATGCGCCATGATTGATCAGGATATAAATATATACCAGAAAATTAAATTGGCGATCCTTATATTTGACCCTGTAACTTTCCAAAACCCCATAAAACCTGCATATGAGGGGCATCATTTTACATGTGGCACATGACAACATACAAATATGTGCTTTATTGCAGTAAAAGCTAGCAGTATTATGAAATTAGTTTAAATGTTTTGTTTTTTTTAGGTTTTATGTATATTAAATGATGTTTCATATGTAAATATTTGATGTGAAATTAAAACCCTATTTCTCCTGAAAAAAACATATATTAAAGGGCCACTATAGTGCCTGTAAAACAAACAAACAACCTGTTATAGACAAAGGTCTCCATCTTTCTGGCCTTTAAAGGTTTTTTTGTTGGTTTTTTTTTTAAGCTAAAGTATTCTGTAGTTTTTGAGAGCAACTTACTGTTTAATATATTGAGTACAGCCCAAATATGAGAAACTGTAGTTGCTGTGATTCATAGATTGTAAACTCATGTGAGCAGCGCTCTTTTCACCTCTTGTTATCGTTAATATTCTGTATATCAAATACTACTTGTCAAATATCCCCACTCTATAATTGTAAAGTGCTGCTGGAGATGTTGGCACTCTATAAATGTTGTTAATAATAATAAAAATTCAACATTTCCCATGATGCAAAGCTTGCAGTTACTGAACATGAATATTATTCCCCAGAATGCACTATGATTTTGTTTTCGCAGCCCTGTGCACCACTGGATTCTGTGCATTAAATGCTAATAGCTAAACTATCACCATTTGCATATGCATTTTGCATAATGCTTGCTTCACCCACTATAATATATATTTTTCCATAAAAGAATGACGATGGTGCTGATTGCGTTGTAGACTTAACAGGTTCCTTTCCATCGGCACGTTATTTTTTATTTTATTTCATTGTAAAAAAAATTATTATTTTTTTACTCCAACCTGGGATCAGAAATAATAAATGCAAAATTGGAGACTTGCGCATTAAAGCCTCAGGATGTACAAATCTCCAAACAATTCACCTGCTCGGTACAAATTGCATCCAAGCTTTTCCCTGCTGTTAGTATTGAAATTTATTGCAGATTGCAGAAGTTCTGTATTGAAGAAAATGATCATAAAGAGACAAGCAAATTGCTGGCTTTTACAGCCACATAAACTCCCCGACCCCCCGCTTCACCCCCTCGCAAAACCGATCTGCATTACATTAAACCACATCCATAATTCATACCTCAAAGAGCATTTTTTTTTTTTTTTTGCTTCTTCTCTTTGAGGGTTGTTATGTTCTATAATTGATGGTCGCATGAAACAATGGTATTTGGTATTCAAACCTCATTTGCTTTAAGTCAATTGTCCGGCAAAGGGGAGGTGAATGGAGGTGGGTTTGGTGATGGAGAAATAGGTCATTTTACCCCATGCAGAGCTAAAATAATATTTTTCATGGTTTTTGCTATTAACTCTAGCCAACTTGATGATTTGAGTACGGTGTTGCTTTTGGGGGGCTAAATAACATTCTGAGATAATGTGTAACTAGAAGAGAACTTTATCTCTAAGGAACATAAAACGTGTTCTGTCTGCATTCCGTCATAGGACCTCTACACACTTTCTAATTGACACTGTCATTTATAGCATTTTAACCCTTTTGCTGCCTTTTAATGAATGTTCATAATCAGAATAACTAGATGGTTGTCATGCCAGTCCTTATAAAAATATGTTATTCAACATTATAAAAACTTGTATTCAAGCAGCGATTTTGGTTCTGATAGATCACTATAGTACAGTGAGTTTTGCTCCCAGCTGCGTGACCCTGAGAGTTATCCTAGTTTTACCATGAGAGTATGAGAATCTTCCATTCCTCTTAACTCATAAAGACCAGTCGGATGGCCGAACTAAAATCACTGATTGGGAGCTAACCATAGCACAAATTATTTGTGGGTCCTGCTTGGCATGCCAAAATAATTTAACATCTTACCATGGGATAGTGCCAGGGCTTTAATAGCACCAGAGCCACTTCAATGGGCTATTGTGGTTGTGGTGCTTGGAGTGTTCCTTTTGTGGCTAATTCTTTGTAATTATAGCTTTTAATAAAATCGCATATATCAGAGATGACCAAAACTCAATAGATCCCCAGCTCTTGAGTGACTGCAAGTCTCATGTTGATTTATTAGCTGTAAGGCAGTGCATCGTCGAAACACATGGTATTTTGCTTCCTTGACTTTTTTGTATGAACAGATTAAAAAGCTTTAGAAAGGAAGGTATTAAAACTGTCAAACTGGGTGAATGTTATCATATGCTATTAGTTACATTTGGTATCTATCTTTAAATACAGATTGAACAGAGTATCGTTAGATTTTTTTAAGCTCTTCAATTCACTTTCACTGCACACTTTCAGACAGGTCCATGAAAATATAATCTTGTTTTGATTAGAATTTTGCTGAAGTAACATAAAAAGATTAATCTCCTCTCTGCTACTCTATGCTCTTAGATAATACTACGGGCACTGAGTGGGAGTTTGAGTGTGGTTTCTGCACTTTACAGAGCATTTTAGGAAATGAAAAACCAAATTGTGAAATTCTGGCTACATTAGCAAAGCTATGATTAATGGGCATTGCTATCGACAAAAGTCCCGGAGCTTCAGCCCAAGAGTAAATATTATGGGTCGTCCCGTATAAATTGGCCAGTCCTATACTATGTCCTATGTCCAGTTCTAAAAGTGTATTATACATCACCAAATCTTTGATGGAATTCAGCCTAGTACATGAACCTATATTTATTAAGTCAGCATCTGCACTCATAGTAATACCCCCACACTGTGCTGTACAAGTAACTCCAAATCTAGTGCATTAAAGGTTGGAGGGTCAAAGAAGAGCACAGGGTAGACCAAGCTAGAGTTAAACCACTTTGCCCAAACGATACGCTAGAAACCGTACAACCATTTGCTTAGAACCTGTACACGTGTAACTATTAACCAGGCAAATCTCAGTGAAACCAAATGTAATCTCAAATATATCTGTGTTCATGCTCCAAATGTCAAATCTGTCAATACTGGCGATGATTATAAAGGGAGCACCACTTGCTTAAGCTTAATACTCTACTATTACCATTATAAAAATTGTGCAGACATTAATGTGCCATATGTGAAATACATGTTGTAATTGTGTACGTGACTGCTATTGTGGCACCACGGCTCATTTGTGAAATCTTGCACACAAAAATAAAGAAAAAAAAAAAAAAAAAGAAGAGCACAGAGGGGCTGGGGTACAAGAGACACACAAAGGGGCTGTGGTAAGAGACACACAATAAGACTGTGGGAACAAAGAAACACACAGTGGGCTGGGGGGGCAGAGACACACAGAGCAACTGGGGGGGATAAAGAGACATACATATCGGCTTGGGGGGAGAAAGAGACACACCAAGTGTCGAGGGGGGGGAAGAGACCCATAAATGTGCTGGGGAGTCAGAAAGAGACCCACAGAAAAGAGAAACACAGAGGAGCTGGGGTAGGGGAAAAAGAGACACACAAAGGTATTGGGTGAGAAAGAGACACACAACATTGATAATTTTTTCGAGGGATGCGTGGGGTGCTTGTAGCTGGTCTTGCCTAGGGCGCAAAATAGTCTTGCACTGGCCTTGGGCACTTTCACAAATTATATATTGTATTATTAAAGAATAAATAGTAATAAAAGAAAGGACAATCAGTAAAAAAAGTTTATCTGGTATTGCCGAAAAGATTTTCCCATGTTTCATAGCCTCTTTAGTATTACTAGACACTCTGGGTTAACAACAAAATGTTGTCAAAATGGGATTTTCTTGACCATTACTGGGGGCTCTAGACCCTGACAGCCCTCCCCAACAACACCTCTGTTATGACTTCATCTGAGATGAAGCATTGAATACTTTTGCCTAGATCTTGCAACTCAATTTTCCCATGACGGCCTTCTGTCATCTGAAAACAGTTGTTGAGTTGGCCCGTCTACCCATTGTCTGCAACTATATTGTGATGATGGTGGATTGCTGGTGGGAGAATTCACCATGTACAATATCTGTTTGGTGTGGTTTAGTTCGATTACTTAGAAGTTGCCTAAGATCTCTGACTCAATTCCTAAATAATTGATGTCTGGGGATGCTATGCCTAACTCGACAAACCCCTACTTCTTAAAGTACTTAATTTGTACAAGTTTATACCAAGCATAAATGATCCTTGCGCTCATATATTCTGAAAAGGCAGCAGACACCTGGATTCACAACTATTTGAAAATAATGAGATTTTTCACAAAATGATAAGACGAGAAAGTGTCAAACTCCCCCAGGCAACCTTCGGGATCTCTGGTGTAAAGACAGATCTCTTTCACTAGTGACAGTCTGTAATAATTTGTTCCCAATTTGAAAACCACTTCTATATTTAGTTCGATTTTTTTTTTTTAAAAGGGGAGGCGGTGAACACATCATTGCTTGCTATATTTGAACAATTGTTGGCAAATTCTATTTTACATTTTTTTATTTAATTAAACACGGTTTCTGGTACATACTCTGTTGTTATGTAATTCCAACACCTTTCTATCTAATAAAGTTATTAATAATAATATATTATTATACATTAATAATAATATAATAATAAAATATTATCTTATAATAATATAAGAAAATCTGCATGTTTTGCACATCAATAGGTCACTCGCACAAGCAACTATCATTTATAACCACAAAAGGGCTTTAACCCCTTAAGGACCAAACCTCTGGAATAAAAGGGAATAATGACATGTCACACATGCCATGTGTCCTTAAGGGGTTAAAGAGGATTATGCAATTCTTCATATTTTGAAATATGTATTCTATATCTATCTATTGATATCACAATCCAGTTCAGTCACACATTGCATTTGAGGAGGAGAAACAGATACTGTAGGTGTTATTATAAAATTGTTGTGTTCTAAAAAGTAGCTTAAAGTAGTAGGGCAATGACCATGGAAACCAGTGAAACCAACCGGCACATTCAAATTCTCCCTTTTCACATTTTTGCTCCATTTTAAAAATAGAACTCTTTGACAAAGCTCCCCCCTTGTTTCTCTTTGTCCCTGTCTCTGTAAGCTTTCTCTATGCTTACTGCCAGTTGATTTGGGCCAGCATTGGCAACCACTTTGACCCTCACAATAGGGGACATACAGTGGGGCTATCTGCTACTTGACAAGAGCTCATTTACCCCTGACTGGAGCATGCGGCCTTGTGCAGGTGGCCTCACTCCCAACCCGGAGGCACCCAGATGCAGTCAATGGTGTACTCTTGCTAGGTTGCCCTCCCTTAGACCAGCAGAGGAGATCCCGGTTCACTCATTTGAGGTTACCCCAATACTGCTGGAGTCCAGGAGAAGCTATACAGGCAGAGAGACCATGCAGTGACTTACACAAGATGGCAAACACCGCAGGCGTCAACAGTACCAGTGCAGTTCACCTTAAAGTCCTGACCAGGCTGGACGGAATCTTTGCCGATTTCTGTCAAAAACTGAAGAACAAGCTGGAGCATAAATTGCACCATCCAGCCCCCCACAGTCAGGCGATCCCTTACTCTAACAATGTTCTCATAAAGTGACCCTGGTCCCCGAGGTCCAGAAAGCCCTAAAATGGCAGCGCAGCAAACAGAATTCCTCACTTCAGACCAAGGTGGCACAGAGACTGGCATTATTTGCAGTCTAACGCTGAAGCATGGGATGAGTATGAAGAATCAAGGGGAATCCAGTCCTTGCATTTTGACTATACCAGCCTGTCCACTATTGGACCCGAAGACCTGCAATATTCCTCCTGGATGTGGGACTATGTTCTGCCCAAGGAGGGCATGTGATGAATTGGGCTTGAGGACTAGATCATCCACAGCACGTGGTCCCCTACCCTTCTCACCTGCTTGTTGGGGGAGGTATAAGTCCCATTGATTAGCCCTATATCTTTATTCACACTATTAGTATGCTTTTGTCTTGCATACCTCATATCACTCTCCTCTTCCAACATCTAACCACTACTATGTGGACCTCCTATGGGAAATATTCTAATAAAATAATCTTACCAGGATATAGCTAGCATTCATTTTACCTTAACTATGCTCGTACGTACTGGTATACCCCAGTTATTTGCTTTCATAATTATCATAAAGCCTGTAATACCCATGTCTTTTACAAGTCCTCTGTTTCTTAGCTTATATTCAAACTTACATTGAGACATGCTTGTTTTACTCATGATGTTACAATCATAAAATATGACATATCCTGTAACACATGCAACTTTGCATGCAAGTTTTTTTTGTTATGTCACTAAAAGCCTGAATGTCTAACTATGCACAGCAAAAATAAAGAATAAAAAGTAATAAAAGAAAGGACAATCAGTAAAAAAGTTTATCTGGTATTGCCGAAAAGATGTTCCCATGTTTCATAGCCAGCTTGCTCTCGGTCACATGTGGCTGAGGATCATGGGACATAGCGACCAATAAATGCTTAACCTTCTTGTTGTCTATCCCTGAAGTAGGTATTTCTTGTAATCAATATTTATTAGTATTCCAGTGAATATAAATGAAATTATGGTGTGAGCCTATCACTGGTCACCCAGACAGAAATATATGAGTTGTGTTATGAGCTGTGTCTATATCTCCTGCTCGCATGCCATCATCCGGACCGATTGGGTGGTTTTGCAGTGTTTTTTAAGGCATTCTCACTGTCACATGTATTTATCAGGATATTGTTACAGAAGCAAGAATTCCCACGGGTCCTGCATGCAGTTGACAGGCTGCTGGCTTGTATTCTCTGCTCAGATTCCAAGTCATGAACTTCTCTCTTCACAAACTAGACAAGTCAAATGCAATTTCACTTGTAGATCCAGTGATTTGGCTGTCGGCAAAATACAAATTTACTGTATATGAAAATGAGTTAATAAATTGTCCTGATAAAGCCTGAAATTCAATTCCTCGCTGTTAAAGGGGAACTGTCTCTCCCCTGGATTTTTAATATTATGATTACTTATCCCCTATATTTACAAAAAATGTTTTTGTAAAATGTGAAAAAATAAATTATAAAAATCCAGACTTATATTCTGGAACTGGGTGCATCTATCTTAGCTCCCTGCCAGTCACCATTATACAGTTTGCCCTTTTCTGCCATTGAACAGTTAATGGAAACAATGTTTCTACTTCTCCTCATTTGCATTGTGTGCCCTGGCTGTGTCTGGACTGAACTGGATTGGGATGTCACTTGCTAAATCTTACATTTTAATAGAAACTGAAGCATCACATCAACTAATCAGATCAGCGAATTACTGGCAATTTTTTTTTTCACATTTTCCCTTTAAAGTGTAACTTTGTTTTGTTTATTTCTTAATATAATGGTATTTATTAATTATTTTAAAGTGCCACTCCTATCAACAATGGCTACACAACAGGAACGTAACAGATATTTAGAGTATTGGTACAGTATTAATAAAGATTATAAACATGTATCAGTGTCAGTGGCGTACATACCAGGGTCGCAGGGGTCGCGGCTGCGACCGGGCCCGGCCCACCAGGGGGCCCGGCCGCCCCTGCGACCCGGTATGTACGCAATTGGGCCAGCCTCTTCCCCTGGGGGGCCCAGGAGCCGACCACCCCAGGGCCCCCCCGAGGCTGGCCCTGCTGTCACCCGGCAGGCGGGCGCGCGAGGGAGCACTCAGTGCTTCCTCTTCAGCTCCCTCGCGCACCGCACTGATACCGGAGCCGGAAGATGACGTCATCTTCCGGCGCCGGCATCCTTACGCGGCGCGCGAGGGAGCTGAAGAGGAAGCACTGAGTGCTCCCTTGCGCACCCGCCTGCCTGCTCGACCGGCCACCCGCCCAGGAGCCCAGCAGCACCACTGGACCCCAGGGAATCCCCCCAGCACTCCAAAAGGTAAGGAGGCTGGGGGGATTACATTAAAAAAAAAAAACGTGTTAGTGTTAGAGTGAGTGTGTGTGATTGTTAGTGTGAGTGTGAGTGTTAGTGTTAGAGTGAGTGTTAGACTGAGTGTGAGAGTTAGTGTGAGAGTTAGAGTGAGTGTTAGTGTGTGTGTCTTACTGAGTCTGTTTGATGTCTGTTAGTGAGTGTGTGTTTGTCAATGAGAGTGTATGTTTTGTCAGTGAGTGAGTGTGTATGTATGTCTGTCGCTGAGTGTGTCTCTGTCAGTAAATGTCTGTGTCTGTTAGCTAGTGTGTATGCTTCTGTAAGTGAGAGTATGTGTGTCTTCAGCACTTACCTTTCTCCAGCGCCGGACTCCCTTGGCGCTGAGGATCCCTCAACCTCTCAGCTCCGAATGCGACCGCGCACGCATTCAAACCGCCCATAGGAAAGCATTACTCAATGCTTTCCTATGGACGTTCAGTGTGCTCCTCTAGCGGCTGTCGGTGAGACAGCCACTAGAGGCTGGATTAACCCTCAGTGAAACATAGCAGTTTCTCTGAAACTGCTATGTTTTCAGCTGCAGGGTTAAAACTAGAGGGACCTGACACCCAGACAACTTCATTGAGCTGATGTGATCTGGGTGTCTGTAGTGGTCCTTTAAAGGACCAATATAGTGCCAGGAAAACATACTCGTTTTCCTGGCACTACAGTGCCCTGAGGGTGCCCCCACCCTCAGGGACCCCCTCCCGCCCGGCTCTGGAAAGGGGAAAAGGGGTAAAACTTTTTCCAGTGCTGGGCGGAGAGCTCTCCTCCTCCGATCCTCCTCTTCTCCTCCCCGTCGGCTGTATGCGCACGCACGGCAAGAGCTGCGCGCGCATTCAGCCGGTCACATAGGAAAGCATTCATAATGCTTTCCTATGGACGCTGGCGTGCTCTCACTGAAAATCACAATGAGAAGCACGCAAGCGCCTCTAGCGGCTGTCAATGGGACAGCCACTAGAGGAAATAGGGGAAGGCTTAACCCATTGATAAACACAGCAGTTTCTCTGAAACTGCTATGTTTATGAAAAAATGGGTTAACCCTAGCTCGACCTGGCACCCAGACCACTTCATTAAGCTGAAGTGGTCTGGGTGCCTAGAGTGGTCCTTTAAGTGTGTGTGCATCTGCATGCACTGGCGTACATGCAGGGGTCGCAGCCCTGTAACCCCTGCGACCAGGTGCCCACCGCCATGTGTTGCGGCCCGGCCCGCCGCCGTGGGGGGGGGGCCCACGGATCAATTTTCGCACCGGGGCCCCATGGGTCATGTGTACGCCACTGATCAGTGTGATATGAAATATGTAAAGTTCCCAACTGCCCAGGTGTTTAGTGGGATTGTCCAAGTTCTGTCCTTCCAAACCCGGATTTGTTCCCTGGTGGCCTGCATCATTCAGCCTGTGGTCAGAGAGCATCAATGGTACTTTGAGTAAAGTTTGGATAAGTCTAGACCAACAGGGCTACTCTCTAAAGTGAGAATAGCTGGGGTTTCAAAGTGAATTTCAAATTTGGTCCAAAGTAGCCAAAATGAAAACATAACAGACTTGGACAATTTTTCCATTTTAGTTATTTTGACCCACTTTTTTTAAATTCACTTTGAATTCCCACTTTAGTGAATAACCCTCCAAGCATCTTCTACAGACTGGGTGTTACTATAACTTTGGGGTGGGGTGTGTGCAGCCATTTATGAATTAGTCTTACTGTTCTGTTACCAGCAATCCTAATCTCCGGGACTGACCTCAGATTAGTTCTAGAGTTCAGACAGGCAGTGCTTGCCCTAAACATTGGTCTAGCTATGGTCCCAGATCTAGGATTGTCCTCACTATTTCTTTTGGTTCTGGCCATCTGGTTCCAGATGCCTGTTTGCCCTGAGTTATTGCACCTAAAATGTTTTGGCTGAATGTCTTGGGTAAAATATTATACTTGTCAGAACTCCCTGATGATGTATTCTTCCTACTGGGCTCTATCCACTGCAGGATCAACCTGAGACACCTCATCTATTGCCGATTCCCAACAACCCAGCTGAAATCCCAGCAGAAAGAGCAGACTGTTTTAGGAATTAATATTACTGTTATTGTTTTACTTTTACACATTCTACAAAATCTGAGCAAGTAACAGATTACACTAAACTGGCAACACAATCCTGAGCAGTGAAACAAACAAAGAGAAATAGAATGTATATTGTCAGGATTCCAGATTCTTACAAGCCATGAAAAATAAAAAACTTTTCTTGCTTTCATACTCTGGAATGTTCTTTAGCTCATTTATCGAAAAGCAGCAAAAAAAAAAAAAGCCTGCTAATTAGTATCTCTTTCAGCACATTGGAATGTTGCACACGGCAGCAGCTAATGAGGATGACCTGTCTAGAAGAGGATGGATGCTTCCTGATGATCTTAGTGCTTCGCAATGGCTGATCTTCCGAACATATTGATAGTATTTTCTGACCTCCTCCCAGTACAAATCTAACTGTGAATACATATCCTTGTGCAGCTGACGGCTGTGTGAAACTACAAAGTGATCTGGCACCACTTAAGGATTGAGTTGTAATAAGTCACTGTTCGACAGTTTATTGGGCATTTAATAGACGGTCCTGTTTCTCGTTAGTCCAACTCAAAATTAGAAATTCATTAGACAAGGGCATAAAGCAACTACTAAAGGGGAATTTTTATTTTTTTCTGCAAATAACATGACTGAATAAAACATAGAAGACAGGGCACCACGTGAACAGATCTCAATACAAATTATAGGTGATTTTCAGTTAAATATATATATATTAGTGGTTTAGCAATTGTCTTCACAGTCCAGTTCAGTCCTGGCACAGCCATGGCACTCGTTGTTTTGGAAGAGGAACAGAAACATTGTTAAATTTCTCCTTCGCCTCTATTCCCATTTTCCTCTCAATGCTGATTGCCTGTTGTAAAGGGTGGAGCCATGGCCAGCACTACCACTAGGCGAGCTAGGCAGCTGCCAAGGGCGCACTGGCCCGGTGCGGTGCAGTCTCCGGGTTACCAGCAGGAGCTGTGCAGTGCTCTCCCCCACCTGCCGGTCACTACATGTAGCGTTGCCAAGCACACCATAGTAGAGGATCTTCTGTATCCTACCTGGTCTGACAGGAAGCTGTAAGGACTAAGGGCTGCACCAATAAACATATTCTCATAGAGATGCATTGCAATAATGTATCTCTATGGGGAAGGTTCACTGACCCAGGAAGCACCTCTAGTGGCTGTCTGAGTGACTCCAAACACTGGAGGTGTTACTAGACAGTAATGTAAACACTGCTCTTTCTCTGAAAAGGAAGTGTTTACAATGCTGAAACTGAAGGGACATGCTATAAAAAGCAGAATCAATACATTAAGCTGTACTAGTTCAACTGACTGTAGTGTTAATTTAATTTAATTTACAAATATGTTAGTTAAATTTAAGGGATAAGAGCAGATACTATGAAAAACTCTCTTAATAAGCACAGTCTTGGCGCAAGCTGTGTCCATGTGTCAACACTCAAATATCTAAATGGTTACTCTCCATAGTGGCATAGTAAGAAAATGAGGGCCATGGAATATACAGAACAAAGGGGAACTATAAGGTACCAAAAAAAATACTCAGCCTCTAGTCTCACCAATTCATTAATTAATTGCTACCGGCATATCCAGGTCAATTCTGCAGAGATCCCATGAATGCATATTAAAGCATCTGTGATGGTTTAATAAATGTGTCCCACAGTTCCGTTTTATCACAGCTATCTAAAGTGACAGATCATTTAGCAGCCAGAGATTGTTTTATAAATGGGCTGCAGCTCAGGATAGAGCTTTATTGACGCCCCCTGCTATGGTTATATTTTCTGTTTGTAGGTGTAGTACACACAGGAAATCTTACCATTACTGGAGGAACTGACTGCAAAACTCTATTGGTGAGGTGACATTTTCAGCCATGTCTAAGGCACATGAGTTGGTTTGAAAAATTGTGAGTTTTATAGAAGCTTCAACTTTTCTGGAATTATCTGTTCGATAACTGCTCTCCTTGAGCTGAAATCACAGAAAGTTTATCGATTTGCCTAGATTTGTAAGCAGCTGTTTGACCATATCATATTTCATTTTTTGTTTACGTGTATTAATGAACCTGTCATTAGTTGTCTTGTAAATGGACATTAAAGTGTAAGCTCATCTACCAAGGTCGATGCAAACCTCGTATGTGAGTCCTCCTACACTACAAATCCCCCTTGCTGATTTTACATTAGAGGTTTTACATTACAGAAGTGGGTTTTCATGTGAGCCTCTACAAACTAATTAACCCTTAATAAGAAACACAAGGGGTAGGAAGGCCTGTGATGAGCTTGTATAAAAAATGACTTTTTTTATTTAGAGTATAAATGTACATGGTTTTATGTGTATATTGGAGAAGATTACCAAAGTCATTGCTGCCTCCCAACAGTTGTGGGAGTTTGAGCGCAGAAGTGATTCCTGTGTGTTTATCTGATATGTATATAAAGGCATTTAATATTTATCATGGACAGTGCAGCTGGCAGCTTAACTGCAACTATTGCTGATAGCCAGCACTCCCACTTCTCATAAAGTGATCTGCACCCAATAGTGGTGCAGACCACAATGCTCCCCTACTGAACGACCAGGGATCCTGCTCCCCAGCTCACCCTCCACTTTGCCACCAGTTATAACACCTTTCCTTCTGCCAAAAGATTAGCAGGTCAAAAGACCAAGGCTATAGGAAGAAGCCACAATCTGACATCTTCCATAGAGCTCTAGGAAAGATTTATAGACTGAGACTACCACATTTCACTGTTTAGTGAATAATCCCTCATACAGCCAAATATAACTAAACTACAGCAACCCTTTAATTAGAATTGGTAAGCCAATTATCAAAGGGAGATTTCAAAGTGAGAAAGTCCCTTTAAAAGTTTGCATGCTTTAAAAACTCCATTCTTGGCATAACCAGTAGAACTGTAGGAGGTAATTCATAAAACAGTAACTAACGATGAGATGAAAGCCAGCTTGCTATGACCACATGCCCCATTGCTCCTATCATCCTCAGCCATTTGATTAACACTCTTTTAGTGTTTCATGATACCGTGTACAGATCATATTGCAAATACTCTGCAAATACAAATGGCTACAGGGTTAGAGTGGAAGTAATGGATCATCAAGAAAAAAAATTCCTATATGTATTTTTTTTCATTTAAATAAATATTTTTTTAGTTCTTTTCTACAACAGACAGGAATAATGAAACCATAATTTGTAGCGGACTAATGCACGTTTCCCCATTGTGTCTAAGTCTACATTTAATACACATTTCCTCTCCGTTAGACCACAAAATAGCCTATAATTATTACCTTAATTAATTACCATTATTTTAAATACAAATAAGACAGATTTTTTTCTCCAGAGTCAAATCAGTTGCTTACACCTCTTTTATGGCACCAAAATGGTAAGTCCTATTTTTATTATTATTAATTAGTTTGGCAGGAAAAATGCTCCGTTCTGATAGAAAATCACATTCTCAAGCACAATAAGAAATTGATGGAATGAGTATTGGGGGTGCACACCTGCTGTTTCCATGGCAATCCCAAAATTCTCAGGTGAACGAAGTGAACCCGAGCTACATCCCCCTCAAACATACAAAAAAAAGTTACTGTTCTTACAGCTGCAGTAAAAACAGCAAAGTATATCGTGCTTGCTTCCATGGCAACCGAGGCAGCGATGGTGCATTACAATGAGGGATGTGATACAGTCTTACATTCCAAAGCCCTTTGTTACTTCTAACCTTTAACATCAGAGACACAGTGATACCAACCAACCTCGCTAACCCAGTTATTGTTAACCTTGGCACACTGCATTTTCCCTGATGCTCATCCACCCATTGACCGAACATTGTAGGAATTGTAGTCCACAAATGCTGCAGTGTACTAACAATAATTCGTCATCATTTGATTTTCCTATACAATAAATATGTGAATGAATGGAAAGGGTTAATCGCAAATCCAGAATTGTGGAAAACTGGCAAAAGAGTTGCAAGTTTTAGGTAAAAAAAAAAAAAAAAAAAAGCAGAGCTGCGAGAATAAGAAAGATTTGGTATAATCAGCAGCTATCCCAATGTCAGTTCTCCATATTTCAGGCTTTGTGAATCAACTCAATTGGTGATAATTTGTAGTTTTTAAAGAGCCCTCTAAGCGCCATCATCATTGCACTGTTTTGGTTGCCAAGTCCCTGTCAATCCAGTTTGGAGCAGTACTGATAAATACCAGATATCTCCCCGGCAATATGAAACAGGCCCCTCCACAGCTGTTCAGATAATGAGAAGTTTCACTAGCGCATTTTTTGTCCAAAGATGGCGAACTTTAGATGGCAGTGATATGATCCAACATTTAGAATGGTCCATTGCAATTCTTCGGACGGATAGCATGGAAGTGAATCTTCTATATTACCCATGCATTCTTGGTAACTTGCAAAAAAAACATTTTATGGGATTTTGCACAAGCCAAACCACAAAACACTGAAAGGTTTTAGAGAAAGAAACAAACTGAGATACTACTCCGGCAAGCCAAAACAGCTAAATTAAGATGTACTAACTTAAGGGAGCAAGAGATTGGAAATTACAGACCAAAAAAAAATAAAAAAAATAACATGCTTGACAGCAAGATGAATAATCAGGGTAAAAAAAAGGAACAAAGTTGCTGGGAGCAAGCAGCTGTCGTTAAATTTAATTTGTTAATATACGTGTATGTTTCACGTCAGCTGTTTTTCTTTTTAAAATAAATTCTCTTCTTTATAGGAAATCTTAAGCATCTAGCATGTTTTCTAAAATCCTCTGGAAAGTGTAATGAGCTACAGAGCTTACATAATAATAATCCATTATGGCTGCTCTAACAGTCTCCACTTTTCTGAGAAGACGTCCCACTCAATGTTGGATCATTGATGCAGGGTTTTTCTTTCGTTCAGTCACAGAAGCATTAGTAATATTGATGTTGGTTGATTAGGCCTGGAATGCAAAATCAGTCAATATCCCGGTTCATCCCAAAGGTGTTTAAAGGGGTTGAGTTCAAGGCTCTGTGTAGATGTGTCGAGTTCTCACGCATCGATATCAGTATATTAGTTCTTTATAAACCCTGCTTTGGGTATCTGAGCATCATTAGGCTGGACAAAGAAAGGTTCGTTCCTAAATTGTTTCAACAAAGTTAGAAGATCAGAAGAATTCTATGTAGTAATGCGAATATGTAAAAGATCCCCAGACCAATATATCTCATCCACCAAACTTCACAGCTGACCCTTTACAGCCAGCCAAGTGACATTCTCCTGGCATCTAGCAAAACCTGTTATTGGCAAGAATTCCAGACGAGAAATCATAACTCATCACTCCAGAGTGTTTCTTCTGATCCAGAGTCCAATGGCGGCTAGCTTTACACCACCCCAGGTCATATTCAGAATTATTTATGATGCTCTTAGTGTTGTGTGCCTCAGCTCGGCCATGGAAACCCATCTGTCAAAGATGTCCGTAAATAGTCCGTGTGTTGATGTGGCTTTCCGGAGATAGTCAGAACTTGATAGTTGTTGCCTCGGAAGACTCAGCAGTTCCATTCTATGAGCTTGTGTGCACGAACATACAGGAATTAGCATTCATAGGACTTCCTGTCCTCGTCTAATTTATTCATTTACTGTAAAATTAATATAAGCAAAAATATTTACAAACAAAACTTCACAGAAAAGGCATAACACTGACAATAAATGCTGTGAGTGTTGATTAGTTTGATGTACTATTTTACGGCCTAATTAGACAAGGATAAAATCTCAAGTTCAAGGTCTCCCTAAATGTACATATATATAAAAATTTGCAATTTTTTGTCTGTGATATTAGCTGAACAAAGATGGTCATATCCCCCTGTTATCACCATGCCGATAGTACGGCACTTTTCCCATTGTTAGATAAAGCTATAATAATACTGGACGTTAAAAGGCTGGTGCATTTTGATGTATGTCTGTATGTGGTTTAGTTTTTCTTCCAGGAGAGATGGGCATTAGAATACAATAAGTGTGTCGTGCATACAAATTCTCCCTCGCTGACATAAATGTGGCCATATTTCCTATGCAGTTCACGGCCGTAAGACTGAGTCACTGTATTGACTGTGAAATATCTTTATAGTTAAAGAGAAATGAAAATGTATGTTTCCAAACAGTATTATCAAGCTTATTTATTTTTTTGTATTATGAAATATCTATTCTTTGATTTCAATCTTAACAATCCTGAGATTTCATATTTTATGAATTTGCTAGACAAATTTCCAGAAAACTTATAAAGTAAGAGGTTTATTCACTAAACACCAAATTATGATGAACTGAAATGGGAATTGTAAAATTTAGGCAAATATAGCCAAGCCGTCATTGAGTTGAAGATTGTTTTATATAGCTGCACGTTTTGTTTAAAGGGATACTATAGTCACCAAAACAAATAAAATTAAGTCATTTTGGAGTATAGAAAATGCATCTGAAGTTTCATGTTCAATTCACTGCCTAATAGGGGTAAAATCTCTTTTGTTTCTGTTTATGCATCCCTTGCCACACCTTCCTTGGCATGAAAAAAAGGAAGTTTAAACATTAGATCTGACTTTACTAGAAGTGTTTAGGTCAGCTGAGCAAGGAGGTGTGACTAGGGTTTTATATACAAAGTGATTTAACTCCTAAATTGCAGAGAATTGACCAGTGAGAATGCAGAGGCTGATCTGTACCCCAAACTGCTTAATTAAGCTAAAGATGTTTTAGTGATACAAGTGCGTATTTGTGCAACAGGCACTTAAAAAGTGCAAAAGATTAGTGTAACGGCACCCCCAGGCATAGAAGGGGTTAACAGCCGTTTAGTAGATCTTCCCCTTCCAGAGACACAGGCAGCTACTGTAGACACCAATCCACCGAACCGGAGAAGCATATGAATGCTCTCACACATACGAATGCTGTAAACAGCTGAATAGGAAAAACCATACGAATAGGTTTACACTCCTAGCAGTCGAACTGGAACAGCATACAATAAATCCCCCCAAGAACGAGACAAGGCTCCGTTTTGAGGGTCAAGCAGGAACAGACAGAGCTGTGGGTTTATTGTTCTTTTATACACATACTTACACATTAGTATCACCCACAGGGTTTTGGAAAACAACCAAGAAACACGTACAATACACTCAGACACTCCCACACAAAATCCTCCCCTCTGCCTGTGATACAATTACATTACACAATGGGTAATGTAATTATAACAGCCAGAGAAATACAGTTTTTCCACATTATTCATAACTTGAAAAGTATGCATCACATTCACATAAAACATATGTCAAAATCATCCAAATTGGTCCATTGGTTCAAAAGATAGATCGAAGTCCTTTGTGACCAAATGAAGCATGGCTTTTCTGCCCAAAACCAGTTCCACAGAGTCTTCTATCCTGGAGATAATTGGGAAGTAATCCAATTATCTCCAAGGACAGAGACAAAACTCCATTAAGCACATGGCAGTAAAAAGACAGTAAAATACAATAACATACACAAGGTTACATTTATTACATAAAATACAGACATGCAACATATCCCAAGATAGCTTAGGTCTGAGCGCACATTATTACTGAATGGCGCTCAGAGCACACACATACAGTTCAATTGCCATGGAGCCAAAGTCTTTCCCATAGTCTTTTATTATACGAATGGGCTCCATGGCATAGCTATCTGGGGTATCACCGCTCAAACAGGGCAAGCACCGAATGACCTGGCTTTCGTGTCTTCGCAGGGGAAAATCAAGCGTTTCAACATGGGGCCATAGTCTAAAGGCAGCAGGCGGGCAACCAGGCTCCTCCAATGCACAGTGGCGAGATTGGTCTCGTCACAATTAGTTCAAACCAGCTGCTACCATCTATGTGTAAATACCTCCCACTTTCACACAAAATTACTAAACCAATACAAATTCAACTGTGTGGTGTATACACTCACCCCAGTTATGGTGGAGCATTATAGGCTAAAAACACTTACCCCAAATATTAAAAGGTAGTACAGCCTACAAAATACAAACACATATATCGTGTAACATTGCCAATATTAAAGTGATAATTGGTGCTTTATTATGGTCACACTCACATTTGATAGAGCCTCTAATCACATGGGCTGGTGTGTACTATGGTGACACTGTCCCTCTTCCTCTGTATGTTGTCAAACTTATAGAGGAGAAAAAGGGAGAAAGAGAACTCCTTGTGCAGTATATTTACCAAATTTGATGGACTGAATGTGGTATTGTAAACTGAACACTCTATTTAGACCCTTGTGCCAAAAGAGGGGACACAAACCCTTCTTTAAGAACTGGACCGAGGGGGCGTGGCCTGGCAGCAGAGCAAGCTGGACGTGTTTCAGTACAGCTCTGCACCGACTACCTAGCTGACAGCCAACAGAAGCGTATTTTTTCTGAAAAACTACACCTGTACCTACTTTAGCAGATTGATGGACAAACGCACACCCAGAAAACAGCCCAAAAATCACCCTGATCGTGGGGCCACGATGGTGGACCTGTTTGCAGCCTCACAGGCCTTGCATGCGGACTCCCAAGATGGCACTGACATCGGGCAGACTCCAACAGCCTCGCCGACAGCAGCAGACCATATCGCAGCAGAAACAGCACAGGCAGACATGGCCCAAATACTGTGCAAATTAGCTGATGTACACGCTTTCCTAGCCTAAGAAATCACTAGATCGACGAAAGAGCACTCCTGGATAATTAGAGGATATTACAAAGAAAAAAAGACAGGAAAGGGCTGCGCCACATACAGTAAGATAAACAAAATTGAAGTAAAATAAAATAAGAATAAAAAACACAATAAGAATAAAAAATAAAAAGTATACTATGAGTCTTGTTTCAGCTGTGCAAACAGTCACATATGAAAGTGTCTCTTATTAAAAGAGTAAGTTCAGCTGTAGTTCCTAGGTTCTTTACGCTTGGAAGATGTTGAAGGTCTGGGTGTCTTTGGTCTCCGTTTGTGGGCAAAGAAGAGACAGAGATAACCTAATAGTGCAATATGTCAAGACTTAGTAAGCCATATATAGGTAATAATTGTATTGCACTCACATATACGGGAGCTTTGGCAAGCTCTAGTGTGGATCGCCTATAGTGGAAAACCCCCACTGTTGGGATATTGTGAAGGTTGGTCTCAGCAGGTGGTGGCCTAGGTGCTCAGAGAGAAAATAAAAGATAGCCACAGATAGTGCTCTCAGTAAAACAATAATAGTTGCGTAAAATGTAAAAAGATACTCACAAGTGTAGAGCAGGCTCACTGCTCTATGTTGACAGCATTGGTGGTATGATCCCCACCTGGGATTTTCTTTAGAGTGGTAATAGATGAAATTAAAAAAAGTAAAATATATTACTGCTTGTAATATTAAAAGGCCAGGAAAAAATATATTGAAATAAAAGTGTTTATGGGTTAGTGGTTAGGGTCTGAGCACTGTAGTGGGGGAATAGGAGCTGTAGTTGTTGTATAGGGCTGTGGTGGGGGTATTGAGGGCTGTGGTGAGGAATAGTGGCTGTAGTAGGGAAATATGGTATGCAGTGGGGTGTTGATGGCTGTAATGAGAGAACTGGAGCTGTAGGGGTGGTATAGGAGCTTTAAAAGAGTATAGGAACTATAGTGGGGTGACATTCACTCTAATTGGGGAATAGGGGCTGTAGTGTGGGGAATAAGGCCTATAGTGTAGAAAGTGGGGGCTGTAGTGGTTGGGATATCGGCTGAAGTGGGGGAGCTGTAGTGTAGAGACATAGGCTTTACTGGGGGAATAGAGGCTGTAGTGTTTGGATAGGGAGTGTAGTGTGGGGTTAAGGGCTGTAGGTATAGAAAGTGTAATGGTGGAATATGGACTGTTGTGGGGCAAGTAGGGGACTATGGTCTATAGTGGGGGTTGAGGGCTGTAGTGTGGATATAGGGGTTGTAGTAAGGGAATAGAAGCCGTATTGGTAAGTTAGGGGCTGTAGTGGGCGGTGGTGTACTGAAATGGGGGAATAGGGCTATAATGGGAGGATACAATCTCTAATGGAGGGATACAGACTGAGCGGAAATTATATTTTTTGAAAATTAAGAAAAAAAAAGCAACTAAATAAAGTTATTCTCCTATCCATGTGACTTAGCTTGGGCAGGAAGGGTGGAATTCTGGTGGTCCAGTGATCCCTGCTGGTCCAATGGGAGGAACACTTCCTAGCTTCCTTGGTGGTCCAGTGTTTGGTGCGTTGCTGTGGTAACACACATGGGAGCCATACTGATTCAGGCCTCGGTGCTGCTTGGGCTGAACAACCTTTACATTTAAAGATGGCATCCGAGCATGTCAGGGTTTGCCACGGCAACGCTTTAAAAACCAGAGCTCACTGGAGTCATACTGATTCAGGCCTGGGTTCCGTCAGAGACAAATAATATTCAAAGACAGTGGCCAAGCATGCATGGCAGACACCATTCACAATAGAGTACAGGCCAGAGCGGATATCCCCAAAACAGAGGTGCAGCAGGGCAACCCACTGGCCCTCTCCCTGACATGGACTCTGTGGCATTGCCTGTATTACATGTATGGCCAGAACCCTTATAATATGTATGAAATTATTTCCCATAGAAAAGAATCGTCAATTTTGATGATCTCAGCCAAGGAGGTGGGGTGGGAGCGGAACCAAACGCCACCCTAGCCATTCAGCATCTCCTCATAGACATGCGTTGATTCAATGCATGTCTATGAGGAAAGTTCAGCGTCTGCATGCAGAGCATTGAGATGTTGAACTGTATTGCTGCACATTATGCAGCATTGATCCAGGAAGCACCTCTAGCTGGCCATCTGAGAAGGGGCTACTGGAGGTGTCCCTTGCAGTGTTTACAGCAAAAGGCCTGCAGGGACTGACTATATTTACCAGAACAACTACATTAAGCTGCATACTATACATAAAGCTGCAGTTGTTCTGGTGACTATAGTGTCCCTTTAAATGACAGTTTATACCCATTTGACTTCTGCTTGACAAATGGTTCACCTCAAAGCAGCATTTTAGACAGGACGACAAGTGACTCTTGAACTCAGTGGCCCCAAAAATCTTTCTGTCTTGGAATCAGTTTAAGACTGGAATTCCTGCAATGGGCTGTGATTGCAGATAAAAGCGCTCACTAATGCACATTGTATTCTATATACCTGTAATTAATTCCTGCCTCTTCCCAGCGTGGTTTTTACTGCAGAATACAATGTCACATTAATAATTGTTACTAGCGCCTCTTTTAAGATGCTCAATAATTCAAGCTTTATTTATGAACACTTCATTCTAATTACTGTCTAGGGGGGTCCTGGAATCTATACAAAGGGATTTTTTTAAGCCATGACTCAATGTAAGCTGGCGATTCGTCTTCTTCAGCCTGCAATATATCTATCATCAACATTTCACTTTAATCCTGTTCGACTCTAAAGCACATTCTTAAAGGAAAATCGTCATCACTATTTATTATTATTTATAATATAAAATAACAGGTAATATAGCTTCTATGTGTATTATTTTGTATTTTATATCTATATGACATAGTAAATTTCAGTGCATCTTTGGCGTATGTTTGCTCTATGATGGCAGCCATCTTTAAGTCCTCTACAATCAGGTGTTCAACTCAAGGATCCACATTCCAACTCCAATCCCTTGGACCCTTCTGTTTTCCATACACTGCTACATTGAATGCCTGCCCCTAGCGAAACTATTTACTCAATAGATTCCTGTGTTAGAGACTTATCTATACCTGCGTTTGACCCACTGGTACGTATTCCAACACCAAATCTTTGGACCCTGCTGTTTTTTATCAACTGAATGTCAGTCAAAAGTACAAACTCAATTTCAACATATGTTCGAGATGTACCTATATGTTCAATTAAACCAGGCATAGCTGTTCCAAAACTAAATGAGCTAATTATGTTCTCCCTATTTTCCTAGGGCGTATCACCCTGGATTCTTCACTGATCTAGAAATTGTACAAAACTTGCAGAGGCATTACACATTTTAGGTTAAAATAGCTGAAATGAATAAATGTCTGACATTTGCCATTCCTTACCATTCCATTATCAAACTTTCCTCAAATTACAGTTTAGTAAATAAACCCCTGAGGTAGCCCTATTATTTAAAACTCTACACTGTCTCATCGAGTCATGTTTGCTGAGTAAATTAAAGGACCACTATAGGCACCCAGACCACTATAGCTCAATGAAGAGAAACTTCTATGTTTAAACTAGGGTTAATCCAGCCTCTAGTGGCTGTCTCATTGACAGCTGCTAGAGGTGCTTCCGCACTTCTCACTGTGAAAATCACCGCGAGAAGACGCTTGACGTCCGTAGGAAAGCATTGAGGAGGAGGGGGAGAGTTCCCCAGCGCTGGGGAAAGGTAAATGTTTAACCCCTTCAGCCCCCATGAGCCCAGCGGGAGTGGGACCCTGAGGATGGGGGGGGGCAACCTAAAGACCCTATAGTGCCAGGAAAATGAGTTTGTTTTCCTGGCACTATAGTGGTCCTTTAACCATATTACTTCTTTAGCAATGGTAGAGAGATACTAAAATATATCCGAGTTTGCCCCTCTGTGTTTTGAACGAGTGCCAAATCCAAAAGAAACAGCCATAAAAATGTCTTCAATATACGCCCATGCGTTAAATAGTAATAAAAGTAATTACCACTGCATTACAGGCTTGTAAGTATTAATAATATAGTGACACTTTCCCTTTGCGCAATTGACAGATCCATAAAGAACTGTATCCCAAACGATACATTGTCTAAGCCGCGACAAAGCATGTTGGCATCTGTCTTCAGTTTCATAATCTACCCAGAATCCAGTGCTACACTTGTGTCTCATCAGTCGCTCACTCAAAGCCAGAATCAGTAAATATTCCCAGCGTGGCATTAGAAGGAAGCTCTCGCCATCCTTCTTAGCGTTTTTATTACCTTTCAACGGCTTAAACCCCAGCACCAAATAACTTCATCAAGGTGTCAGGTTAAAAAGATTTGTCCCTCTAATGGTGGCTCTCACAGGTTCCTAATGAAAATTATTGATTGCAACAGATTAGCTGCAGATTTATGAGCTAGGAGCTGATCCGGCTGACGCCTGGTTTCATTGCAGGATGGAAGTAGGGGAGGTCTGCCAGGACAAGTGGAAAAAAGCAGTCTTTGCATTGACTTTCATTCTGTTCCAAGGGAGACAGAGAACTCACTGTCTGAATGTCATATAAATAAGAGAAAAAATTGAATAAACCAGTAAAGTGTATCTTTTAAAATTTCAGCTGAGATCGCTATGTACTGAAAACAAAAATTAGAATGAAATATAAAAGAATGTCCTTTTAAAAAATAAACAAAAATGATTTTTAATGTCCCAATTAAATATAAAAGGGCTTATTCACTAAACAGATTGTACTGAATTGAAACAATAAATGGCTCAATTACTTCAACTCAGCCATAGTCACCGTCTGGCTATTTTAGCATTAATTTTGCTATTAATGGGACGCTCCAGACCTCCTAAGCACTTGCTAAAATGCTTTATGTGTGAGGAGTGTGTCCTCTTTTTTTTTTTAATTTTACAAGAAGTGCAGATTTGAAAAGAAATTGACACTTTTATAAATTGACATTGCTTCACCTCCTGCCTGTCAATCAGACAAGCAGCCCGCTTACTTCCTGGCTATTTAGCTCAGTGGAGATAAACTAAAGAGGCTGCAATTGCACAGAACACCTGCCTTGCAAAGGCTTCTCATTGAGCTGCATTGAGAAGTCTGTGATTGGACAGCCACAGAAAGTCTGGACAGGGTTTGTAATGCTGCAGACAAGAGATCTGCTGCTTTTGCAAGCTGATTTTAGATATAATCCCAATGGAAAAAAAATGCATAATTAAATGCCTGTCTGTTTTCATTTTTGCATACCTACTAAACAGTGATTTATTTATTTTTTACATTTTTCTTTGGGCAATAGAGTATCCCTTTAAACACCTAGTTTAGTGACTTAAATTCAGTAGGATTAAGGGGTAATTAAGGAGTTCATGAATCTAGGAGTGAGTTTCAATTTCCATATTCACTATATCTATATGTCTTAGAAATAATTATATATACACTTAAATAGTAGTTAAATCGCTGCAATTCTGTGTTCAGGGTGATATGATGCTTCAGGCTCGCTTTTGCAGAGAAATGTAGTGGGCAGATGGACGCTCAGCAAGTCTAGCATGGTACCATAAATAAGCATGCACCCGCATGTACAGCAATGTGATGGTTAAACAAATTGACATGGCATGCTCTGACTGTGCCAGGACAGCCAATATATAATAGCATTCTAAAATAAAAGAAATTCATAACCCACAGAAATGCTCACAGGTGTGTTAGTTTAAAATATTGAAAAAAATATTATCACAGTTTGTATGTTCTGATAAATCAGGTCCTTTTCTGTTGCACAAGTTGTGAATTGTAGACACTTTACTATATGAGTCCCAAAGGCTCCGAGCTGCCGCTGTGCATAAAGAGGGTATTAGCAATTTACTTGGTAACACAGACAAACAGTCCGTGGCAGGTTATATGGAGCAGTGAGCGAGATGGAGAATGGAAGTGCATGATATTCATTTCAAAGGCTCTTTCACATAATTTAATCCACGTTTTGCCCATTTTAAAAACATTACATCTAAAGCGTGTGCAGGAGTAGCATAGAAACATTTTAAAGAGGGAAAACTGTTTATTTCTTTTTCTTTTTTTGTGTTACTATTTTAGCTTTAACCCATTCAATACTGCGGGAAAGAAAAAGATGGGAACCATACATTGTAGGGATTGAATACATTGTGTTTTGGAGAGAAGTGTAGCACAGTTTGTAGATGTGATCAGGCAGCCATAACAAACCAAGGTTTTATTTAGTTTATTACAAGAACATGGCCATATGGTGTAACTGAATCCACATATTAGTTTGTATTATTAGTTAAGTATTCCTGTAAAAGGTAAAACTGGTTTGTTTGTTTGTTTTTTTATGTGTGCGCTGTTTCTTGGTCTGTATTTCAATACACAGTCACCCCTCACGCCCAGAACAAAGCCTCACCATGAATGCAAAGCACACAACAGCCCAACCTCCCCATTCACACAACACACTACAAGCATCTCCCACACACACACACACACACACTCTTTCAGACACAGAGATACATGTGCTCCCAGACACAGAGATACACAGACACAGATATGCATTCAGGGCACAGTTATGGATATACATACACACAGATATACACTCACAGACACACAAGTATACTCACTGCCAGACACACATTCTCAGGCACATACATGCTACACAATTCCAAACACGCACACACAAGTACAAATTCACACTGCCAGGCACTCTGTGATTGTGTGTCTGTATCTGTCAATGTGTTTGTGCCTGTGTGTCTGTGCATCAGTGTGTTTGTGTGCGTGTGTGTGTGTATCAGTATATATTATATATGTGTGTGTTTGTGTGTATTTTTATGTGTCCACAGTGATATGACGTGAGAAAGTAATCATAGTAATTTGGGCTACAACATATGTGGGGCGATATATATACGTGTGTGTGTGTGTGTTTATGTGTGTATGTATATGTAAGTATATATGTACATATATAAATAACTGAGACCTGAGTGCACAAGTAATGTAGGTGTTAAAGTATGATAAAAGCTACATTTATTTAACAGTCAGATGAAAATTCCATTCCAGTTTCAGGTAAATTCAGGTGCGTAGCTTCATAAAAGCAGGCGCATCGCAAGCACAAAAAATAAATGTTGCGATTATGGCAAAACTCGAACTATAAACAATTTCATAGACTGTAAGTACAGATCATAAGTACAACTCTATTCAAACGGTAAGTGTCTCATAAACTTATTTTAATCCTTGCAAGACACTTTTTCTTTTTCAACAATTTGAACATATATTTTAAGCACAGAAAGACGGTATTACTCATTCATTTATCTAATTCGAGGATATATTTGTTAATATAGAGGTAACAGCTTGTTAATCCAGGGAGATATCTGACTGCCACATCGTAGCCAACAAGGAATTTTAGTTTCATTTTCTGTCCTAATTGAAAACTGTTTATGTTGAGTCACTTCTTTGGCATGAAATGCCAAAATGAAACATGCAAAAGGCTTAATTTGATGGTCTTGAGTCTTTTTTCTGTCCATAGAACTATGTACTAATTAACCCCCTGAGTGCCGCTGACAGTCTATGCCATCATAACAATCTGCTCTGTAAAGATCTCGTTCCAAAATAGAATGTTTCACTCATTTGATCACTGCAGGGCTGCATGGATTTTCCAAAGCTACAAAACGACCAGATTGTGAGGATGGCAAAGTGTAACATTTAGTCCATAACGGGTTAAGCAATGAGGAACCAAATTGGCAAGAAAGTATCACACTAGCATGCCATAATAAAGAGAATCAATATCTGGCTAATGATTTGGTTAATTTATATGGTAACTACGGAGCTATGTTTTAAGAAACCCATCTAAAGATGGACAGGAATTCTAAAATCGGACAGTTATGCACATGCTTCGTTAGATATTCTGCAAGGCATTCTGGGAGTGTTTACAGTCTTTCTTCTTGTAGAATTGCTGTGTATAGCTAAAAACTATAGGTGCATTAATTAAAGTCAGTTATTAGCACTAGGCAAAAGGTTCCCACGAGGAAAACATTTGCCGCTTCAGCCAGCTTCTAATAAAATCACTTAATTCACTGTATAATTAAGTTCCCATTTAGATAACTCTTTAGCACCATAAGAACTTCAGAGTTTTGCCTTTCCGGTTGTTTGTAAATGTATCAAGACATCTTCTGAAATTCTTTAAGGATGAGCGACTTTTTGGAATGTGACGCCAAAATGATCACTTCAGTTTTTATTATCAAATAGTATCTCATAAAAAAATGTGCATTCCCTCATCTACCGATGGGTAAATGCGTTTTTTTAAATGCAGAAATCAACAAGACCGTTACTGATCCTTTAACGGCTATTTTGCAAAAGAATATTTTGATGTATTAGGTTTTTTTACATTTTATCCTGATCAATTCACAGTTTATTGAATAATTCTGTGTAGTTCTGCCACTGTGTTCACAAAACACTGTAGCCCCATGTAGCCAAAGCGCAGCTAAGCGAAAAAAGGCCTTGACAGGGGTTAGGAGGCGGGCATAGGAGGAGGGAAGGAAGTAGGGAGTTATGGGTAAGTAGGCTTGGCTATTTAAATAGGCAGCCATTTTAAAGCCTTCACTTTTAATTACTACCTTGCTGAGTTTGTGTGCACTCCTGTGTCCACAGATTTGGTTTGGTGGGGTCTTTGTTTTTCTCTCCTTCTGCAGGGTCGAAGGATAACATGGAGGAGCTGTTGGAGCGGATCCGGTTGGCGGCTCAAGGACGTGGCGTGGACTGGCTGCGGGCGCAACTTGGACCAGCCCTGGCGGGTGCTGCGGATCATGAGGGCGGCGGAGGTCGGCCTGTGCGGGCTCGGAGGCCGCCGAGACGGCTGAGCCCAGGCGCGGAGTCCGGTGGAGACGGTTCCAGCGGCCGGGCGGCGGCGGGACCAGGCCGAAACGGACCCGGTAGCCGCATGGTTGAGGCTCCGCCTCCCGGCGCGTTACCGGGACGTCGGAGAAGCGGTAGCCGGCGGGAGGCTACCCGGGAGTCGGACGGTGCAGCTCCCAGTGCGGGGAGGGCTGCGCCTGGAGCGGGGGCCGCGGGAGACATCGGGCGGCCCCCTGGAACCGGTGAGGACGCGGGATTGCAGCCCGGGAGGGCATCTGCTACACCATGGCGGGGACTGGCGGGGCCGGTGCGGAAGGAGCTCGCGGACCGCCCCTGGAACAGGCAAGTGCAGGGGGTTCCGGCCGGGACCCCCTTGGCGCGAATCAGCGCAGGAGGACTGGGCACAGGGTTCAGAGACCTGGGGGGGACATGGAGAGGGGTCAGGTGCCTTCTAGAGCGGGGGCAGGAAGGTCTAGGGGGGAGGGTGCGCAGGGTAGTTCCAGGGTAGTGAGCTTGGAGCGAGGGCCAGTAGCCGGGAGGGTGGAAGGGCCAGGGGGTTCGGCAGGGGGAAGTTTGCCATCAGGGGGGGCAGGAGGTCGAGGTGCGCAGGGCGTTCAGGACAGGTTAGGGGTGCGGGGTCTGGGGACCGGCTGGAGGTACCGAGGGGAGGGGGTGCTTCTAGTCGGGGGGCCCGCCGGGGTGGGGGGTGGGGATTTCCCCGCGCTGGTGAGCAGATAGGTGGGCGTAGTTCTGGGGGGGTTCAGGTTTGGGGTCAGGTGATAGCAGCCCGTCACCGGTTAGGGCCCGGGGGTCCGGGGGGTTTAAGGGAAGGGCTCGGCGTGTTAGGTCCTCATCTAGTAGCTCAGGGGGGGAGAGTGTCATGGCCCCCAGGCTGGTTACACGGGGGCGGGCCTCTGGTAGAAACGGGAGGAGTCGTAGTCCCAGAGGCAGGGCCGATCGGGCCTTGGGTGGGCGAAAAGGAGTGGTTGCGCGACGGGAGGCTCTGGTGTCCAGCGGGCGCTCTCAAGGTCGGGACGGGGGGGCTGCTCATGACCAGTATGCTCTGCCCAGGACTTCTTCTCCTCGTTACAGATCTCGGAGCCGCTCCGCATCTGATGTGGCCGGGCACCGGGTTGGCTCCCCGGTTGGAGGATCGTTAACGGATGTCGCTCATCCTGGTCAGGGGACAGTACACAACGCAGCCCCAGGAGCTTCGGGGTCGAGGGGCTTGGCCGGTGAGTCCTCTGCTTCTCTGCACTCCAGTGCATTGGTTCATACACTTCAAGCACTTCTCCACTCACTGGGAGCGGGGGGTGCCACAAAGGGCGGTGTGGGGCAGGTTTGGGCTCAGGGGGCCGGGGTGGCGGGCCCGAGCGAGGTTCCCTCCGCGGAACAGAGTTCGGGTGGGGACACTGCAGTGACGGTTACTGGGGCGGAGGCGACGAGCGAGCGGGCTGAGTTGACGGGGGGGTGGTTCCTGATGCGGCCAGGCAACACGCATATGTGTCGTTTGCGGGTCCGCTGGGGGTCCACCTCAAACAGGAGGTGAAGGAAAAAATCTGGAAGGGTGACTTCTGCGAGATCTTTTCTCTTCTCCCTTTGGAGGATTTTATTGATCTCAAAGAGGACGATAAAAAAGATGAGAAGAAGGAGGAGGAAGAGAAGAAGAAGCGGTATCGTAAGATTCCCAAGTCTTTCGGTAACTGGCTGAGGGCCTTTTGCGTGTTGGCCAGTGTTCTGGGCGAGAAATCGCCGGGCCTGTGCTCCTCTCTGTTTTGTTATTTGGATGGCATTTGGGAGGCGTATCGCACCTATGGCGGACTGGCATGGTGGCGGTACGACGAGCAATTCCGGCAGCGCTTGGCGGCTAATCCGGGTATGCGGTGGGATCAAATGGACCTGCCTCTCTGGATGAAGCTGATGATGGCGCAAAAAGCGCAGCCATTTCAGCCCACGGCCGGCGCAAAGGGGCAGTCCGCCTCGTCGGCCGCCATGCAAAAGGGCTTCTGCTGGCTCTTTAACGAGGGCCAGTGCAAATGGGGAAACGCCTGTCGCTTTAAGCACGAGTGTTCGGGCTGCGGAGGCGCGCATGGGCTCAACCGGTGCTTCAAAAAAGGGAAGTCGGGGCACACCGGGGTCCCTACCTCGGCTGGGGGGGGAGGGGGAGTTTCGCTTGCCCCGGGGCCTAACCCCGGTGAGGCTAGACGCGATGGAGCCGTGGCTAAGCCGCTACGGTAATAAGGCAGATGCCGTGGCGCTCCGGGCGGGGTTTGGTCAGGGGTTCTTTATCCCTTTCCGGAACCGGGGGGGGACTGGGTTCGGCGCAACCTTAAATCGGTGGCTGAGTTCCCGGGTGTGGTGCGGGAAAAACTGGGCAAGGAAGTCAAATTGGGGAGGATGGCAGGGCCGTTCCCGGCTCCTCCATTGGAGGGTCTGCGGGTTTCCCCGCTCGGGGTGGTTCCCAAGAAGGAACCGGGCAAATTCAGGCTCATTCACCACCTCTCCTACCCGGAAGGAGAGTCGGTGAATGATGATATTGACAAGGACTTGTGCTCGGTCTCATACGCATCATTCGACAGGGCGGTCGAGCTGGTAAGGAAGGCCGGGCGCGGAGCACTGTTGGCTAAGGTGGATATCGAAGCAGCGTTTCGGCTGCTTCCGGTCCACCCAGCGTGTCATCACTTGCTGGGGTGTTTCTTCGACGGGGGGTACTTTGTGGTTTTGTGCCTTCCAATGGGTTGTGCTATCTCCTGCGCCTACTTTGAGAAGTTTAGTACTTTTCTTGAATGGGTGGTCAAAGTTGAGGCGGGGAGTGGGGCTGTGGTACACTACCTGGACGATTTTCTCTGCGTAGGACCGGCCGGCTCCCCCGCCTGCCTACACTTGCTGAGAACGGTCGAGTGGGTGGCTGGCCATTTCGGGGTCCCGCTGGCGGCGGACAAGACAGAAGGGCCGGCTCAGTGCCTTAGTTTTCTGGGGTTGGAGATAGATACGTTGCAAGGGGAGTGTCGGCTGCCGCTGGAGAAGTTGCGGCGGCTGAAGGAGGAGGTGACGACGGCGGCTCAAGCCCGTAAGGTTACATTGCGGCAGCTGCAGTCGTTGATCGGGATGCTGAATTTTGCATGCCGGGTGATCCCAATGGGTAGGGTGTTCAGCCGGAGCCTGTCGGCAGCGACGGCAGGGGTGCGATCCCCGCGTCACTTCATTCGGGTGTCGTCGGCCATGAGGGCCGACTTGGCTGTATGGGAGACCTTTTTGCGGGAGTTCAATGGGACGGTGATTTTTAGACAGGAGGGCGTATCGGCTGCGGAACTGGAGCTGTTCACAGACGCGTCTGGTAGCGTGGGCTTCGGGGCTTATTTTGGGGGACGTTGGTGTGCGGAGCGATGGCCGAGGGAGTGGCGACTGAGCCCCCTCATGCGGAACTTGGCTTTCTTGGAGCTGTTCCCGCTGGTCGTAGCGTTGGCCCTGTGGGGGGATAGGCTGCGGGACCGGAAGGTGGTCTTTTCTCGGACAATATGGCCGTGGTGCACGCTGTGAATAACCAATCAGCGGCATCGAAACCCGTGGTTAGGTTGCTACGTCATTTTGTTCTGTTGTGCATGTCGCTAAATGTTGTTTTTCGTGCACGCCATGTGCCTGGGTTCATGAATGATGTAGCTGACGCTCTGTCTCGTTTTCAGTGGTCACGATTCCGGACGGTGGCGCCGGAAGCCCAAAAAGTGGGGCAGGCTTGCCCAGACGAGATTTGGCGGCTCGGGGCGACCTGCTTGGGGGACTGGTGAAAGCTTCGCTGGCGCCGGCCACATGGGCCGCTTACAGTAAGGTCTGGGACTCCTGGGAAAGGTCATGGGAAGGGTTGGACCGCCTGCCGGCGGGGGAATCGCTCAAGGATGCGTTCCTCTGGTACACCTGTCAATTGCTGGCGAAGGGGGCATCCCCGGCGGTGGTTGACAGGTCCATGGCGGCGATGGCTTTCTGGTTCAAGCTACATGGGGAAGAGGACCTTACTAAGACCTTTGTCATAAGGCAGGCACTGAAGGGGTTCCGGCGGGGCCGCAGACGGCCTGACACTCGGCGCCCAGTATCGGTGCGAGTGTTGAGTGACCTGGTCGGTTTATTGCCTACTATATGTTTCGACAGGTTCGAAGCATCGTTGTTTCAGGCGGCGTTTCTGTTGGCCTTCTTTGGAGCCTTTCGGGTAGGGGAGTTGGTCAGTGCCACGAGGACTGCGGCAGGAGGGGTACAAGTGTCGGGGGTCCGAGTGCTGGAAGGGAAGGTGGTTGTACACCTGGCAAGATCTAAGACGGACATGTTAGGCAAGGGCCGAGATGTGACGCTGCGGGCCCTGCCGGGCTCCGCTTTGTGCCCAGTGGCCGCGGTGGCGGGGTACATGGCTCGGAGGCCGGGGGTTGGAGGATCGCTGCTGGTACACGCGGACGGGTCTTCCCTCTCCCGGTTCCAGTTCACCAAGGTTTTTCGGTCTGGACTGGGAAAGCTAGGACTGAGGGTGGATACTTTTGGTACACACTCCTTTCGGATTGGGGCGGCTACGGAGGCAGCTCGGTTGGGTCTGGGGGATGACATAGTGAAACGGATTGGGAGATGGGAGTCGGTACGGTTCCGTTCATATGTGCGTTTGGGTTTATTGGAGTAAGATGGGGAAGGGCCTTTGGGGGATCCCCGGGGGCTGGGTGCATAAGGGGCTGTTATGATCTGTTTTCCTTCTCTCCCCCAGGCCGTGTCGCATGGATCGTGGGCCATTCATTTGTCTTCTGGGCCGAAAGGAGGGCTGCAGCTCGAGCTCAGGGCCACCAGCTGGGCTTTCATCGGGACCAGTTGGCAGTACAGTGGTTTTTGTCGTACAGGGGTTTTTGTTGGGGGGAGGTCTGCGAAAGGGTGTTCCGGATGGTAGCAGGCGGGCAACGGCCGGACCTGCTGGTGCTCCATGCGGGGGGCAACGACTTGGGCCTCACTCCGCAGCGGCGGCTAGTGAAGTGGATGAAGCAGGACCTTAACGGTTTAAGGGACCTGCTTCCGGGGGTGATGTTGGTCTGGTCGGAGATTATCCCTAGGAAGCGGTGGCGGCATGCTAGGGACCCGGAGGCTATTGACAGATGTAGGAAGAAAGTGAATAGCTTGATGGCAAGCTTCGTGCGGAAGCTAGGGGGTGTGGTAGTTCGACACAGCGAGTTGGAAGGTGGTTTGCCGGGGTACTACCGCTCGGATGGAGTTCATCTCTCGGCAGTTGGTTGGGATCTGTTGACCCTGGGCTGGC
>OW240918.1:142665363-142738036 GCA_933207985.1 Pelobates cultripes
GAGATATTAGGGGGGTAGAGAAATTAGGAGGGGAGAGAAATTAGGAGGGGGAAAGAGAAATTAGGGGGGAAAGAGAAATTAGGAGGGGGGTGTGAGAGAAATTAGGAGGGGGGAAAGAGAAATTAGGGGGGAGAGAAATTAGGAGGGGGGTGAGAGAGAAATTAGGAGGGGGGGAGAGAAATTGAAATTAGGAGGGGGGGAGAGATATTAGGAGGGGGAAAGAGAAATTAGGGGGGGAGAGGAAGAGAAATTGGGAGGAGGAGAAGGAAATTGGAGCGGGAGGAGAGATTGACATTCATCACATACACACAATGCACCCCTTGCACACAAAAAAACACACAATGCATTACACACACAGACACACATACACAAGCAATGCAACCGTTACACACAATGCATCCCTTACACACACAGAAACACACAATGCATTCATTACACACACTCAATGCACCCCCTACACACATTCAATGCATCCCATACATACACAGAAACACACCTTGCAGCCCTTACACATACAAACACAATTTCACACAATGCATTCCTTACACACATATCAGGACATCCCTACACACTCCACCCCCTGTGAACAAACTCATTGGTGGAACATGAAGGTGGACCCTGGGACCCAGACCTTGAGCTGTGTAAAGGACCCCCAAAAAATGGAGCTGCTTATGTTCTCCCAGAACATTGATTTTTGTGACCACAGTTACAAACCGCCTCCAGAGAGCCTGTTCTGCACCAGACCAGTGGAGCCAGACTGCAGCTAGAGCCCATCATCATCCTCATCTGGTTGTAAGTAGGCAATCTAGTATATTATTCGTGGCACTAAGCTCTAATTTACCTCACATTAAAGAAACACTATACTCCCCAGAACCATTTCAGCTTAATGTAGTGGTTCTGGTGTCTATAGCCTGTCCCTGCAGGCCTTTTAATGTAAACATGGCGGCACTGCAGCACTGGTGTTAGTTAACATGGCATATCATATGGGTGGGGCATTGTGATGTCACATGGGGGGGCGGCAAACTTTACTTTTGCCTAGGGTGGCAAAAATCCTTGCACCGGCCCTGGCTGGAGGGGGCTGTGTGAGCTGTGGCCGCACAGTGTCCCATGGTAGTTAGGGTGCCGTGCGGCCAGTACAGCTCACACAAGCAAACAGCTGATAAACTGGGCGCACGGAGGAAATGTGTATGTGTGACTGTCTGCCTGTGACTGTGTGTGACTGTCTGCCTGTAACTGAGTGTGTGACTGTCTGCCTGTAAATGTGTGTGTGGGGCTGCAGGGATTTTGTAGAAGGGGGCGGGGTTTTGTATTGGGACAGGAGTCTTTATAAGGGGGGATAAGCAGGGGATTTGTGGAAGGGGGTTGCGGGGGTTTTGTAGACGGGCAGTACAGGATTTGTAGAAGGGGCAGGACAGAGGTTTTGTAGGAGGGGCGGGGCAGGACAAGGGTTTTGTAGGAGGGGCTGACAGCGGTTTTGCAAAGTTTACAAATTGTAAAAAAAAAAAGAAAGAAAACCTTTAACATTTTTTACATTTTTTTTTTTTTGCACAGGATCCGCCCCAGGTGCCAAATGCTCTAGGTACGCCCCTGCATCAGTGTGTTTGTGTGCATGTGTGTGTGTGTATCAGTATATATTATATATGTGTGTGTTTGTGTGTATTTTTATGTGTCCACAGTGATATGACGTGAGAAAGTAATCATAGTAACTTGGGCTACAACATATGTGGGGCGATATATATACGTGTGTGTGTGTGTGTTTATGTGTGTATGTATATGTAAGTATATATGTACATATATAAATAACTGAGACCTGAGTGCACAAGTAATGTAGGTGTTAAAGTATGATAAAAGCTACATTTATTTAACAGTCAGATGAAAATTCCATTCCAGTTTCAGGTAAATTCAGGTGCGTAGCTTCATAAAAGCAGGCGCATCGCAAGCACAAAAAATAAATGTTGCGATTATGGCAAAACTCGAACTATAAACAATTTCATAGACTGTAAGTACAGATCATAAGTACAACTCTATTCAAACGGTAAGTGTCTCATAAACTTATTTTAATCCTTGCAAGACACTTTTTCTTTTTCAACAATTTGAACATATATTTTAAGCACAGAAAGACGGTATTACTCATTCATTTATCTAATTCGAGGATATATTTGTTAATATAGAGGTAACAGCTTGTTAATCCAGGGAGATATCTGACTGCCACATCGTAGCCAACAAGGAATTTTAGTTTCATTTTCTGTCCTAATTGAAAACTGTTTATGTTGAGTCACTTCTTTGGCATGAAATGCCAAAATGAAACATGCAAAAGGCTTAATTTGATGGTCTTGAGTCTTTTTTCTGTCCATAGAACTATGTACTAATTAACCCCCTGAGTGCCGCTGACAGTCTATGCCATCATAACAATCTGCTCTGTAAAGATCTCGTTCCAAAATAGAATGTTTCACTCATTTGATCACTGCAGGGCTGCATGGATTTTCCAAAGCTACAAAACGACCAGATTGTGAGGATGGCAAAGTGTAACATTTAGTCCATAACGGGTTAAGCAATGAGGAACCAAATTGGCAAGAAAGTATCACACTAGCATGCCATAATAAAGAGAATCAATATCTGGCTAATGATTTGGTTAATTTATATGGTAACTACGTAGCTATGTTTTAAGAAACCCATCTAAAGATGGACAGGAATTCTAAAATCGGACAGTTATGCACATGCTTCGTTAGATATTCTGCAAGGCATTCTGGGAGTGTTTACAGTCTTTCTTCTTGTAGAATTGCTGTGTATAGCTAAAAACTATAGGTGCATTAATTAAAGTCAGTTATTAGCACTAGGCAAAAGGTTCCCACGAGGAAAACATTTGCCGCTTCAGCCAGCTTCTAATACAATCACTTAATTCACTGTATAATTAAGTTCCCATTTAGATAACTCTTTAGCACCATAAGAACTTCAGAGTTTTGCCTTTCCGGTTGTTTGTAAATGTATCAAGACATCTTCTGAAATTCTTTAAGGATGAGCGACTTTTTGGAATGTGACGCCAAAATGATCACTTCAGTTTTTATTATCAAATAGTATCTCATAAAAAAATGTGCATTCCCTGCGTTTTTTTAAATGCAGAAATCAACAAGACCGTTACTGATCCTTTAACGGCTATTTTGCAAAAGAATATTTTGATGTATTAGGTTTTTTTAAATTTTATCCTGATCAATTCACAGTTTATTGAATAATTCTGTGTAGTTCTGCCACTGTGTTCACAAAACACTGTAAAAGCCAAGTTAGTTATATGCAGCTGAATAACATTAAAATAAAATGATGTTATTTCCACTTTAAATTTCCATACAGGATTTGAAATCTGAGTTGAAGAATGGCATTGACTATTTTGGCAACAAAGGAATTAAAAGGACACTATAGTCACCACAACAACTACAACTTAATGTACTTGTTCTGGTGAGTATAATCATTGCCTTCAGGTATTTTCATGCAAATACTGTCTTTTCAGAGAAAAGGCAGTGTTTACATTGCCCCTAGGGACACCTCCAAGTGGCCACTCCTCAGATGGCCACTGGAGGTGCTTCCTGGCTCCAGGGTGCTGAGGGGGCAATTGGGGGGGCGACGACAATCCTCCTAAATGGTGGGTTTAACACTATAGGGTCAGGAATAGATGTTTGTGTTCCTGACCCTATAGTGTTCCTTTAAGTGACTCACTAACACAGACTTCATGATAAATTTGCCTTTGGGTTACAATGGTCACGAGTGCGACTTAGCTCGGGTGTTCTGCTTGTGACAGGTGGCGCATGTAGGGCCAGCCTGACCCACCAGAAATCAGTTAATGCTTGAGGCTGTCCGACTGTGTATGAGTGTGTGTCTCTGTCTGTGCGCCTGTATGCCTGTGTCTCTGTGTATCTGTATGACTGTGTGCCTGTATATCTGTGCCTCTATGACAGTGCGTCTGTATGCCTGTGTCTCTGTGTATCTGTATGAATGTGTGCATGTATATCTGTGCCTCTATGACAGTGTGCCTGTGCTGTTTGACGGTGTCTGTATGTATGTTGAGAGAGGGAACTGGAGAACGAGACTGTAGTAGGTTTAGGAACAATGTATTAATGTATTATTAATTATTAAGAATGTTAATTAAAGATGGAAAGGGCACTTGCCAGAATTTGTGATACAGTGTATTTATTTATTATTCTATTGATTTTATAAATATGTGCTTGTGAGGTCCAAAAAATAACTGGTACTTTTCGCACCCAAAGACAATATCCCTGCCCTGCATAACATTATTTCCATGACCCAAAGAGAAGCCAAAATGATGAAGAAACATCCCAGCAAATACACTATATGTACCAAATGTAGTAGGGAAAGCGTTAATTTTGTAATTCAGACAGAAATGGCAGAGGATCATGGAACTTGTTAAAAGAACAGCCATAGAGGCAGATTGGCAGTTCGTGTTTGACAATAACAATAGTTAAATATTGATTTGTAGTAGCCGTTTCTCCACTACAAATTCTGGTGGACATTGTAGACTCCCACAACCTGATTAGGACATGTTGCTAGAATTTGTTGTACTTTTTCTCTTATTTATTGTGCAAAACCGGAGCAATTTTCTCAGTAACAAACTCAGTACCAAAGTAGTCTAAATCTTATACCTGAGAGCTGCTGTATAATTGGAGGACTGTGTATGTCAATGCACATATAACATGGCAGACGGTCTAATATATAAACAATAGCAAAATATATTCATTCTCCCTACCAGAGGCTATACACTACAGTGAAAATTCATAGTAAATTTCACATTTAAGGCTAAAGTAGCTGAGCTGCAAGCAGAATTGACCAGTTTGACTATTTTGACCTTAAATCTTAGCTTTGCAAATTACACTATGTAGCTTTGTCCTTGACCCTGTTTGAGAGAGAATCAAAGTCACAAAACATTGTTGGTAGCGTGTTACATAGTTTCATAGGCTGAAAAGAGACGTGCCCGTCAAATTCAGCCTTCCTCACTTCTGTTTTTTGCTGTTGATCCAAAAAGAAGGCAAAAAAACCCAAAACGAAAGAATTCCTTCTTGACCCCAGAATGGCAGTCAGATCTATCCTTGGATCAATAAACTATTACCCTACAGTTTAAAATTATATCATTGAATATTATGCTTTTGCAGGTGTGCATCTAGTTGCTGTTTAAACATCTGTACTGACTCTTATAAAACCACTTCTCTTAGGCAGAGAATTCCACATCCTTATTGTTCTTATGGTTATGAAAATTTTCTTTGCCTTAGACTAAATCTCCTCTCTCTAAGTCTTAACGCATGACCTTGTGTATTAATATTAATGTGTGATACATTTCCACATTAAAGGGATCCTATAGTGCCAGGAAAATAAACCCGTTTTCATGGCACTATAGGCTCTTGGAGTGCCCCCCTCCCTCGGCGCTGAAGGGGTTAAAACTCCTTCAGCAACTTACCATAATCCAGCGCCGGGCTCCCTCGGTGCTGGTGACCTCTCCTCTCTCGCCGACGTCAGCTCCAGCTCACTGCTTTCCTATGGGGATCTTTCTTTACACTGGAGGTCCGTGAGGACGTCCGGCGTCAAATAAGTGTGATTTACTCAGTGTAAATCGCGGAAGCGCCTCTAGTGGCTGTCAGGGAGGCATCCACTAGAGGCTGGATTAACCCTGCAGTGTAAACATAGCAGTTTCTCAGCTGCAGGGTTAAAACTAGGGGGACCTGGCACCCATACCACTTCATTGAGCTGAAGTGGTCTGGGTGCCTGTAATGGTCCTTTAAGCAAAATCAACACTTTTTTCCTCACATGATTCATAGACACATGATCAAAAGTCTCCAAAAATGTATCACAGATATAGCATAAAAAATGCACTGCTGAAGAAAAAAAAGTAAATTCACATGATATTTGCATAACTAAATTATTTGCAAGCCTGCTAAAGCTATTTACTTGCAAAGGATTATGGGAGGAGTAAATCACAAATCGTATAGATGTCTAATTAACTACTATTCTGTCAAAGACTTAGACATAGAAAATCATTGATTTATTTGTATTTAGAAAGACACGATTAGATGAAACAATTTATTGTGGTCACTATATAAAATGACCATCCACAGGTAGAAAGAAAAACAGAAATCAATGTTAAACCGATTTACAATAGAATTCTGGCGATTAGAGACAAAAAAAAAAATACATTACCATAAATCCATCAATTTATTGAAATTTAATTTTATTTAATGTTTTTTTTCTCAACTTTTTTGCCTTCCAGCCTTATTGCATTTTAGAAATCATTGTCCAAGGTCTTCTTCAAATAATTGGACACGCTGAAACCAATGTTTTATTAATGCACTATTTTACATATTCAAATACATTTAAAATAGTCCTGCTTGGAGCAAATCTGTAGATACACTAGTCTGCAGATTTGCAGATTCTCAGCAAGTTGAGTTAATTTAATTAATAAAACATTTTTCAGATGACCCATAATCTATATTATTTTACATAAAGGGATAATCTAAGTACCAAAACAATTTTAGATTAATGAAGCAGTTTTGGTGTATTGATAATGCACCTGCAGTCTCACTGCTTAATTCTCTGCCATTTAGGAGTTTGATCACTTTTCTGTTTATGCTGCTCCTGTCACATCTCCCTGGCTGTGACTTACACTGTCTGCCTGAAAAGAATGGCTTTATTTTCAATCAGATGTTACAGCACAATGTGTTTACTTTAGACGTTCTTATCTCCTGCTCTGTTAATTGAACTTTAATCACACACGAGACTCCTGTAGGCTCTAGAAGGCTATTAACAGAGCAGGAAATAATTTTTTAAAAATCGTAAGTAAACAGACGCATGTAACATTAAATCTGTTGTGCTTTTTCATCTATTGCTTCTTTTGAGCTTTAACCATCATTTTTGAAAGTGCCCTATTTTTTCAGTGACACAATATTTTTATCAATGTTTTAGTCTGGTTAGTATGTAGAATAAATAAAAATCTAACTGTCGGTAATATCACTGTAGAGTGAATGATGATGAATGATGCTAAATGACCTCATATTAAAGGCAGTGCATGCTGGGAGATCCTAAACTTATTGTATCCATGTATAATGCATACTTTTGTTTAATTTATAAAATGCACTAGATAAGGGCATTATATAAGAACTGGAGACAAATAAATAAATACAAATATGTTCTGAGTCACCGTTTTTTTAGAGTAAGTCTAGCCGTGGATTTATGTGATATATTGCTTCTTTGCATACATATTATCGCCGCGCACTTGGCTAAAATCCCGGCTTGAAACCTTGTAACAGGTTTTTGGGGTACCCTTGAGGAATACATTTATTCAGTATTTTTTCATATAGTGTATAGATGGAAGACTGGCTGCAGTCGTTTGGAAGGTTGCAAGGGACTTGCTTTTCAAATCTTTTTCAGAATCCCCAGCTAAAACGGTTGCTGGGATTCTATGTTAAGAATGGTTAGATCAAGGAGTAAGGAACTATGAGGTGTCCAAAGAGATCAACGGGAGATTTGTGCACTAAAGAACGTTAGGAAGACATATGGGGAGTGTGAACAGGGAGGGTGAAAAGGAGAGAGGGAGAGACAGATTTTAGGAAGCTGTGAGAGTGGCAGGATAAGGGGAGAAAAGAAACAAGTTAAAAAGCACAGAGGAGAGCTAGGCTCCGATGAGAGACAGCAAGAGACGATTCCAAGGACAGGAAAGGGTTGGGGTCTGAGATATGGAAGAGATCAAAGAGGTTTTATTTAATCAAGTGAGAATTTACCTATCCTTTCACTTTCGGATACTCTGGCCTTAAGTTTGAATTCTCACTCTAGTAAATACCGCTGCAACACAAAAAAGCATAAAAAGACAGAAATTTATTTTTCAAGTTCTGAAATGAAAGGATGAGATTCTAACAGAGCGGGGAGAAAAGACTGCAAAACAAGGTAGAGACGTATATAGAAAAAAAGATACTGAGAGAGGAAGGGCCAAGAAGCCGAGCTAACGGCAAGAAAGACCGTTATAAGGGAGATACTTAAAATAGAACTGTCACTTTTCTGGAATTTATACCATTGAATAAAACATTGAAAATCACCTGTAACTTTCATTTAACCTTTTATCACGTCTGAGTGACAGCCAGGAAGGCGTTTCTTTCCCTGTTTTAAAAGTGCCCGTTTCTAATGAAATCAGAACTTTTCTAAACTGTCATGAAAGTGAGAGAGAGAGGAGGGAGCCTGGCCGGATAAAGGCAGACAGAGATATAAAAAGCTGAGATTCTTTCATGTATATTCCTTAGGATGTTAAGTATTCAATAAACATGGATGATTAAAAAAAAATAATTGCAGACTGGGAGACAAGAGGTAGTCTTTTTGGAAACAGCAGTTGGACATTTGAGATAATCCAGGTCAATACGCGTGTCTCTCAAACCCCATAGTATGGGCCAAACTTCCCAGACCTCATAGTATGGCCTTGCCCAAACTGCCCAGACCTCATAGTATGGCCTTGCCCAAACTGCCCAGACCTCATAGTATGGCCTTGCCCAAACTGCCTAGACCCCATAGTACTGCCCAAATTGCCCATACCTCATAGTATGGCCTTGCCCAAACTGCCCAGACCTCATAGTATGGCCATGCCCAAACTGCCTAGATCTCATAGTATGGCCTTGCCCAAACTGCCTAGACCCCATAGTACTGCCCAAATTGCCCAGACCTCAAAATACGGCCTTGCCCAAACTGCCTAGACCCCATAGTACTGCCCAAATTGCCCAGACCTCATAATATAGCCTTGCCCAAACTGCCCAGACCTCATAGTATGGCCTTGCCCAAATTGCCCAGACCTCATCGTATGGCCATGCCCAAACTGCCCAGATCTCATAGTATGGCCTTGCCCAAACTGCCTAGACCTCATAGTATGGCCTTGCCCAAACTGCCTAGACCCCATAGTACTACCCAAATTGCCCAGACCTCATAGTATGGCCTTGCCCAAACTGCCCAGACCTCATAGTATGGCCTTGCCCAAATTGCCCAGAACTCATAGTATGGCCATGCCCAAACTGCCCAGATCTCATAGTATGGCCTTGCCAAAACTGCACAGACCCCGTAGTTTGGCCTTGCCCAAACTGCCCAGACCCTGTAGTTTGACCTTGCCCAAACTGCCCAGACCCTGTAGTTTGGCCTTGCCCAAACTGCCCAGACCCCATAGTTTGGCCTTGCTCAATCTATTCATCACTGTGCATTGTAGCAATATTTTGTAACTAATACTTATGACTTACGGACACATACTCCTACATTATTCTAGGCTCAGATTGCCCACCCTCCCTCTTTCCACCACAATCTCTTTTTACAATTTTTCCCCTCTTCCCTTAAGAGACAGCTTTCCATTATATTTATCAAACCCCACTAGTCATGCTCTGCATTCATAGTCATTTATTGGCCAGTTTACTTTCATACTTGACTGTCTCTTTAATATTAGATTTATGTTACAAGGCTCTTTATCACTTAATTCGTACTTCAAATGGCTGATAGACCTGTAAGAAGACAGACATGGAGTTAGCTGAACGAGTGCTTCTTTTTTTTATTACTTTCCTAATACACCTTGTTAAGTGCTGCTATCTCGAAGCCACAACGAGAGCTGACAAAGTAATGACACCGGTATTAGCATAGAGAAAGGATTGTTCTATGTCATGCAATCTCTTAAGAACCTTTTCCAATCATTCTCTGATTCACTGTAATAACCTGACACTTTTTATATTATTTCACTGAATTATATCGTTCTTGATTCATAGACTTGTTAAATTGTGTTCATACGTCCCTGCCACTCACAGGTATCTCATGTTAGCACTGCAGGGTTTATTGAATGGGTTTGTGTATGCAGGGTGATTAAAAAGGACATGCAACGTGTTTGGCATTGCGTTGCGTTAAAACATTATAATAATCACAGATTGATGTTTTGTTACAGGACCTCTCAGTATTGCTACTTTTCTAAAATGAGGAATAAATGTATTTTGCATTTTGTTCTGTTGCGGTAACTTTTTGTCACATAGTCTTTATTAGCGTAACAGAAGAAATGTTTGGAAGATAGTTACAGAGCATGGGCAAAAGGGATGCAAGACTTGCCTGGCATTTCAAATCTAACCTCCTTCTGAGTGAACACCCATGGAATGTTGCCGTGGCTCTGCTTTTAAAATGTTGCCATCCCTGGAGACCATTTAAGTTTTTAAACAATAATTGAGCGTCATTGAAATGCCACAATTATAATCGCTAAGTGTCATTACAGGCCTAAATAATGGCTCCATTTAAATAACACTGCAAGGGGTACGAGTACTAATAGTTACTGTTGGGGAGTGTTAGGGTTATCTACTTTCAAGATGTAGTGGACTGTAACTCCCATTACACAAAGCTACATGACAACTGCAGTCTGTCACTCATGTTGTGTATAAGTGAGACACCTCTTCTTTAAAGGACCACTCTAGGCACCCAGACCACTTCAGCTTAATGAAGTGGTCTGGGTGCCAGGTCCAGCTAGGGTTAACCCATTTTTTCAGAAACATAGCCGTTTCAGAGAAACGGCTATGTTTATGAATGGGTTAAGCCTTCCCCCTAATCCTCTAGCGGCTGTCTCATTGACAGCCACTAGAGGCGCTTGCGTGCTTCTCACTGTGATTTTCACAATGAGAGCACGCAAGCGTCCATAGGAAAGCATTATGAATGCTTTCCTATGTGACCGGCTGAATGCGCGCGCAGCTCTTGCCGCACGTGCGCATTCAGCCGATGGGGAGGAGAAGAGGAGGATTGGAGGAGGAGAGCTCTCCACCCAGTGCTGGAAAAAGGTAAGTTTTAACCCCTTTCCCCCTTCCAGAGCCGGGCGGGAGGGGGACTCTGAGGGTGGGGGCACCCTCAGGGCACTATAGTGCCAGGAAAACGAGTATGTTTTCCTGGCACTATAGTGATCCTTTAATGGTCTGCAATTATTTCAGAACCACGGACAGCTACTAGCAAATCTATTAGTATATCTGCATTGTAAGACAGGGCTGTTTGTCAAAGTGCGAATTCATAACGAATTTCACATTGAAGGCCAGAGAAGCCGTAACTGAAAGCATAGCTGACAGTTTTACGGTTTGGCTATTTTGACCTTAAATTTGAAATTCACGTTGATTACTCAGTTTACTGAATAACCCAACAGTCATTCGTTGTATACTTCAAAGGAAACCATTTATTCTCTGAAGATTTCACTAATAAATACCAGTGGAAATCACCAATAATTTGTGTTAGTCATTTTCATAGAACGATCATTTTTCTTTTAAATTTATATTAGATTTAGCAATTAACAATCCACAATCTAGTTCAGCCCTGGCACAGTCAGGGCACACATTGCATTGAAGGAGAAGAAACTGAAACATTTCATATTAGGTTCCACCATGACATCATGGGAGGAGGAGACATGGCCAGCGTCAAGGTCAGCCTCGGCACTGGAAAGATATAAGGTACAAAAAAAAAGGTTTTTAATCTTTTAATCGTCAAACGGCTCGGCTCTGTGTTCTTAACGCTACAGTAAGAATTGCTGGGAGTTCAGAGTGAATTTTTAAATACAGGTTGAAATAACTGGACAATTTTGACCTCAAATTTGAAATTCACTTTGAACTTTCAAATCTGGCAATACTCCATTTAGTAAATAATCCTGCTGGTGGTTTCACTTGTTTTACCCTCTGTCAGAATCAGCTTGGCACAGGGTTTTGTGTATAAATATTCTGACGTTTCATACTGTCACCATGGTTTATGTCTGTGCTTTATATATTAATAATACAACGCTCTTTGCTATTTATGTGTGTTTATAAATATCATTCATATTTTCATTATATAAATGTATGTATATAAAATACAGCACAGTGATGACTAGCACTAATTCTCCAAATATTTGCAAACTACATTTCCCATGGTGCTTAGCCCTTTTGGCAGCACAGGCGTCCTGGGATATGAGGTTTGCAAATATCTGTGCCGCTAAGCAAGCCATTATGGCTATGATATGGGCATGTAAACTAATAAACATATTCTTGCCTAGTATTTCAAATGCAGAAAACAATTGATTTTTACATTTAATTCTTCATTTTCCAACAACATTGGGTATATAACTAAATCTACAATATAATATATTCTGGAGATTAAAAAATAGAAATTGATCTTGTAGGGAGTACAGGGAGATGTTTTAATAAAAATGTATTGAATTTTCTCTAAATTAGTCTTTTCGCAGATTTAGACAGACCATTGCGGTTCCTGTAAATGTCCATGCATAGCTGGTAGGTGTTGGGGATAAAGTCAATTTCGTGCCATAAAGTCATACTCACTTAACATGAGTGGCCCGCGTCAAAAATATTCAAAACTATTAAACTTTACAAAACACAGAGATGTTTTTACATGCGATGAAGTATTGTGGGAAATGGCATGTTAACTGCAAGGTTTTGGCCTAAATCGCAGATATGTAAATATTACCAAACACATCTGAGAATTTCAAATTTGAAAATAAAGTAGCTGAATTGAAAACATAGCTGACTTTCAAAATGTTTTTAGTTTGGCTATTTTCTTATTTACTTACTGAAGTGAAGATGCAAACTGAATTTCAAATGTAAAGGAATTCTAGAGTGTAAGTAAGTAAGTAATACAAAGTTCTTACACTATTGTACCCTTACCCCAACCTCCCCAGCTCATAAAGGTAAAAAAAAAACAAGCAAAAGAAATACCTTTATATTCTCACCTGATTACAGTGCCGATCTTGCTTGGCACTGGGTTGGTGCTCCACCTCATCCAAAGGGGGGGGGACTAATGAGCATGTGCAGCAAGTCCCGCAAGTGCATTAGGCCCTCCCCATTGCTTTAATGCTTTCCTATGAGGATTTTACTGATGCTGTTTGTTACGTGAACAAAGGTCACTTGACCACCAGGAAGTGCCTCTATTGGCTGTCTGATTGACAGTCACTAGAGGCGGTCTTAGTTCAGCAAGGCAATCATTACATTTCAGGACTAAGAAAGACAGGGACTCTGCACCCAGACCACTTCAATGAGCTGAAGTGGTCTGGGTGCCAACAGTGTCCCTTTAAGGTATAAATAGCCAGAGTGGGAAAATTATCTGAGTCAGATATGGTTTCAGCATGCTACAGCTACTCTGCCCTTAAACTTTAAATTCACTTTGCATTTCCAGTAATTATATTGCCACTGTTATTGTGCAAATCTATTGGCAGTCACCATGGAAAACCACAGAACGTTAACCAGAATCCCCTTAGAGCAGGTATCTCAAACTCTGGCTACATTCTCTGGCCCTCTATTGCATTCAAAGAATTCTGGGAGTTGTAGGCGATCAACATCTGGGCAGGCAGAGTTTGCACATGTTGGACTTCAGCAAAATTTTCTGTTTGCAGCTTATAAACATCATTCTCACACAGTCAATAAAGACTACAGCATTGTTATCATTAAACCTTTGCTAATGTGAAATTGCGAGTTAATTGCCTAAATGGCGCATCGTATATATAATGTCTTAATAATAGAACTATCCTGTCATGGGTCAATATTTAATTTGCAGAGCCTGGATTAATAGTAATTAGCAGTGCTTGGATTAATAGTAATTAACAATGATCATCAACATTAAGCTTTGTTTTTCTTTACAAAGAGACAATATGTTTCTTATCTCTATTACATTTTCCTAATGGCTTGGCCACGTCAGCTCCAAAATTTACCAAGACGCCTTCAATACCCAATATTGATCAGAGGGTTATCTCAGGTCCCACAGTTTAATGCAAGGCTGGGCAGCTCCCCTTAATACAATAAAAATGGATTGATCAAACAAGTGATTGGGACAAATGACTGGTTAACCTCTGCTCAAGCAGGGTTAGAGAGAGAGATGGCAGCTATATACTGTCTGTTACAGGTTGTTCCTAAGGAACCACAAATAAGCTGATTTGAAGCAATATATGGTGTAATCATTTATGGGAAAATTAATTTAAAATTTAGATTCTGGCAGAGAGGCCAATAGGAGAGTGTTATGTCAAAATCCATCCTGTGGCCGTGTGCGGTATTGCAAGGAAGACAAATAAATCCGCATCAGCTTATTTCCTATGGAGAATCATTATCAATTATAGTCATTACTTTATTACCACCCACCCCTCTCTGGGTCTAATAACCCCCCTATTCAATAGATCCCAATAGCATATTATGGATTTAAAGTATAAATTATCTTTGCAGTAATTAGGGTCATGCTAAACTTTCATTTTAATAATTTCAATAATACATTTAATCACAAGTCTTGTTGCTTTATTTATTTAACTTTGTTCACAGTTACTCCCATCGTCCCCTAATACTTACCAGCATGCACCTGCTGTTCATAACTGGTGCCAGACTCATAGAGAAAGTGTTAATTATGTGCAGAGCAAGCCATGACACTGGAATAACGAGGCAGTTTTCACATTTACCTGCTGCCCCATGTCTTGGGTAATTACTGCCATGTGCTATCTGACATTTGGAGACTCCCAAGTATCAAATATTCACATAAAAAAGAAATTTCTTTAAAACTCTTTAACATCCCAATAATCCTATCACGTGTAACTCAATAATGTCCAACATCTAGCCAGTACCCCTCTCTGCTACATCCTACATGTGCCTTGTATACTCTTTGTCCCTTTTAGATAGTAAGCTCACTGGGCTGTCAGGGCTTACAGTGACAGTCTCTTCCTATCTGTTCCAATAGTTTTCTAATAAAACCCTTTCCTCAAATTATCAAACTGAATTTGCTAGCCGTATTTATTTTCAGACAAATGTAAAATGGAGCATGTATTTTGTCGTTTATCAGAAAACAAATTATGAAGCATTCTATGTGTCATTTAGCAAAAAAAACAACAGGTTGTGAGATGAACACTTTTTAAACATTCATTTCATGTGTATTGTGGTAGGGCAAGCAGGATTCTCGTGCCGGCCCTGCAATTTGAGGGGCATCGCACAAGTGAGAGCTAGGCAAAGCATTACCATCTGTCAACCAAAGACAGGAGGGCAGGCTCTGTGTGGAGTCAATGTTAGTGTACAACTCCCCCTTGCTACATAGTAACACTGAGAGACATAGCGGATACCATGAGGTCAAATCCTTGTACACATTGCCTGTCTGTGTGTGTGTTAGTGCATGTCTATGAATGTCTGTTTCTGTATGTGTGTGAGGATGTGTCAGTATCCTTGTGTGTGTCTGTTTATTCATGGTAGTGTCTGACTATGAGGTTATGACTCTACATGTGTGCTAGCGTGTGAAAGTGTTGCCAAATAAGCTGGCATCTATGGGGACAACCACATGGATAATTCATGGTTAATAACTGAAGTAAGAATTCAAAGTTAATTTCAAATATTAAGCCAAAATTGGAAATTTGTGTAAGTCAGCTATGCTCCCCGTTGGACTACCCTGGCCTTAAATGGACAATTCACTCTGAATTCACTCTGAATTATTCTCACTTTAGTACATCACTTTAGATGTTTGTAAGTTGTGTATTTGTCATTAATCATGTATATGCTTGTGAGACCGGGAGAGGGGGCACACAAAATTGTCTCTCCCAAATTATTAGGTGCAACCTTGATGATCGTGGTGTGATCGACGTCTGTCCAATCCGTGGCCTTTTATTTAAATACGATTTTACAATAGAAATAAAAGATATAATCTGATTATTCAATGTAACACACTTTAATAACAGTCCCATTTGGAAAATACAGTATTTGTTGTAGCTGGTGTGTTTTTGATTAATGTAACGTTTCTTTTATGTGACAGATTGATTTTAAACCTTTATTTAACTGTTGGTTTGGCATTAGTCACCTCAATCAGGATCAGAGTCGCTCAGCTCGAGTTTTGCCTTTGGGTACAAGTTGACAATAAAAACGTCACATCGCACTCTGGATCCTTTTAGCAAGGAAATAACTAATGAACAGTAAAACAATACATGGAAGGTGAATTTAACAAGTTCATTAGCATATGATAATTTAATACTTACCCGTCAGAGAGACCTGGGCATTTTTTTTTAGCTTACCTTAGCTTACCTTATAGAGGGAAGAGAAAAAACATACCGTTTAGTTTTTTAGTAGACTTCACTGGCATTGTAAAATCCTTTTACACGTCATTATGATAGTAAAAAAAATATAAATGCATCAAGCAATTGCGCTATTATACTCGCTCACTACTGTGCAATGCTACGATCCTTTGTTATTTGTGTCTGTAATCTGCTGCTCCCCCGTCACATTAATGTTTGCTACAAACATTATAGGAAGGGTGAAAAAATGAAAGAAACAATGAGATGTTGTAGTTACAATGAAGAAAATTAAAGATGAAATATGGATTAAAAAATGGCAACAATGATACATACAAGTAACATGGATCAAGTAAATCCGCCCCGACGGACACTCGGAGGAACGCCAGTGAAGAATGGGTAAAGGGAATGTTCTGTAATTTCCCAGATGCCTCCAGTCACAGATAGCTTATCGTCTGTTTCCTGCACCTCCTTAATGATACGATGTCCCAGACACAGAGCTTACAATAGAAAACTTGGATGTCACTTAGAGGCGTATTGGGAAATTAGTGAACCTCTAGACACAGGCTCCTGAAACGTACTCATCCCAATCAGGGCCCGTTTCCACAGACACAAAGAGAGTCAACCTGTGCTACAGCGATAATAGTTTTTCATCTGCTGTGTTTACAAAACCCTTAGCATCTTTGCAACAGAAGTAAGCTTCCATGGTGCTGAGACCCAGAAGTAATATTAAAATTAGTTCTAGTTTGAAAGAGGATATGCCACATTTAAGATGAGAATAGATTTGAATGCATCAATTAATATATATTCTAGGAAAGCAATTGGTAGTTGTAGGGATTGGAAGGAAGAGCTCCAAATCCAATCTTGAAAATACCAAAATAAACCAAATTAGCTAATTAGCCAAAGAGTCCACATGGCACAGTAAACAATACAATAATCTCCATCTTTTGGAGTAAGTGCAAATAACGGCTCGAAACGCGTTAGGCAAATCATGAGTTTTGTTTTATTTTGGTTCTGAAATGTAAATCATTTTAATGTTAATTAAATAATTAAAATAAACCAGACTGCACTCAGAAAAATGCTACCGAGGATAGAACACAAGTTATGAGTTGCATAGAGGCTGCATTATGTATCAGTTTTTTTTTGTTTTTTTTTATTCTTTATTTTTGTTGTGGAGAAATCTCCACTGGTATAGTGGTATAGTGAATAGTAATATACAGTCATCCAATGCATAAGAATAAGGATTAAACATGACATTAAGTAGTAATATATATGAGACAATCTTGGTGCACCCTCTCAGGTGGGTGCAAGATTTAAGAAGTGTATAGATAAAACAGAAGACATAGGACATACTAGTCTGTGTCTCACGTTAGCTGTTCTTATATGTGTAAAAAGTGTAATATTACGTGGCTCTCTAGCCGCTCATGAGGGTTTTGGGCCATTACATAGATGTGGCGTACCAGGCGCCGGAGGGGGTTGAACATTCCCAATGTGATAGAACCCGCGAACAGCACTTTAGGGGGTTATTAGATTGGTGTAGCGTGCTAGTTGTTCTGGCGGGCTCAAAGTGTACTTTACGTGTTTTAAATCTCCGACAGTTTGATCCGATATTGTCGGCGGCCCAAGCGGGCTCATAGCAGGCAATACGGGGTACCTCTTGAGCGAGTCATGTAGGGTCGGAAGCATAATGACCTCCCTTATGAGTTTAAAGGATAATTGTTGTGGTACTTCATACTAGTTACTCTTGCGAAGTTAAAAGTAGCGCATATTGGTAGGGCACTAGCGGCTCGTGTAAATGTAATACGTACTTATTGTTAAAACATGTAGGTAACTTTTATAACATTTAAGTAAACATAGTGGTAGAACACATTAGTAGCTCATGTGGTGTTAGGGTAGACGTGTTAACCGCACTCGGAGGTGGCTCCAGTGCATTGTGTATAAGGCTTTGCAGTAGAATATATAATTACCTCTTATGGGGTTAAGTCACATAAGTAAAATTCTAGTCAACAGTGCTAATAGTACACATTAAGTAAAAGTGTCTCTCTGTGGATCTGAAATAGTTAAGACAGCCGTGGGAGCATCAACTGAGGGATCAAAATAGTGAGATCCCCCCTCCCAAAAAAAATAAAAAAAAACCCACAAATTTAAAAAACAAATATTTAAGGTTAGTCTCTTGTTGCACAGCCGGGCTTAAGTCTCTTTTGGGCATCTGTTCTGGCCTGTCAGGTTTCTTAGCAGCTGCCTCCCTTCAGGGTTACCCGACCTATGGAGGGCGCTGATGTAGTGGTCGCCGTTTCACTGTTGCTGTGCCAGGGTTTTCTTCCCTCTCGGTGGTGTGAGTGTCGGTTGGTAAAGTCCTGTGCTCCGTGGGCACCGCGGGCGATGGCTGTGGTAATTGGAGCTTCTCTAGGAAGGCCGCGGGATCCTCTGCCGCCGACAACGTCAACACTGCGTCTCCGTGTGGTACCACCAGGGTACCTGATGTGCCCCATCTATACCTGACTCCGTGGTCTCTGAGGAGTTTGGTGACTGGCATGAATCTGTGTCTCTCCAGCAGGACAGCGAAAGGTAGGTCATCAAAGATTCTCACTTGGCAGTTTTCGACAGCTATGAGGGGTGTGCTCCGTGAGCTGGTCAGCATCGCTGTCTTCACTGCCGGGCTCCGGGTGACCGCGATGATGTCCCTGGGGGCGTCCACAGGGGCTGTTGCGGCCTTCCGTATGCGGAACGCATAGGACACGGGCGGCAGCCCACCCTCTCCTCTAACCTCCAGTACAGTGGCCATTTTATTGGCAAAATCTAGTGCTGACTGCGGTCCCACCGTCTCTGGCACCCCTCTTATACGTATGTTTTTCTTTCGGTGCCTAGCCTCAATGGTAGTGACGGCCCGGGTGAGTCGCTGGAGCTGCTGGGAGAAATCTGCTATGTGAGCTCGGGTCTCTGTGAGGTTGGTGTCCCTTTCTTTCTCTCTTGTCTCGACTGCTCCCAACCTGGCCATGATGCCGCCCATCTCTCCACGCACCCCATCTAGGTCCTTCTTCCAGACCCCACGGAGCTCGAGCAGGAGCCTCTTAATGTCCCCCTTGGTGGAGGGCGACGTGTCTGAGTCGGAGTCCTCTCTCTGATAAACTCTGCTGAGGGCCCGTGTTGACATCGAGCCCTCTTCATCTGGGGACGTCTCTGACTCGCTGGATCCTCGAGGCCTGGCAGGCGCCATCTTAGGCTGCGCTGTCTGCTGCAGCCTATCGAATGACCTCCTGATATCTGGAAGTTTAGAAGCCTCCGATGCCAGTAATTTGCGGTGCTTGCGCCCCATCTCTCTCTTGGGGGGTTCAGTGTCACCCCTGTCTTGGTTATAGGGTGAGCTGTGTGTTTTTCATGGCTTTTTTGGGGGTATTTTCAGTGTGTTTGGCAGGAGCTCCCTGCAAACACGTCTGCTAAGTTGCACGGCTGGCCACGCCCCCATTATGTATCAGTTTGAAATGTCAGACCGATGCATTGAAAATGTGAACAGAATTGGGGAATCGTCTGACTTTATTAAATTATATTAAAAAAAACAACAACATTCATTAATAGAATATGTTCAAAAGAAACATAATTGGTTGGATTGGTGGATGGGCAAACTAACCTCATATATGTATTTTAGTGATAGAATTGCTGAGGACAATGCTTTCAACGGAACTCTTACACTTTTCCCTTTTCTCAAACTTTCATTGCAAATCTTTTATTTGTTTCTGTCTGATCGGTTTTCACTTTGTTTCTATGTTTTTATTTTATCTATAGTATGTTAAGTACACTTTTGTTTCGTTTTGCTATATTCAGTCAGTCTGCTTGCAGTTAGTTATAGATACTGTGAACTCTTATATACAGGGAGTGCAGAATTATTAGGCAAGTTGTATTTTTGAGGATTAATTTTATTATTGAACAACAACCATGTTCTCAATGAACCCAAAAAACTCATTAATATCAAAGCTGAATATTTTTGGAAGTAGTTTTTAGTTTGTTTTTAGTTATAGCTATGTTAGGGGGATATCTGTGTGTGCAGGTGACTATTACTGTGCATAATTATTAGGCAACTTAACAAAAAACAAATATATACCCATTTCAATTATTTATTATTACCAGTGAAACCAATATAACATCTCAACATTCACAAATATACATTTCTGACATTCAAAACAAAACAAAAACAAATCAGTGACCAATATAGCCACCTTTCTTTGCAAGCACACTCAAAAGCCTGCCATCCATGGATTCTGTCAGTGTTTTGATCTGTTCACCATCAACATTGCGTGCAGCAGCAACCACAGCCTCCCAGACACTGTTCAGAGAGGTGTACTGTTTTCCCTCCTTGTAAATCTCACATTTGATGATGGACCACAGGTTCTCAATGGGGTTTAGATCAGGTGAACAAGGAGGCCATGTCATTAGATGTTTTTCTTGAAGGATGCAGACTTCTTCCTGTACCACTGCTTGAAGAAGGTGTCTTCCAGGAACTGGCAGTAGGACTGGGAGTTGAGCTTGACTCCATCCTCAACCCGAAAAGGCCCCACAAGCTCATCTTTGATGATACCAGCCCAAACCAGTACTCCACCTCCACCTTGCTGGCGTCTGAGTCGGACTGGAGCTCTCTGCCCTTTACCAATCCAGCCACGGGCCCATCCATCTGGCCCATCAAGACTCACTCTCATTTCATCAGTCCATAAAACCTTAGAAAATCAGTCTTGAGATATTTCTTGGCCCAGTCTTGACGTTTCAGCTTGTGTGTCTTGTTCAGTGGTGGTCGTCTTTCAGCCTTTCTTACCTTGGCCATGTCTCTGAGTATTGCACACTTTGTGCTTTTGGGCACTCCAGTGATGTTGCAGCTCTGAAATATGGCCAAACTGGTGGCAAGTGGCATCGTGGCAGCTGCACGCTTGACTTTTCTCAGTTCATGGGCAGTTATTTTGCGCCTTGGTTTTTCCACACGCTTCTTGCGACCCTGTTGACTATTTTGAATGAAATGCTTGATTGTTCGATGATCACGCTTCAGAAGCTTTGCAATTTTAAGAGTGCTGCATCCCTCTGCAAGATATCTCACTATTTTTGACTTTTCTGAGCCTGTCAAGTCCTTCTTTTGACCCATTTTGCCAAAGGAAAGGAAGTTGCCTAATAATTATGCACACCTGATATAGGGTGTTGATGTCATTAGACCACACCCCTTTCTCATTACAGAGATGCACATCACCTAATATGCTTAATTGGTAGTAGGCTTTCGAGCCTATACAGCTTGGAGTAAGACAACATGCATAAAGAGGATGATGTGGTCAAAATACTCCTTTGCCTAATAATTCTGCACTCCCTGTATGTTTCCTGTCCTAAACTGATCTCAACTACCTAAGGTAATGACCATTTTTAGTAAATCTCCTGTTCTACGCTTGCCCAGTAAGGTAGGCCATCTTTAGAGACTAAACGATTGCTTCCCAATGCCCATAGAAAAAGGATACGCCTAGGATATTGCATTGTAAATAGCTATTTGCTTATATGTATACATTACAAAATAAGACACCAAGAGACTTTGTGACATATAATAGCATACAAAAGTATAAATTCACAAACTCTAAAGCATACCCACATGTAATTGCTATGACAGTTACCCTTTACTTAAAATATTAATACAGTGTTTATGTATTAATATTTATTTTATTTAAATATGCCTCCTATTCTTCAAGATCACCCCAATATTTAAAAGGTATAGCGCACAAACATGTTTCTTCTTGTCTTTGCTCATTCAGTGCTGTGAGGGGTCCGTGAATTAAAGGGTTAATGAGCAATGCATAATTCCGTTACCTGTGACCCAGGGATTTGTATTGGAATACTGGAGAATGCAGCCTTCTCAATGCTGTAAGAGCAATGAGCGGCTTGGGGTGAGCTCTGATTAAACAATGATTGATGGAACACTTGGAGGGGGTCTTAGCTGCAATACGTCTAGTGAATGAGTTCCCTGGCAAGGATGTCACTAAATCAACACTCGGTGGCCTGCCGGACAGTGTCAAAGTTGCCCTTACAGCAAGTGATTAACAAGTGTAATCAAAATAAGACAGGAGTTAGCTGCACACCATGGCAAGCAGACAATTCCCCCGACATAATTAGCTACAGATGTCCTGAATACGAAATACTAAAATATATTTGTTTTATACTGCATCGTCTATCCTGGAATTTCCATTAAAATGCCTTATTAGGACCATTTATCAGCAAAATGACAGCGTTTATTAATGCGTTAAGGGTAATTCCTCCAGAGCTTTGCACCGTCTGGATTTTAACATATCACTGCCTGCATCCTAGTAATGTTTTGTGTTTCTCTCTCGCCGAAATATGATAAAATACCAAAAACATTATGTCTCTTGGCCTCTCGCTTTTTGGAGACTCTGGCAGATTAGGTTAAATGGAGACGCAAGTTCATTGTGTTCACTCTTTTCCGCAGATACCCCACTGCTAAATAAAAAAAACTCCCTACGGCTTTGATTTCAAACAGGTTAACAAATTCTACAATGTCTTAATAGTGTCTAGAACAGCATGGACTTTGTACAGTTTTTGTTACGTGGCAGATCAGAGGTCTAGACAGCAGTCGTGATTCTTTTTTCTTTAATGATTTTTTTTAAATGCGATCCTGTAGTGTTTTTGTAAAAAAGAAAATACATGTTCCTGAGTCTAATCTCTACAGAACCAGAACAAATACTAAGAATAATGGTGAATTTCTTTAATGTACTTGGGTTTTAGTGCAATCCTGCAGAGTTTTTTTACAAAACACCGAAGGGTTATTTCACGGAAACAGCAAGTCGTGTCAAGATAACAACTGACGTGCATACATCAGGCCGTTTTAACGGCTTTCTAAAGAAAGAATTCTCAACATGGCAGGAATTTAGCAAGTTGGAATTCAGCTTACCAAAAACACACTATTTAGTAAAAAGACCTCAAAATGAGCACTATTATAGAAAAGTCACACAATGAAGCTCCAACACTCAGCCCTCTAATTATTCCAGTTGTAATATATGGTTTGATAAAGATGCAATGTTTGCCTCCTGTGACCCAATAGCTGTTGTATGAGAACAGCAATGATCATTCTTAGGCAATGTCCCCTCTATTTATTCTTAGTTGGTGTGCGTACTGAATGTTTGTGCTAATGTACACCTGAAATAGTTCCTTGATAATTTTGCTACAGCCTCTCTCTAGTGGTTACTAACACTACATTACAGTATTACTATGTGATAAAGTAGTATTAGTACTCACATAACATTATTAGACATGTGCAGTTAATTTCAGGCCGAATAAGAATTCGGACAAATTTCGGGAAATTCGGACATTCGGGTACTTCCTATTGTCAGAATAGCCGAAGTGCCGAATTGCCAAAGTGCCGAATTACCGAGGTCCCGAAGTTCCGAATTTCTGAAGTGTCGAAGTGCCGAATTGCCAAAGTTCCAAAGCACAGTATTGCCTAAGTACTAATATACTTACCCAGTGGAAGAAGAAGATTGTTACACTGTATACAATTTTAAATAAAAAGTATACAAACATAGCCAGGATTCAGCTGTAAGCATTTGCAACACTTACAACAATCAAGTAACATACATTCATATAAAATGTAAGTTACTTAGCCAGTCAATGTAATGACAGGAATGAATAAGTAGATAACTCCCTAATTCCCACGGTATTAGGGAGTTATCTACTAAAAGGCTGAAAGACCTAAGTTGGTCTTTCAGCCAAATTTACTAATACTAAGTAAACATTACTATACCGCGAGTAAGGGCATGTCTATTAAACAGTGAGCAGCCTGGGGCTCCTCACTGTAAAAAACAAACAAAAGTAAAATAATGGGGGGGACCTATTGTCCTCCCCCCCGGCCCCCACCCATCAGCGGCGGGTGCGGGCCCTAAATCAGAATAAGGGGACACACCTAATGTCCTCCACCCTGGCCCCCACCCCTGAGCGGTGGGTGGGGGCCCTAAATACTAATTAGGAGGGGGACCTAATGTCCTCTCCCCTGGCCCCCACCCCTGAGCGGTGGGTGGGGGCCCTAAATACCTAATGTCCTCCCCCATGGCCCCCACCCCTGAGTGGTGGGTGGGGGCCCTAAATACTAATTAGGGGGGACCTAATGTCCCCCCCCTGGCCCCCACCCACCGCTCAGGGGTGGGGGCCAGGGGAGAGGACATTAGGCCCCCCCTTATTAGTTTTTAGGGACCGCACCCACCGCTCAGGGGTGGGGGCTAGGGGGAGGACATTAGGTCCCCCCTAATTAATTTTTAGGGCCCCACCCACCGCTCAGGGGTGGGGGCCAGGGGGGAGGACATTAGGTCCCCCCCTCATTTTAATTTAGGGCCCCCACCCTGAACAGTGGGTCCCCCCATTATTTTACTTTAGGGCCCCCACCCACCGCTCAGGGGTTGGGGCCGGGGGGAAGGACAATAGGTCCCCCCCCATTATTTTACTTTAGGGCCCCCATCCGCCACTCAGGAGTGGGGGCCAGGGGGGAGGACAATAGGTCCCCCACCCATTATTTTACTTTAGGGCCCCCACCCGCCACTCAGGGGTGGGGACCGGGGGGGGCAATAGGTCCCCCCCCATTATTTTACTTTAGGGCCCCGGGGGGGGCAATAGGACCCCCTTTAGTTTAAAAGCCCCCACTCGTGCGTCGCGGGTGGGGGATCGGGGGGGGGACCCATTTTTTACTTTTTTTTTTTTAACAGTGAGCAGCCACTGTTATATACTGGTATAGCGAGTAGGGGCACAATTTACTAATACTATTTTTACTTAGTATTAGTAAATTTGGCTGAAAAACCGTGGGAATTAGGGAGTTATCTACCAAGCGGCTGCAAGAGAATTTCCGAAATTACGAAGTCCCGAAGTGCCGAAGTGTCGAAGTGCCAAAGTGCCGAAGTGCCGAAGTGACGAATTGCCAAGGTCCTGAAGTTCCCAAATTACCGAAGTGCCGAATTGCCGAAGTCCCGAATTTCGGAATGCCGAACCGAACTGAAAAATTTTCCCATGCACATACCTACAGTTTATTGATAAGCCTTCTATGTGCAACAGTGTCAAAAGCCTTACTGAAATCTAGGTAAGCAATGTCTATTGCACCACCCTGATCTATTATTTTAGTTACCCAATCAAAAAAATCTATAAGATTTGTTTGGCATGATCTCCCTGAAGTAAACCCATGTTGTCTCTGATCTTGAAATCCATGTGTTTTTAGATGTTCATCAATCCTATCCTTTAACATGGTTTCCATCACTTTCCCCACTACTGAAGTAAGGCTTACTGGCCTATAGTTATCCGACTCCTCACTACTACCTTCCTTGTGAATGGGCACAACGTTCACTAATTTCCAGTCTTCCGGGAGTACTCCTGTTAACAATAATAACCACTGCATACCGAGAACACCCCACAAGACTTGCTGGTTTGGAGATGCTCTGACCCAGCCATCTAGCAATCACTATTTGGCCCTTGTCAAAATCACTCAGATCTTTTTGCTTGCCAATTTTCCTGCTTCCAGGAAATTCAAAAACCGAGTGTTCACCTGCTGCCTAACATATCCCACAGCTTGGCAGGTGACATTGTAACGATATAATCAATATATTCACTTCACCAGTGGTTTAGGAGTATCGTCTATCAGTTCTGAGAATCACTAAACAACCTTCAGGTATTAAAGCATTATATATTAATATAACATTAATGTCAGAACAAGATTAACCATAAAGTAACCTTAGACAGGGGTTAGACAGAGACCCCAAAGCTATGAATTTGCTTAGCTTCATTCACCCCATTCACCATCCCTTTGTGGAGAATGAAGGGGAGTCCCACACTGGTACGGCCGAATGCCTTGTGGGATCTTAATTCTTCTCTGTTCAAGGTTAATACAGATTTATTGCTGGTCTATACTGTTCCAAACTTTCAACATGGTATTCCAGGATACTTTGTTCTGATCGAGGCCTTGCAATATGCAGTACTTTCAATCAATGCAAATTATTGCTCCACTGTCTATGAGTGACAATTGTTTTCTACAATAAATTTTCACTAATTGTAGTCTAAGAATTTCACACTAGTTTTACTATGTGTTTAGTTTCACTGAAAATCTATCAATTTCTTTACAATTTCCATTTTTCGACTCACTATTAATAGTCTCTCTTTTATATAAAGAGCTTTTTAAGGGCCCTTTTCAGGGAGCACCTAAAATACCAAGTTAGCTTTCTCATGTAGAGTACATTGCCCGACATAAAGTTTGAAATAATTAGTTTAAATTATTTACCAAAGATTGATATCTCAAGTAATGTATTATTTAAATGAGCCGTTTTAATTATTCTTTTTTTAATTTTATGAACGCAATTAAGTTCTGTTTAAAGAGGAACTGTTACTTCTCTGAAATTTACATTAAGAAATACAACTTTAAAAATCACAAATAACAAAATTGTTACTTATTTCAATAAAAACTGATCTAAAAAAACGTGTGTTAACCTTTTTCATATAATATTCTGTTTTCTTTTATAAATTTATATTAAAAATCAAGCAAATTAGGAGGCTGGGCCTAACTGAGATGGTGGCTGGACGTCTTCTCTAAGTGCGCTGTGGAAAAGCAATAAATTTAAGCCACTTACCCGTGTCCACATAACTCTATCGGGACCTGGCTGTGAAGTCTGTATGTTCCACATCAACTGACTGACTTGGGAGTGCTCCCAGAGATCATTGGCAGCCACCCAGATGGCGTTCTCTGTTAGCTGAAGTGAGACCTATTGGGTGCTGCGGAAGGGAGAGGCGGCCAATAGCCTGACCCGGTTCAGGCTAATCTTTGGCAATATCCTGATGGCGTCCCTCTACCACCAACATCTTTGGACCAGCGGAGGAGATCCCGGTCCCCACCCTGGAGGATTTATCACTCTATCAGGGATGTGCGGTACTGCCACAAGCAGTGATAGCACACCACAAGGCATACCCAAAATGTCGGAAACCGCATGTCCCCGCTCATCTATAACAGAGTGATGTCCAAATTGGACAAACTCCTCTCTGATTTTTGGAGGAAGCTGCACTTCCAGTAACCTGTGCCTGCCCTACAAGCAGAGCAGGATCACCCACCTCTGAGTTCTCAACACAAGCTTTGGATCAGGCCCAAGGCGTCGAGAGCTGAGAGAGGGCACGAGTATCGGAGAAGGCTGCATCGATGGCCCGCGAAGGGCGCAGTGCACAAGCCTGTCTCAAGCAGGGCACCAACAGAGCACAAGGAGGGAGTCCCAAATGGGAATTTGTAAGGAAAGAAGAGCAGAAGGAGCCAAGGGTGATAACTGCTCACCAAAGCGCAGCACCAGCTACATCATCGTCAATAAGCCGGTCAACACACTTTACTGCATGGGACTGCTTCCTGTCCATAGTGGGCATAGGCTGAATAACCCGATGGACACTCTGCTCAACCTCCCATCACACACAGTCGGGAGAAATTGTGGTGGAGTCAGGGTATCTTTGCTCCTTAGCCTACTTTTAAGAGATTGCCTACTCTGTATATTAGCTTGCCTACATTTGTTAATCTGTCCCTTAACCCTAATTTCTGCTGGCATTAATCAGATGATTTAATTCCCTCACTTATGATACCATTTATGTAGGATATCCCTGCATTCTCACCAAGGCTGCCCAGGGTGGTGTATTCAGTTGTTCACTTAACCTACAGTTACAAAGCATGTTCCTCTTTACAAACGTTTTTAACGCTTCAACCTTTACACATGCCATGTTTTCTTATGTCTCTAATCATTTCAGAGCAGCATCTTATTCCTCAGACATTCTACGATCTATGACTTCCAACACATTATTTATACTCGTGTAATAATGTCTACGAAAGCTTATCTGTTAAACATGCACTACCAAAAATAAAGAATGTAAAAAAAGAAATCAAGCAAATTAGATCACAATCCAGGACCAGGCACAGTGTCACGTATTCATCCGCACATAAAAATGTGGTTAATGGCATTTACTGTCCTGACAGGAAAAGTTGTGCCGAGCAGCAATCATGCACATGGAAACCTGGTAATTACTTTTAGGGTCAAAGGCCGATCATGGCCAATCAAATCCACAGGAGGGTTTAGCTGAGCAGCAATCATGCACACCTGGTAATTGCCTTTGGGGTCAAAGGCTGGTTACAGCCAATCAGATCCACTTGCTCAGTGCCCTGTTGTGGTTTCATGCCTATGGTTATCTGAGAGTGCGTTCCTGATCTTGATTTTCTGGTATTTGACTTTGGCTTTGTTTTGACTTTCCTGATATCTGGTATCTGGTATCCTTGACTTTTGGCTTTTCCTCATCTTTGTGTCTAATTCTGTGTCCCTGACCTCGGCAAGTATTTTGACTATTCTTGGAGACGTTAAATCCGACCATTCTAAAGTTCGGTTATACGTTATCCTTAGTCCTAGGTGTGACACAGTACTGCGTGCTGGATCAATTTGTAATCCTGACACACAGCCAGGGCATACATTACAAACAAGGATAATAAATATATACATTGTTTAATTTCTCAATTTCTCTGCAAAGGACTGAGCTTATGGCAATGATTGACAGTTGGAGTTAAGATGGAGGCGCCCATTTGCAGGCTAAACATCTGTGGAGTTCTATATGTATTTTCGCACCTCACAAATACATATTTGATAGATGTAGGGGATAATTAAACTTAATATTAAAAACCCTGGGATGTGACAGTTTCCCTTTAAAAGCTTGTCAGATTGCTAAGTGTAAGTGAATATTTAAAGAATAAAAAGGTCTATGGATATTTGCGGTCAGTAATTTTAGATGAAATTCGCTATGTTGCAAACAGTTTTTTCATACTAAGATCTGACCTGGAAGCTCACCATATTTAACCGTCCAGATGGGCCTTCTTAAACCTGAAAAACTGCTGTTCGGTTTTCCTGTTATACAACAGAACTAATCTCATATAAGATGTTTGTGTCGTTATTATCTATCTTCAGCAACAGAATGGATGAGATCTCAAGGAGAAATATAGCTTTTCATTTCATTTAATACCTTATCCTGGCAGATTTGCACTATTATTACGATTTAAGTAATCCAGATTTTTTTTTTTAAGTCTCTTTCCGTAGAACCCTACGGGATTTCTTCATACTGGGCAATTTAATTCAAAATGATCCTGTAATATAATAATGTATCCATTAATGGACATGCAAAACAACAAACGAACAAAAAACTTTGACATGTGAAAGCTGTGTAGTTATGTCAAGACGTTGTTCAGCTTGCTGTGGGGACCTCAATAAATCTGGTGTCTTTTTTTTCACATATTGATGTGCGCTGGACAGTTTTCATTTTTGCATTCTACATTTTACCTTAACTGTAAAGAACTCTTAGATACACATGTACTAAATCTTTAGGCAATGAGTGTTGCTTAAGGTTGCGTCATTGAAATTCACGCCAAAGTCTCCTGGGAAACTGAATTTTACTCTCCCTGTTGTAAACAAAGAGATTGATTTCAGCCCTCCTTATTATTTAACCACAGAGTGCAAGCAAGTAAAAGTATTACCTCTTTGATATCCCCTGCAGTTCTTGTACTTACCTCCCTCTCCGTCAAAACGGAAATCTTCAGAGCTACTCATTAGAACATCCATTTATTTGACTGAGCTCATAAATGGAGAATTGTAGTTGCTTCTTGCAACAATGTTTCATTGACTGAAATCACTTTTAAAGCACAACTTGTTTAATGTGTTCTCATGGATTTGGGTCATGTGAACCAATACCTGGTTTTAATCTTTGATCAACATATTTTTTTTTAATAAAAGTAAGAAGGTTCAGGATTCCCGCAGTCCCTTATAACAAGGTTTGATTTATACATTGTAGGGTTTATTCACTGACTGTGAAATGAAGTAAATCGAAAATTCAGCTATAAATATTTAGACCAAAACAGCCAAGCTCTGATTATAACAGGGTAAGAGACTTTATCAAAATAACCTATTTTTGCCTAATTTTTCCAGATCAGTTTTCAATTTGCTACAATTTAGTGTTTAGTAAATAAACCCATCGGAGTGTTTTTTTTTCTTGTTCTGCAGATTATCGGATTTGTTGCTTCCGATGGCATCATTGTGATAAGGTATTATTCATGAGAGCGCGTCGTTCTTTCAGGCAGATTATCATAATGTATATTATTACAGCGTGGGGCACAGCCATGTAACCACACACTTTTATAGAATGGCTTTTATCGAATGAACATTACTGTAGATGCTATGACTGTAACTCCTATCAGCCTGGCTGGGAATAATGGATCACTAAGTAAACCCAAACTTGAACGCTACATAAATCTAGCTCCATGTACCCCCTAATTATAGTCTGAACCCCAAACTATGTGAGAACATTACAGGCTACTGGTGGCTAATTTGTGCATGGGAGGTGTCCAACAAACTCTCTATTACCTTGAAAAATTTAGGGTAACACAATAGCTAAGATAGAGAATTGTATAATTTTCTCTGTTCTTTTATACTTATATCTAGTCATTTGTTAACTCACAGCAACCGACTGTTTAGCCAAGAGACCCCTTAAGGCATTATACTCTTCTGGGCCCTGAATCCATATATGTGCTGCGTGTGTAACAAAGCCCCTTCCTGGATTGGTGTAAAAGAAAATGAAGGGCAAGACACAATTTTCAGCTCTCTTTGGACCAAAGTAAAGATGATGGATAAAGCAATTCTATGAGAACGAGGGAACTTTAAGGCAGCTGTAACCAGATTTTTAATCACAACCAAATGAGAGATTTTTCATTGGTTTCAACATATATAATTCATAACGCTTTTATTATGGCTGGAGGCAGAACGGAAAAGTTTGATTTTCAAAACGGCATTTGAAGTGTAAAAAAATAACCTGCATGCAAATCCGATACGTCTTGTCAGAATGAAGGAATACATCGGTGGGGCCTGGAAGAGGAAAAAAAAATCCCAAAACTAATTGTGGTAGGATAAATAGAGCACCTTTCTGCTATCATTCTTTAAAAGCACTTGGCTGGAACGATTGAAACAGGCAGTTACACGCAAAATGGATATTCTGTCGTGTTTTATACAATAATTTGTTACTTGAAATGGACAAAAAACTAACACAAATACACATACCAGATTGAAAACAAACTGTTCTTAAGAAGTCTGTGAGGAGAATTAAAAATGGGTGCACCGCGCAAACATTTTGTTACCTTCAAAAATATATTTACATTATTATAACCAAAAGCCTTCATCATTTTAAGATCTCTTCCTATATTCATAGAGGGTTTTATTGGGAACAAATTGCTCTAGCATGATCAAAGAGGCCCTGCCCTCCTCTAAACAGAGGAATGTTGAGAGTTAGACCACTCATATTCTTAAATCTCAGGTTTTGATTGGCTACTGATATTACACACTCTATTTTTTTTTAGCTAGTAGTATTCATATTAAGGATTATTCACTAAAGCGTAACAGTTTAGGCCCAAAAAAAAAAAATTAACAAAAATTTCAAATTACTGATGGCACACATGGGCGGAAGGCTGAAAACCCCTCTTTAGGGCAGTCACAACTCCAGCAGTTTTTTCTTCTCTCTGTTACAGACCTGCCAATCTTTTTAGATCTGTTTTGGAATTATTATGTTTAATTTATTCATAAAAAAAAACAGGAGGCAGGTTCGCTTAAAATACAAGAGACATGACGGGAAATATTCAGAAACGTGGAAAGTATAGATCAGTGAAATATTACTCCATAGTGATTGGTGAAAGAGCTGTAGCTAGACATATTTTATAAAAAGGTGACAGTCTCACTTTAAATCACCAGAACTAAGTCCAGGAAAACATTTTTATATCACTGTACCTCCCAAAATAGTTAAATGTTGGCTAATTGTAGTATTTTAATTTATGTTCTATTGAGAACAAAGCCTGCTGACTACTTATACAATAGAAATGCTATAAACAGCCTTATCAGGAACAAGATTGACTAAATACGCATAATTTACCTGCCAAAATATCATCTGGTCGTCAGGGAAACTTGACATGTAATCATTCCTTTCTGATTTCTTTTTACCTTCTTTTTTTATTATTTATAAAATAGAACAATTGTTCTGCGTGAAAACAGTAATAAGATGTCAGGTCGGCAATGACGTGAGTTTTTCCAAACTCAGATGCCTAACCAGAGTTTACAGCATTTGCTCCCACGATACTCAGGAATATTTTTTTCAGGCCAACAATTGGTGGAGAACTTTTGGTAAGTAGTTTAATGGAACACTCCAACATTTGAAATAAACACATTTGGTGATAATGCTGGTCCATTGTTAATTTAGATTTTAGATTCCCTCTCCATTCCTCAAAAAAAAAAAAGTTATTTACCTGTAACCCAGGAGCAAAACCTTCTCGACCCCATTTCATGAGATCATCACTAGTGAGTATTTCTGGGGTCTGTCCAATCCTGCCAAGGGTTTGCCACTCTCTGCCAGTAGAAATGGATTCAGTGCTTCTCTGTGAGGAGGCATCACTTTTGCTTTGAACAATTGCTCAAGGCGAGCATGGAAGAATACTCTCCCAGCTTCCTCATTGACAGCAGGAAAGGTGCAATGTAGGTCAATTATAAAACCAAAAATGAGAAAAGTCAATTTCTTTTGAAATCTATCCATCTATAAAATAAGAGAAAATGGGCATCTGTTTGCTAGATACAATAAAAAAAAATTAGTATTTTTTTTTTTTACTGGCTTACATAATATGCAAGGGACCAAATCAACATAGTAAACACTATACAGCCCACGTATACACTGTTCCTCTAAGCCAGGGGTAGGCAACCTTTGGCACTCCAGATGTTGTGGGCCACATCTCTCTTGGTACATTTCCAGCATTATGGCTGAACTTCATGGGATATGGAGTTCACAACATCAGGCGTGACAAAGGTTGCCTATCCCTGCTCTAGGTTCTAGGCTGATATTGCTTCCAGTCGTAGTAGTTAGTAGCAGTAGTAGTATATGACATTTTCCTGCTATCCTAACTTTTAGGGCAGATTTATATGAGTGTACCTAAATGACAATCATGATTAACCCCTTAAGGACACAACTTCTGGAATTAAAAGGGAATAATGATGGAATATCCTTAAGGGGCTAAGTCAGGTAAAGGTGGATGAAAAATGTTGAATGTATATAATGGAGGCTCTACTTTGTAATTGTACTACAGAATGAAGAGAAATTTTATGCCAGCTGGCTTCTTGAACTTTTATCTTTATACCTAATGTGAGTGCCCGTTTAGACCTTAAATTCTTTAAAACAAAGCAAACTTTTAAAAAGACGAGCAGTTGCTATGGAAACCATCAACAAGAACATTCCATTAGTTTTGAATTAAATCTACAACTTATGTTTGATGAAATGCACCAGTGTAAAGTGTGTTGTACAATTTATTATTATTATATCTGACATTTCTCCTGATTGAAATATTATTTTTAAGCTGCAAGTTAGCTTGAGTTTTCAAATAAACAAGATTCTAAAACATTTCCGTAGTGTTTTTTTAAATAAACAAGTACGTGAAGGCCTTTAAATTGCATTTGAGGAGCAGCATTTAAAATCCCCATGAAACAGGACAGAAGCCAAGAAAATATTTTTTTTTTTTAAAACCAGTGTCTGTAAAATAAAGTCGTGTTTTGTGAATCCGTTTATTGAAATCCAAGCATCAATCCTCAGACTGGGAGCTGACCAAGGTGCTGAAATTGATCTATTATGTCTAATGGGAACATTCAAGACATTTCCCTGCTGTAGGGCTTCTACTCTTGTGGTCTAAAGCTCCGCTCATCTACTTAACAATCAGCTCTATTAAGCTGATTTATAATTCTACAGTAAATTAAACTTCCCTCTGCCTGTTTATTTTTCTGCTGTGGAATTAATGAAACATCTGACTTTCCCGCAGCCCCCTCTCCTTATACCCCACCAGTCACACACACAAACTCTCACTTTCTTCACCAGGATGCAGATACAGATTGGACAGAGAAACAGTTTTTTTGATAGACAAACATGTTGCAGCCATAAGAATTCCGATGATGAATGAGATTAAACTAAGTTGGGGTTCTACGGTACACAGTTGGAAAGCAGAAGGGCAGCCAGTAGGTGACCTCCGAATACAGAGATTTAGATGGCAACTCATTCACTGCCAATAGGCTTAAACCAGTTATAGAACAAGAGAATTGGATATTATAGACGCCAGTTGCTTTGAGGATGTACACAAAGTCATTATAAGAGTATATATAATATGTAGATTACAACAAGCTCTATATTCTGTGCAGGTGTCACTGGATAAGTGAATAGTGGATGGCATCTGACATTTTTGCAGGAAAGTAGATTTGTCAGTGCTGGCAGGAGACCATGAGACTAGCAGCGCTGCCAAGTGAAATGATAGTGGTAGGTGTTCTTGATGTTGGCAGATGACCTTGATATTGGTAGGTGGCTGTTATTACTGCCAAGTTAGTTTAACAGTCAGTGTTGGCAAGAGACCATGAGACTGTCATGTGACCATGAAACTAGCAGGTAACGTCAATGTCCCCAAAATATTTTGTTTTAATCCCCCATTCAATATGGGAATGGAGAACTGACCCATCAGTCAGCTGCATTTATTATTAACCCTCAATATCCCACTACATAGAAAAAACAGTTTCTATACATTTCCCCATAAATAAATACCACAATGGAACCTGTACTGTAAACCCAGTTCTGCGCCTGTTTATGACACATACCGCCTAGTTGGATTTTTTTTAGCATTGCGTTCCCAGAAAAACACATGTAGCGGGGCAGGGCCTGGCTGCCAAACTGAACGGTCACAAGCAGAGTGAGTTAACCCATAATCAAACCTTTTTAAGATAAAGAATTAAAATCCGGGAGCTGGAAACAGCCCACGACACGCTCTGGCTCAATCCAGAGCTCCACGGACGCATTTCAAGCAGAGTAAGCCCACAACGATATTGCGGCCTACCTGGGGGTGAAAGTGCGAGAGAGACGGCCGCTCTCCCTGCTGGAACAAGCAGACGCAGCTCGGTGACCTGCTTCCCGCCCTGCCCGTGGGGGTTATCCCGGCCTCATCACTCCAACCATGGAGGTACCTGTGGCCCCGCAACAACGCCAGCTACAACTCAAACCTCTCCACCTCAAACCACCCAAGATGGCGGACGCCAGGCCTCTCACATTACCACGAGGCTCCACAGAATCGACAATCACGAAACTAGACATGATATTAGAGGAATTCTGGAGAAAGCTCGAGGAGAGGCAGCGGAGAACAAACTCGCAACGCCGATCACCTCCGGCAGCCCAGCGGCCTGTGCAGACCACACAGAGGCGAAACGGCTTCGCATCCAGGAGGAGAACACGACCCGAACGGTCAGCTGCAGGGGGTAAGTTGGCTCACAGAGCCCCCCCCACAGAGACCCCTTTCCAAAAGTGGATTTAAGCAGCACCGCCGGGAGGCGCATAGCCCAAGCTCCTGCGTTAAATGGAGCTTCCCAAACCCACCAAGAGTCCGCCTTCATGCCGCATGGAATGTGAGCCGACGTCAGAGGGGGAAAGTGGAGACAAGACACAGAGTCCAAAGGGGTCCCGTCCATCTCATATACCCCAACTCTGGCATGGAAAAGGACTGCAGGCAGTGGCCCACCAGAGGCATTGGCTGAAGCTATGACTCAGCATACCTGCCGACCCCAAACAGACACCAGAACAAACGGACCTGCCGACTACCCTTAATGCATCACCGCACTGACTCGAGTTAGACCCACTAAAGGGGGCACTACTTGCCTAAGTTATAAACCTTTTTTCTCCTTTTTTTTTGGTTCCCCCTGGGGATTTATTACGCACAGTCCACCCCGCTGACCATCGGGGCTGGCTGACCACAGCCTCAGACTCACCGCCTAAAATGTGACCCTATCTGATGTAGCATTAATCTCACCGATGAAGTAGTACTCTGGGTGAAGGAGTATACACGTAGCCAGGCCGACTAACGTCTTATTAATACCCATTATGGCAAGTTATACCGCCATGTTGGGATAAAACCTAGAATACCTGTAACCCATAAGTCGCCTCATTGAGGTGGAGAGCACACCACACTATGCAGGGGCAACACAGGGGATAATCTGACTAGCAGCACTACACAGGCTCACTTTAACGGCGCTCACTGGAACACAGCAGCCATATATACTCACCTCACTTACAAACCAGCAGACCACTCAGATAATGGTGTTATAGCTCAGATCACACCACAGAAGAGCCACACACGTAGCTATACATAATAGCCTGAACTGTAATAATCCTGAACAATGTTGTTTTCCTGTAACACAAGCATGTTTTTAAAAAGTTGTATTTTTCATTCTGATGACCTACTCGTAATGCTAAGCTTGAATACATATATTAAAAATGTGCAAGGAACGCATGCCACTACCTAACCTGTATACATATGTTGATTATACGCTGTTGTGGCGTTGTGACACAGTTTTGTACCTACCTGCACAATAAAAATTATGTAGCTACAATATATTAAACACCTTGTGAACCTTGCAGACATCACGCCTTTGTACAAAAAAAAAAAAAGTTAATGCTTTTACTTATAGTTTTATAAAAAAAAAAGAATATCAGACATTTTTTGTCCTAAGGCTAAAACCTCTTTATTGTCAAACCAGCAACATTATATAAGCCATTAGCAGAGACATTATAAGCTGTTAGATCGGAGAGATTTCTTGCTCCCAATCTCACAATTCAGGGGAGAAAAATAATCTGAATTTCAAACCAGAGGTTTATATGACTCATTATGTTTTATACATCCTTATGTTTAAGTGCTTGTGAAATAGCTGAAGGCAGAGTGATGCAAAAGAACCCTTAGCGTATTGCGAGGTCCCATCAGATCCCGAGGTGATAATAATTGTTGGTTTAAATGGCACAATTTAGTTGTTTTTTTTCTGAGACACATGAGAAATATTGAATGTTTTCTCAAAGCACAGTCATTTTCCTTAATTAGACGCTAAAACCATCCCTTTCCTCAAAGTTCCTGGAATTTTAACGTTTGATCTGCCAAAGAAATGAACGAAAGCACAATGGGACAGTTGGATTACACATAATCAATAGAGCAGGATGAAAGAAGTTAAACATTTTCAATATGTGTATCATAACTCATGTATCAATGGACCGCTAGAGTGATCATGGTTTGCAATATTTTCTTTACAGTGTAAAACAGTCTCACGACTTCTCCCAAGTTTTTCTCCACGGATAAGGCGTATTAGTTCTGTTTGTTAGGGGGAGATTTTGTTAGACAGTTCAGAGTACATTTAGGAATCTAAAACCACTTTAACCTCCTGTTAGCAAAGCTAAGCTTTATAGAGAGTCAGTACCCAACTGGTGAGCAAATGTCAGCTTTTGGGCCACTTAGCACACACTACGTCCCTAATCGTGCTGCTATGTTTATCTTCTCAATCCTAGAGTGACAGGGTTCTTCTTTAAAGTGTAAATAGTCACAAATTTCATATTTCTGGCAAAAAAAAAAAAAGTGAAATAAAAACATTGCTGACTTAGAGAACTGTTCCAGTTTATGTCCTGGTATGGTCCCACATTTTGGGATTTCAATATGCAGGAAGGGGTCTGGACACAAGGACCATGTATGGGGCCCTTCAGAAGTGCTTCGTGCATAGTCTGCCTTGAGGGGGCCTGCTGTCAGTCAACCTGTCAGACACCCTATTTACAGGTAGATCCCTCCCATTGACAAGTGAGCCTGCCCCCTGTTGGACCTCCGCAAGACTCTGAGCCCGGGGGAGCTGCATCTACTGCACCACTGATAGTCCAGCCCCTGATAGCACCCATGCTTTCTGTGTGGGAGAATATTAATTGGGATGGGTGGGCAGTCCTGAGGGGTGCACACCTTGAAAATGGCTGGGCCTCATCTAGTGATGCACTGGCTCTGTGCTGCCCATGGACAGGTCCCCAGCATGGGCATCCACAGAGGGGGCGGGGGGCAAGGGCCATATCTGGCCTCCATGACTCATGAACCTGTCCCATATCTAGCCACCATGCCTCATGAACCTGTCCCATATCTGGCCGCCATGCCTCATGAACCTGTCCCATATCTAGCCCCCATGCCTCATGAACCTGTCCCATATCTAGCCCCCATGCCTCATGAACCTGTCCCATATCTGGCTGCCATGCCTCATGAACCTGTCCCATATCTGGCCCCCATGCCTCATGAACCTGTCCCATTTCTAGCCCCCATGCCTCATGAACCTGTCCTATATCTGGCCGCCATGCCTTATGAACCTGTCCCATATCTAGCCCCCATGCCTCATGAACCTGTCCCATATTTAGCCCCCATGCCTCATGAACCTGTCCTATATCTGGCCCCCATGCCTCATGAACCTGTCCCATATCTGGCACCCATGCCTCATGAACCTGTCCCATATCTGGCACCCATGCCTCACGAACCTGTCCCATATCTGGCCCCCATGCCTCATGAACCTGCCCCATATCTAGCCCCCATGCCTCATGAACCTGTCCCATATCTGACCCCCATGCCTCATGAACTTGTCCTATATCTAGCCCCCATGCCTCATGAACCTGTGCCATATCTAGCCCCCATGCCTCATGAACCTGTCCCATATCTGACCCCCATGCCTCATGAACCTGTCCCATATCTGGCCCCCATGCCTCATGAACCTGTCCCATATCTAGCCCCCATGCCTCATGCCTGAACCTGTCCCATATCTGGCCCCCATGCCTCATGAACCTGTCCCATATCTAGCCCCCATGCCTCATGAACCTGTCCCATATCTCCCATGCCTCATGAACCTGTCCCCCCCATGCCTCATGAACCTGTCCATATCCCCCCATGCCTCATGAACCTGTCCTATCTATGCATATCTGGCACCCATGCCTCATGAACCTCCCATATCTATGCCTCATGAACCTGCCCCATATCTATGCCTCATGAACCTGTCCCCATGCCTCATGAACATATCTGGCCCCCATGCCTCATGAACCTGTCCCATATCTACCCCCATGCCTCATGAACCTGTCCATCTGGCCGCCATGCCATGAACCTGTCCCATATCTAGCCCCCATGCCTCATGAACCTGTCCCATATCTAGCCCCCATGCCTCATGAACCTGTCCCATATCTGGCCCCCATGCCTCATGAACCTGTCCCATATCTGGCCCCCATGCCTCATGAACCTGTCCCATATCTAGCCCCCATGCCTCATGAACCTGTCCCATATCTGGCACCCATGCCTCACGAACCTGTCCCATATCTGGCCCCCATGCCTCATGAACCTGCCCCATATCTAGCCCCCATGCCTCATGAACCTGTCCCATATCTGACCCCCATGCCTCATGAACCTGTCCTATATCTAGCCTCCATGCCTCATGAACCTGTGCCATATCTAGCCCCCATGCCTCATGAACCTGTCCCATATCTGGCCCCCATGCCTCATCTATACAGGGGTACACATTCCTTGTGTTTCGGAATAATGAGGGTATTTCCTTTATCTCTGGGTCCCTCTTCTCATTACCAAAGAATACATTTTCTCACATGTATTTATAAGCAACATGACATATTTTATAGTCTTAGAGTCTGATGCCAACATGAACACAGCTTTAGTGTTTGGCCCAGCAGGTATTTGCCAGCTCCATTGTCAGTTTGATGGAGCGACCAGCTAAAAATATAATTTTAGTACTGTAACCCTTTTGCCTGCAAACCCCTCCACCTTTCAGCTGTGTACTTACTTTGTCTCTAAACAACAATACACAGTTTTTACAACACACAACCTAGACTGGCTTGGAGGTAAAAACAAACGTACAGAAAGCAAGAGTACATTGCATTGCCTCTCTGAGAGAAACATCAGTTGTCATGGAAATGACAAAAGCGAGCGAGTGAAAAAAAAATCTGTGTTTTTGTTTGTTTTTTATATTAATAACATTTTGCAACGATTAATAATTACATGTCAAAGTTTAGGTCATTAGTGTATTTACTGCAGGTTTCACAGTTTAATCACGAAATAAAAAAATGCCCATTATGTCCCCTTTACTTATCAATGCACTGCCCGTGCTTTAAATCTGTATTTTTTAAAATGCTCACTATTTAAAGGGACACTATAGACAACAGCTTAATGTAGTTGTTCTGGTGAGTATAATAGCTCCCTTCAGGCATTTTCATGTAAACAGTGTTTACATTGCCCCTAGGGACACCTCCAAGTGGCCATTACTTAGATGGCATTGGATTGGCTAAAATCAACCATTTTGATGATGTCACAAAGGGGGCGGACCCAGCGCCGGAAATAAGGTGAGTTTTTAACTTTATAGGGAGTATAAGGGGGGGGCAAGCCACCTAAATGGTGGTTTTAACACTATAGGGTCAGGAATACATGTTTGTGTTCCTGACCCTATAGTGTTCCTTTAATAGCTGGGAATATTATTGACTGCAGGCTCATACAGCTGTGTCATTGTCATGTGACCAGCTGGACAATTTTTGTTATTTAAACAGTAGCAACGTCCCCGCCTGTGACATCATCAGCATGAGCCAACCTTACTATAATATGTCACTGTACATGGTCAAAAAGGACTTTAAAACAAATAAGCTAAATTATATTATCTCATATTTCTAGGTGTGGCAGAAAATAACTTTCTTTAACAGGATCAGCTACCGCTTCTGCTATCATAATAACCTGGTCTTTAAAGGGACAATAATTGTCGATCTTTTTTTTTATAAATTCAACTGAAAGGTTAAAAATCCTAAACAATAATTGATATGATATGAAATTACAGAATTTAGTCCAGAGTAGCTAAGCTTACTTACCTGATCACAACGCCGATGTCCCTCGGTGATGTGTCAAAGCTACGCCCCATCCCGCGACAAACGGGGCCTAATGCGCATGCTGGAGGTCCTAATGTAGAGCGTGAGGATGCCCAGCGTCAGATAACGGACCAAAAGTCCGTTACGATTCTGGAAGCGCCCCTAGTGGCTGTCAGGTATACAGCCACTGAGGGCAGACTTAGTGCTGCAATGTAAATATTGCAGTTCTCTGGAACGGCAATGTTTTACATTGCATCACTAGGTGCAAAAGGGACACAGCACCCAGGCCACTTCAATTAGCTGAAGTGGTCTGGGTGCCTACAGTGTCCCTTTAATCATATATTAAAATGGAATTAGTGACTGGGCTACACTTAATCTACCGTACTTACAATATGATAATGTTACTATGTAGCCTTCTAAATTGCTATATGTCTGTTCTTACCCTTTTGAAATAGTGGGGTTTCCTAACATTATTCTGCAATATTCACTTGGAGAGAATGAAGAAACAAGTTTATTTGATGCATAAACATTCTTAATATTTCTGGAGGCCTTATGTGACTTTTGTTAGAAGCAACATTTAAAATATGGTTCTGAATATTTTTACAAACATTATGTAAATCACATGACTTCCAAGAAGATTTACATACATATTGAAAGTCCAAACTGCTCTCCAGAAAAGTACGGAACGATGTCATTCTTCACCTCCACTCCAAGAAATCTCTCGTGATAAATAAATGCAGAGATGAATTTGACTTTCAAAGCTCATCCTGAGATGGTGTTTTATTCCAGCCAAGGATTTACATTTCTCTGTTTGCCCTCTTTTAAAAACGCAAGATTTGAGTTACTTACGCAGAGACGGAACATCTTTCCTGAACATCGCAGAATTCTAAATACCTTGTGTAAAAAATCTGCGACTTATTGACCCGCGATGCCAACTTTCATCTTAAGGCTTTTTTTATGCAGCTTTTAACTACAAACATTTGTCACGCTCCATGTACAAAAAAAACAACCTCCCTTCCATTTAAAGATGATTACTTCCGCGCACTTTAACACAGATCCCTTTATGGAAATAAGATTGTACTAAACTGTTATTGACGCTTTGCATGGGTTGCAAATGCATAGATAGTAAATAGATTGACATACCATAATTTATAGTCCAGAGGATCATTTTGTAGGCCTGATTGATGAGATAGCGGAGTTTTTGGTTTATGTATGTAATGTCACTGTTAATCTGAAAGTACTTTCATGAGCCAGTTAATGCATTGTTTGAATTTATGGGGGGAAGTTGAAGTGCAAGAGGACATGAGATCGCTATTTATATTAATATTTATTTCGTCCCAGCTTCCCTTTCCCTCTTCATTACTCTACTATTCACATTAGGCAGCCCCAACATCCAATTTTAGTTTATCCATGGCTCCCCATAGTATTGTCTGTGTTCACACACATCCTATTCATGAGACTCTAGGCAAATACAGATAGTGAATTAGTTAATGCAGCAATAGTTTACATGAAACAGGAAGTGGATATTTGAACTGTCTAATGTTGAAAATGGCTTTTATCAAATATTTATTAAAAAATCATTTACGAACAAATGGAGAAATATATTTACACAAGGTGTAAGCAGTCTCTTAAATCCCATATAATGGCACCAAGAATATTCTGATGGTGGCCTCATATTCTGTAAACCAGAATTGGTGATATTAGAGCTGCAGCACCTGTTATACATTGTGCATCGCTCCATGCTGTCCTATGACATACAGCGTCTATCATTAATAGCTTCCCCTGCTCCTCCTGCCAGGCGTTTCCTGTGTGAGAGGTTCAAAGTGGCAGATGGGAGATCCCTTCCACTTCCCTTTCTCCTCCTGTTCAGCCTCACACACAGACACTGGAGGAGCTGAGACAGCACTGAGTATTACATTCTCTATAACTGTTCGTGCAACTCCGCTGTCAATCATAGAAGGCAGACAGGACTACAGAGGACACTGGTCAAGGTTGGTACATGTCTCCCTACCAGCTTATATAAAGGGGCACTCCAGTGCCAGGAAAACAAATCCATTTTCCTGGCACTGCAGGACCCCCTCCCTCCCACCCTTCAGTGACTTACCTGAATCCAGCGCCGATACCCCTCGGGTCTGGATCAGGCTCCGCCCATGCTCCTCCCCCGCCAGGCCCAGACTGGCCATCGGGCATACCGGGCAAATGCCCGGTGGGCCGAGATGGCCATGGACCCAGGCCAACAGGGGAGATCAGTGCGCCGGCCCTGCTGTGTGCCTTCATGGGCTGGTGGGGAAACCAAACTATCTCCCCACCGGCCCACAGGCACTGAGATGCTGTCGGGCGAGACAGGGAGCGAGGACCCGGGGAGCTCTTTCCTGCAGCTCCGCCTGGTTCCTCTCGCGAGGTCGGAGCGTTGACAACACTCCGATCTCGTGAGAGTGAACTCTACCCCAGGAACTACAGGGTAGAGTTCACTCCACACTGGACCACAAGGGATTACCCCCCTGTCCTCCAGGATCGGCAACAAGGTCCCTCCTCCCAGACAAAAGTAAGGAGGGGGAGGGAGAGAGGGAGGGGGGCAAAAATTGAATAATAATTAAACAAAAAATTAAAACAAAAAATAAACCAGACATACATATTTTTTTGTTTTACCCCACATCACACTACACCCACAAACACCCCACTGCACATCTCACATGCACACACTACACCCCAAACATCACACTACACCCCAAACACCCCACTGCACCCCTCACATGCACACACTACACCCCAAACATCACACTACACTCCAAACATCTCACTGCACCCCTCACATGCACACACCACCCCACTGCACCCCTCACATGCACACACTACACCCCAAACCCCCCAACTGCACCTCTCACATGCACACACTACACCCCAAACATCACACTACACCCCAAACACCCCACTGCACCTCTCACATTCACACACTAGACCGCAAACATCACACTGCATCCCCACATGCACACACTACACCCCAAACATCACACTACATCGCAAACACCCCACTGCACCCCTCACATGCACACACTACACCCCAAAAATCACACTACACCGCAAACACCCCCACTGCACCACTCACATGCACACACTACACCCCAAACACCCCACTGTACCAATCACATACACACACTACACCCCAAACATCACACTACACCTCAAACGTCCCACTGCACACCTCACGTGCACACCCCACCCCACTGCACCCCTCACATGCACACACTACACCCCAAGCCCCCCAACTGCACCTCTCACATGCACACACTACACCCCAAACATCACACTACACCCCACTGCACCTCTCACATTCACACACTACACGGCAAACATCACACTACACCCCAAACACCACACTGCACCCCCACATGCACACACTACACCCCAAACATCACACTACACTGCAAACACCCCACTGCACCCCTCACAGGCACACACTACACCCCAAACACCCCACTGCACCCCTCACATACACACACTAAACCCCAAACATCACACTACAACCCAAACGTCCCACTGCACCCCTCACATGCGCACACCACCCCACTGCACCCCTCACATGCACACAATACACCCCAAACATCATACTACACCCCAAACACCCCACTGCACCTCTCACATTCACACACTACACCCCAAACACCACACTGCACCCCCACATGCGTACACTACACCCCAAACATCACACAGCACCCCTCACACAGACATAGCACCCCAGACACCACAGAGCACCAACCACACACACACGCATCACACAGCACCCCAAACACTACAGAGCACCACACACACACACACCACCCCAAACACACAGTGCACCCTCACACAAACACACAGTGCACCCTTCACACACAGTGCACCCTTCACACACACTGCACCCCAAACACCACACACACACACAGCACCCCAAACACCACACACGCAGCACCCCAAACACACAGTGCACCCTAAACACACCCTGCACCCTCCACCCTCCGCACACACTGCACCCTCCACACACCGTGCACCCTTCACACACACAGTGCAACCTTCACACACACACTGCACCCTTTACACACACACACAGTGCACACCCTGCACCCCTACACACATTACATTCTAGACACACACTACATCGCTTATACATACACACTAAATCCCATTCATAACTATGAATCCTCTACACACCTACACACTAGAATCCCTATACACACTCAGAATCCTCTACACACACACATACACACTAAATCTCCTATGCACACTCTGGGTTCTCCACACACACTAGATCCCCTACGCACACAATAGATCCCCTATAGGCACACAATGCACCACCTACACACACTACATTAAAGACATACACACTCTGGGTCCCCTATGCACACACTAGATCTCCTGTAAGCAAAAACACACTACTTTCCCTAAACACACACACATTACAACCCCTACACACACTACATAATCTATACACACATACACTACATCCCCTATGCACACACTCGCTACATCACATATACTCACACTCTCTACAGCCCCTAGCCATACATATTATACCACAAATACAAAACAAATGAAACCGACATTTACATAAAACACTACACCACAATGAACTGACTCTACACACACTCAATCCCACAATCAGGATCTAAACACATGTACAATACGCTTTCCTTACACTATTGTCCTCTGGTATCCCACTTATGGAGACACAGGAGAAATGTCACAAGCAAACAGCACAAGCATCTTAATAAATTTGCTTGTCCTGCATTAAACAAATACAGGGCCTTTTTTCATGCAAGAGCTGTTAAGCAAGGCTCTGCGCATTGAACAAACCTGCTCACTTTTAGAGGGGGCGTGCTTGTCATTGGAGATGACAAAACAGACCCTCTCTGGCCCGCCCCCTTCTCAGTGGGCCGCTGTGATTCAAAAATGCCCGGGCCGAATTTTTTCCCCAGTCCGGCCCTGTCCCCTGCCAACGTCAGCTGGCGGGGGAAACCTAATGTGCATGCGCGACAATGGCCACACTCACATTGGGATCTCCCCATCGGATAGCATTATTCAGTGCTTTCCTATGGGGATTCCGACAACGCTGGAGGTCCTCATGTATAGTGTGAGGATGTCCAGCGTAGTTTAAAACACTTTTCGTCTTTTAAGAACACGGAAGTCCCTCTAGTGGCTGTCTACTAGACAGCCACTAGAGGAAGACTTAACCCTGCAAGGTAATTATTGCAGTTTATAAAAACTGCAATAATTACACTTCCAGGAATAAGGGAGATGGGAGTTGGCACCCAGACCATTCCAATGGGCAGAAGTGGTCTGGGTGCCTGGAGTGTCCCTTTAAGCTAAAAAATGCACATTATAAGAACTGAAAACAGGCGCACTCTAGTGGCCAGTAGAAGGGTGTCTATTCTGCTGAATGAGAAATCTGGCCCAGAGCCCCTCCTAAATATGGACACTTGGGAGGCAAGTAGTGGCGCAGTTTTAAAACAGGTTTATATCTCAGAATCGCTGCTATTCTAACCTGAGATAATGTCCAAACTTGTACCTAGCAGTCTACAGAGAAAGCTTAGAGGAAGGAAGAAAAACAAAAACAATGTTTCGATTTCTAATCCTTCAATGCGATGTGTGCCCTGGCTGTGCCAGGACTGAACTGGATTAGGAGATCAGTTGCTAAATATTTCAGATTTATTTAAAATAAAATGGAGCACGGCATGATAAAAAGGTTAACACAAGTTATTCAATGTTTTATTAAACTGTGTAATTTGCAAAGAAGTGAGCTTGGCATATAAGATCATGTCATACTCTTTTTACTGTAAATCCAATCACAAATAATTTCACAGATGGCGAGCCACTGGAGCCATTAAAGATGTTCATTTGAAGCCAGTGATTATGCATGAAGATGTTTTGAGCAGGAATATTCTCAAATGCTGATAGAAAACAGTCCCCAACTGAAGGTATGAGAACGGGGACAATACAAAGAGACATTTTAATTCACCGTGATTTCCCAAAGGATCCATTTTAAAACCAGATACAAAACATGCTACTTAGAACAAATAGAATCCGTTTAAAAAGAAACTTAATTAGTCAGCGACAAAGAGAAAAAAATATATATCAATTTCACGTACAGAATGTCAAACCATCTATTCGTTATCGTGAAATCACAATGGTGATATACAGTACAGACATTTGGCCAGAGGTGTGACCACATTATTCATTTCCTAGATTCATTTTATGGTTTTGCAGGGTAGGAATGTTTGCTGAATCAAAGTGAGATTTGTTTACCGGTTGATGTACGAGCAATGTGCCCCTAACCCTTTACTCTTACTGAAAGGGCTACTCAAAGCACCATAACCACTTCAGCACAGTTTGGCTGTTTTGTATTTAACGTTGGAATTCACTATGAACTCGCAAAAATGCTCACTTTAGAGAACCCTGTAACAACTGAAGGAAGAGCCTTAGCTCTCTGAGGCCAGAATGCTGCAAATCGTTCTCCTGATAATGTTTTTCTAGATTGCATACCAACCAACTGTCTTGGATTTGGCTAAAGAGTCCTGATTTAGGAATCTGGTACAAGTTTTTTGTTTTTCTTGTTTGTTCCAACTTCTAGCAATTGTGCAACGACATGGCCTGCCTCCTTGCCAGTTGTATGTTGGCAGATGCTTAAATAATGATCGATATTAGAATTTATTAAAGGTACCTCTAATAGAATTTATTAAAGCTGCCTCTGTTACTAAGCAGGAGCTTCCATTACCTCTCCTGATCCCGTCAGCCAATGAGCTAGCCCTCCACTGCAGAACAGCCCCGGACATTCCTGCTTAAGGACTTCAAGATCTTCGGAGCCCCCGCGAACCCCAGGTAAGAAATCAAACCATATGTTTTTTATAGGGTTAAATTTCCTTTAACTATCATTGATAGATGAATATTAACATACTGTTTGGTACCAGTACACATTCATTACCATAATCGTTTAGGATATATTTGAAATCATCAACTTAAAGATTATGTGAAAAACAATCAGGCTCTCAAAGTGTTTAGACAGCTATCAGAGATTAGCAGGCCTACCCAAGATTGACAATTGTTACCATCCCAATGAAAGAACAAATTAAGTAATCAATGATGCTTGTTTATTGTTGGAGTTTATAATATCCTGCTATCTTCTATTCTACATAAAAAATAATGATTTCCTGCTTGCCTGTGATAATAGCCTCAATAAAAACCTACGTATAGAGTTATTTACTAAATTGGGCATAGTGGAGAACTGGTAAAAAGATTTAAAAAAAAATAGACAAAGGTAGCTGAACTCAAAAAAATAGATGATTTAGAGAATATTTAGATTTTGACTATTTTGGCCTATACATTTTCAATTCATTTCTCATTCCTCAACAATGCCCAATAAACCCAAATAGTAAGTAGTATTTGCGCATTCCTTTAATGTACAATTATTACATTTACATTGTGGCAGAGGCAGCTTATCTTTTTAATGTATTTGTGACACATTTAAAACAAAAAATATCCATTTATTATTTCTTCTTAATAACTATCCGAAGTCCTTAAAATCCACCATATTTCTGTAGCTATGTTTCCCTGTTCATGCTGGAGAGTGGCCAATCAAACACTCCTAATAGACCAGAATTGTGGCCACGCCGTGAATGAGCAGCTCACTCCATAATCCTTTTTAAGGGGTTTCTCTAACCCTTAAACAAACTTCTTTTTTTTTTTTAGTTTACAAGCACCATATAGGACTTTACTATTAGGTCCCCAGCCCCACAAACCCTGTTAAAAGCTTGTAAACTTACCTGACATCCAGCGTCGGTCAAAGCTCCCACCACTGTCATCATTCAGTGACCCGTGATTGGACCATTTTGACAGCTAGTGCAAGCGGGAGATCTTGATTTATTTATTTTTTAAAGAAAACCTATTCAATTAGTGGAGGTAGGCGGGACTGAGCACCCAGTGGGAGAGAGAGAGGGATGGGAAAGCAAACATTGCACAAACAGACTCCTACCACAATGACCACTTTACATCACAGACAAGCAGCTTAAGCACTGTCTGTGTGGTCCTTGTGCCCACTGCAGAGCACTGTCAATGCGTTCATACAGTGCTGTCCATGTACAGTTTTCTGGTGTCCCCAGATGTTGGAAACCTGGGACAGATGTGGGAAACCTGGGAGCAGGACTGTCGTGCAGAAAGCAGGACTGTTAGGAGGAATGAAAATGTTTATGGAGTTACGTTTAATGTACTGTACATCCTTTGTGTTAGTTATAAGGCAGCTGATTACATATGGTTTTCATTATATCTAAATGGAGGCTAGTTATCAAAACCTGGTTAGGAGAGGTGCCCACATTTATATAATTTATTTATATGTGGAAATAGGACTCAACTTACTTCTGTATACCAAGCTGTAGTGTGAGTTTATAAAAACAAACAAACAAACAAAGACCGACTCAAAGTTACTTTAAAGTTGTTTATGATGTAAAAGGTTAAATCCCAGAATAATACTATGCTACAAAAAAATATAGCCTTCATAAAATACTAAGAGAGGGAATTAAGAAACATGGGTACCTTCATGTTTGTTTGTTTTTTCAACATCTGCAACAGGTTGAAAGTGAGACATTGACCTTAAAGGATATATTAATATTTTATTTTGACTGTTTTGTTAAAAATAAAATAACAGAATAAGATGTTATTGTTGGCCTTTGGTCCTCCTTACTGCGTGATCAATCTCTTTCATCTATCAGAGGCTTGGAAAGTGATAAATTATTAGCAGCCCAAATGAACACCCAAGTGATTGGCATTGGCAGTGAAGGGATCCATAATGCCAGGATAAAATAAAGTATTATAGATCTGGACCATATGATGAGAACAGGCCATGGAATTAAAGCTGCAATTTTAACTGAAAGAATCATTGGAAAAATATATATATATATATATATATTTAAATCTGTAGATCTAGAATGTAAGCTTGTTTGAGCAGGGCTGTCAACACTCTCTGTTCCTGTGCGTCCAACTCATCTTGTTGCAAATACTGGTCTGTTAGTCCACCCATTGTACAGCGCTGTGGAATTTGTTGGATCTTTTTAAATAATAAAAATAATTATTATTAAAGGGCCCCTACTTTTTAATAAAAAAATAAAACATATTTAACATCACCCTTAAAATTACCTTTGTTCCAGTTCAGAGTGAGGTCCGTAGAGGAAGATTGAAGGTAGAACGTGGACTTAGCAATGGGAACGAGGTGAGTTTTAGCCTTTTATTTAATATTTTTTTTAAAGTTGTCAAAAGGGGCCGTAAGAGTTACTCTAACCAACACCAGTGTTTTCTTAAAACACAGCATTCTGGTTGAAGTAACCCTTTAAGATGATGTGATTTGGGTGCTTCTATAACATTGCTGTATGGAGAGATCATATACTCAGTAACTAGGTGCTAATACTCAGCAGCACTCCCTCAAGTGCCCAATAAATTCAAATATAATTCAAAAAGAGATTGCACACTAGACTACTCCTAAATGATACACATGAATGCTTTATTAAACCAAAAATAGGTCATAACATACACTAAGCAAATAATCAAATTTGAAGTGACAATAACAAGGCAAAAACATTTTCAGTGGTACTAACCACAACTTACTCAAGCCTTTCCTGGTGGAAATACGAGCCTCTAATACTCCCGTTTCGGCACCTCCTGGCTGCCTCTCTCAAGGGTGTTTGAGAAAGGCAGCCAGGAGGTTCCGAAACGTTGGGAGTATTAGAGGCTCGTATTTCCACCAGGAAAGGCTTGAGTAAGTTGTGGTTAGTACCACTGAAAATGTTTTTGCCTTGTTATTGTCACTTCAAATTTGATTATTTGCTTTGTGTATGTTATGACCTATTTGTGATTTGAGTGCTTAAAATGTTCATTTAATATCGAAAAATGTTGAAAAAGTTTATCACATTTAAATCAGCTTATATTAAAGCATTGATATATCATAACACCTATATATTCTTATGATGAATTGAGGATTCCGGTAATGGCATTCTTTCACTGTCGTTCTCACCCACGTTAACCTCAGAAGAGGACTTCTTGGCTCGGAAACACCATAGTCAATGCACGATAGCACATAATGTCTAAAAGAATGCACTAATTTCTTCTTCAAGGAAACGAGAATGTGTCCTTCAAATTTCAGGTTCATTCTCAGGTTAAAAGCAGTCAGCAATTCAAATAAATCAAGGAGACACAAAAACTCTGAAACTGTATAACATCTTTATTCTTTAACTCTTTTCTTGTCTTTTTCTTTTTGCATAGATATAACAAGTTTGTTTTTTTCCCCCTACATCCTCCCCTACCCGTCCTCAAAGAGCTGTCAACACCTCTCCAGTGGCAAAGGACTTTTTTACTTTCTTTTTACAAGTTCTGTATGACCTCTCAAAAATTACCAGAAGACAGAATACCGTGAACCTGTTCCTTAAAACACAGTGACATCTTTAACAAGGACGGATGGAGGGGGATGCATTGTCTGGAAGACGGGATGCAGAAGAAGTATATAAAAAAAAAAAACACGAAACCTTTGCTTTTAGTGACTATTCTGGTTCTGGAGATTAAAGTGCCCCTTTAAAAAGTTTTTCATTTTACCCAGCAGGCAGCATTTTGTTGATATTTAGAAAGCAAGTTTTAAAGGAACTATAATGGTCAAACTGTAGTGGTTATGGTGCCAGGAGCGCCCTGTGCTGTCACATGGTGAGATATTAAACCATTTCAGCATGGTTTGACAGCTTATTTGTGTCTGGCTGGGTGTCTCTCCTCCAGCAGGAGGGCCACACATAGTCTGAGCTCTCTCAGTGAGCGCAGTCCAGCATCAGACAAACTCTATTCTACAGAGACATCTGGCTTTGTCTGCTGACCATGAGCACCCGAAACCTGGTAAAGTGACCAAACTTATTTGACATCCTAACATGGGATGGCACAAGGGTACTCTATGCACTTATTTGTCTCTCCTTTTTACACTTTATGCTGTATAATAACCAGGATGGCTGTTTAATAAACCATTTCTCTTGTCCCATCACTTAAACTTGTCTAGGGTTTGGGAATAATGTTGTAAGATCTATTTATAACTCCATCCAGTGGCTGGCTTGCTGGCAGTTGTGAGAGCTATTTATCCCTCAAACCAGTGGTCGGCTGATAGTTGTGAGAGCAATTGATCACTCCATCCAGTGGTTTGCTGAGAGTTGTGAGGGCAATTCATCACTCCATCCAGGGGTTGGCTGAGAGTTGTGAGGGCAATTCATCACTCCATCCAGGGGTTGGCTGAGAGTTGTGAGAGCAATTCATCACTCCATCCAGGGGTTGGCTGAGAGTTGTGAGAGCAATTTATCACTCCATCCAGGGGTTGGCTGAGAGTTGTGAGAGCAATTTATCACTCCATCCAGGGGTTGGCTGAGAGTTGTGAGAGCAATTTATCACTCCATCCAGGGGTTAGCTGAGAGTTGTGAGGGCAATTCATCACTCCATCCAGGGGTTGGCTGAGAGTTGTGAGAGCAATTTATCACTCCATCCAGGGGTTGGCTGAGAGTTGTGAGAGCAATTTATCACTCCATCCAGAGGTTGGCTGATGATTGTGTGATACCAGTGAAGACGTTCAGGCTGAGAGGTGACTGAGCACTCTCTTACAGGTTGAATGGCGTGTATTTCACTCAACATACAGTACTAGCACATACAAACATGCCCTAACACTGCACCTTACAACAGTTTTCCTGCCACTGTGTGACAGATCCGGGCTGTCAGGTGATCAGAATGAGTCACATGATCAAATCATGTGACTTGACCAGTGTCATGTTTTTTTTTAGTTCATTAAAATTTCCCATTTTTTACAATTCCACAATCAGATATTGGAAACATCCGGCAGCACCAGCAAATTGGTTCTTTCGACCCAGAAAAGAGAGGCTGTTCTATAGTTTGTTTTTTAATTTAAATTCTACATAAATCAGCAATGCAACTAGATGTTTCTCAAACCAAACCACAGGAGCTTTTACTCATCTCTAACCCACTTCCACGTCTCGGCGTTCTAGGGGTCCGCAACTGACAAATAAAATATAGTATAATTTGATATTACTTCCAGCGATAGTGTGACAACCCACCTGCTACGGCTAAATAATGGCTGGCAGAGTTTTATTATTTTAATCATTATTTGATAAATTGTTACATTTCTACTAAATGATGCCAGTTAATTAGAATGACAAGGAAAGCTGTGAATCATTTATACTCTAATTGCCTATGAAGACTCTTGTCCTGACACTAATATGTATGTGTAGTATGTGTATTTTATTTATATAGCATATGACAGAGCTCGGGGATTGTGAGTGATGGGGTTTATGGAATGTTTCTGGTTGTACTGAAAATGTATCATGGGATTGTGAATTATGAACATTTGGGCAGTAAGCCACTCCACACAATACCTGTGAGGGATCCAGTTCAACAGCTCTAGTAATGCAAGGATTTTACAAAGTCACAGCAGAAAGTCGATTTTTAAAGGGTTCTTAACATTTATTTTTCTTTACCAAGAATTGAACAAGATAGGGCGGAAATGTAGTGATGTCACATTCCCAATCCCAACCCAGCTAACTTCATAGAAAGTCCCACACGTAGTCCAAAAATCTCTCTTATTTTTACCATAATCAACATGAAGAAGTCCGACAGTAGATAAAACCAAACTCGTGCATAATCCCATTGTAGGACAGAACATAATAAACCAGACTTCTTATTACACCTGGATACATGAGTCCAAATCTAGAATCAATGCCAACATAGAACTGTAAGAGTGCCACCATACTTGGTAAGTTCACATTATAGAAGAAAAGTCATGACTTGACTTTTAGCAGACTTCTGCATGGCGAAAACACTTGGTTTGGCCGAATCAATTTGTGAGGGAAAATAATTTGTTCGGGTGGACAGAAATTGAGTTTCGATTTGGAGAAGGTTCGTCCATGCAGTCTTTTAGGGAAAAATCCCCCCCAAAAAATTATATATATTTAGCAGCACACCAACAGGGGCATTTTCCCGCAATTTGGTTCACAGATAAAGTGAGAAGAAGTAATCAATAGAGGGGGGGGAAAAGAAGACGTAAAAAAAACCCCAACAACTATATTTTTATATTTACATGTATTACATATTAATTCAAAGCTGTAAATGTATATTTTTGCTGCTCCTTGTGTTTTCCCCTCTACTTGTCACTTCTTACTTCTGAGGTTGTCCTCTAGCAACCAATCATCTATTTGTTTGGAACCACAGTCAAGCTCCAAATTACAAAATATACTGTTTGTCCATCGTCCGTTCGACAGTTGTTTCGTGATACATCCATATGGAGCTTTGGAATAATGAAATTTGGATGACCCACCCGAAGCCCCCAAAATTCAGACAAATTGTATTTTGTTTGAACCTGAATGCAATCGTCTACTTTTTAATCCAAGATACAGAGACTCCTCATTTGCAAGTTTAAAGCAGTGCTATTATGTTAGTGGAAACCTGCTGGATATATTTAAAATAAAACTCTGTATGTGCAAACTGGTCAGTGGAATGCATAAGATCTCGGCAATCAACAGCGACCACTTTGGAAGCCATGTCTCCTCAGTAGTGATGTCGCGAACCGTCCGCTAACTTGCTGCGAACGGCTCGCCGCGGGTTCGTGGCCAACTCCGGTCAGCTGACACATCCCTGCCAATCTCCGGCAGACCCTCCCTCCCAGACCTTCCTACTTCCTGGACAGCATCCATGTTGAAGGCAGCTTCAACATGGATGCTGTCCAGGAGGTGGGAGGGTCTGGGAGGGAGGGTCTGCCGGAGATTGGCAGGGATGTGTCAGCTGACCGGAGTTCACCACGAACGGTTCATGGCGAACTGTGGCGAACCGTTCGCAGCAAGTTCACGGACGGTTCGCGACATCACTACTCCTCAGTAAAAATGTTTTCCAAACTGGGAAATGTAAATATCCAGAATGTTCACGCTTGATCTTAAAATTAATTGAATTTACTCTTCTAAAGCCAGAGAGGTCTTAACATTGCTGGTAAGGCGAATAGCTCACTGGATCCAGCCCATTGTCAATTAAAAGTGATATATTTATAGGTTGATCACAAGTAATTGAAATCTCAACCAGCTCCAAAATTTTAAAAGATTAACTAAAATAGTTGCGCATGTGCTAGTCAAAAAACTTAATGGCTGAAATAAATAACAAAACCCATAAATCCCTACTGGATTCTGAAATAAAAGATTAAATATAGATATCCACATTGCTACATCTAGTTATATCCTCTACCTGTCAATCATTGTTATAAGCTGTATCGTATCCACCTGGCTGCCAAAGAGACAGAGTAGAGTTAAAAACATAAAAAAAACTTTTCTGTGTCTCTTCCTACAATGTGCGCCTTGGCTGTGCCAAGTGGACTGGATTGGGATGTCAATTGCTAAATCATGACTGTACATAATGTGACAACAGACTAATAAAAGTGCTGTTGAAAGTCTCTCTCTTGTGACCTGTAAATATAAATTACATTAAAGGAATAAGTGTCAAGAATACAAAGCTATATTCCTGACACGATCTCTCCCCCTCCCTCGAACAGTCTCTGCTCGGGTAAATAAAGGGTTAAAAAAAACCTTATTTACTTACCTGATCCCAGCGTCAATGTCCTTTGGTGCTGGGCCGATGCTCCGCTCCCTCTGACAGGCCGTGAAGAGCGGGTGCTAATGCGCGCATTAGACCTCCCCATAGGAAAGCCTTGAATCAATGTTTTCCTATGGGAACAAAAATCTGACGCTGGAGGTCCTCATGTGGAGCGACCAAAGGTCCGTTTCGATTCAGGAAGAATGCCACTGTGGGCAGTGTCAGGATCTTACCTGGAGGTGGGAATCCATAGTGCAGAGTTAAGGCACACCCTTGCAATTTAACACAAACCGAGGAGACTCAAAGTAGAAATCTCCAAGGTTATGAGACAGTGCACTGGGGCTTTACAGGAAATGTGCTTCTGGATACGCTATAACAGACAAAGGGAATCCAAGAGAGTAGTCGGGTAAGGTACCAACGGTCAAGGCAGGCGGCAATCAGGCAAATACGGTAAACAGGCAAAGGATCAAAGCAGGAGTCAGATGAACAAAGCAGTATCCACGAAGGGGAACAAAATGATCTGACCAGAAGGAAGTGGCAAGGTAGGGCTTATAAAGGCAGTTAATTAGCCACTCAATCGGGAACCGTGAAGCAGTCCAGGCCCAGAAATGCAGATATCAAAGCAAGAGAAATGAACTTGAATTAACATGAGAAGTGGCGCCATGGTAAGGTCACCGACTGGAACGCAGAAGACCCATGTTCAATCCCAACCAGGCCCTGAGAAGTTACAACCACGCCTGGCAGTCTGCTTGGTATGGTGCGAACCCTGACAGAGGCAGACTTAGTGCTGCAATGTACACATTACAGTTTCTCTGGAATGGCAATGTTTTACATTGCAGCAATAAGTACACTGCACCCAGACCACTTCAATAAGCTGAAGTGGTCTGAGTGCCTACAGTGTCCCTTTAATGAATGTGGTCATTTTGACACAGTACAGTTTTTCTTTACTAATAAAGAATTGGAATTTGCAGCCTAAAGGGTTTTGTCAAAATCAATATATGTTTTATTTACAACTTGTATGCCAGCCTTATATTTGATAGTAAAGATTTCAGACTTCAGAAGATTTGTAGAGCTTTTATGGTGTCCCAGTCTCCAGCAATGTTCTGCTGTCACTGCGATAATACACCTCTGACAGAAACGCGTAGGAATCGCTGTGTGTGGGTATATTTTATCCATATCCTGCAGGGATTTCAGTGAACATAATATCCTAAGACATTATCTATTAATTAAAGACAGGAGAGCTGTGCTGTTTAAACAGCTGATAAGACAATATGCATCCTTAACGCTATCCTTACCGAGTCATTCGACTAGAAGTGCAGGAAAGTACATGAAAGATTCTAATTAAATTCAGTATCGTGCTGATTAAAGGAAATCTGCAGATACTATTCATTGAACTGGTAGTGAATGCAGCAATTAGTCTGCTTGCTCTACAATGAATCCCAACTTTTTTTTTTTTTTTTAATCCAATTCTAGCCAGTACTGCACACACAGTGGGCTGCTATGACATGGGTAGTGTCAGCTGTGAATTTTATATCTAATGGGCAGAGATAATCAAAACTATTGAAACGAGAACTGGAAGAGAACTGGGCAAATCACCAACAAATTATTGTCTTGTTTTTTCAAGTTCTCCACAGATTGTAGAAGAGGATTGAAGTAAGAAGGCTGTCTAATGTGAGAGAGGGCAACTGATAACAAATGTTATATTGAACACTGTGTTCTAAGACAGTAAAGGAAAGGCGGCCTGGCAAATTATATTTCTGCCATTATTTGGGAAAAATAAGTAAAGGGTAGATGGGAGGATCCCTAGTTGGAACATACATTTCTAAGTGGTGGAGCACATTAATCATACAACACTTACAAGGTTGCTTAAAACTCACTGTCTTAAACTAATATATACCGGAATTTCAGCAGAATAGTTCCACAAATATTTATAATACAGGTGGTAGGAGTATGATATGCTGCATTGTAAAAAAGAAAAAAAAGTATAAAAATGTAGAATAAAAAAATAATAAAAATAAAGATCAATACAGTATCACCTTGTTGGATAGCCATATGCCGATACGCCCAAATCAATCATGGATGCTAATTGTAAATTAAGGACTTGATCAATCCATATAGGTTTACCTTTTCATTTTTGTTGGCTAACACCTAGTTGTGGTGGATAACTTGACACGGGTCACGTCAGAACACTGATATGACAATATTTGACTTGGCTGTTAATTTCTTACAGAACATGGGTTCTACCATTTGTGCAGGCAATGTCAATGTACAACTACAACAATTAATAGAGAGAAGACAACCAATGGAAAACTGGATGATATAATAAATGGTAGGTCATACATGATTCTAGGTAGGAGTTAATGGGCTATACTAGTTAGGGGGCTGTCAACTTAAAATTTTTGAGTTTGATGTACATTTAGTTAAAACTGAAATGAGAGCGGAGTAAAGGAATTTTTTAAAATTAATACAAATAAACCATCTATAACATAATATATGCTTCCGACAGAAAAAGGGTACTGTAATGGGGAACTCTGCACCCCCAGCTTGTGGGTCTCATTGACAAGGAGTTTATATTTGGGTATGCACATGTTTATAATCAGTGAGTTTTTCTATGGTGTTTTAAGTATTGTTATTTACAAAAAAAAGTATGAAACCAGAACGTGTTTAAAATCTCTGAGACAGCCATTAGTTTTCTTGGTGCTATAATAAAGTTGTTTACTCTTGTACTTCTCTGCTGGTAGCCCAGCTAGCTGCTTGATGAAACTATTCTGCTTTCCTACACCTGTCACTTGCCATTCCTGATTTGCTACCTGCTTTCTTGATATCTGATTTCAACTTAGCTAACTGACCACAAATCTTCATCCTGGGGATTTTATCTGTCAAAGCTTTTTCCTGGACCCCTGGTCATTCTTCTTCATCAGACTCTTTGGCTTCCTGAACCTGATTATAAGTTCTTTTGTTTTCTTCCGAATAGCTCCTGTCTGTATAAACCCCTGTGCTACCAAACAGTCCCCGAACCCCTGTCCCCATTTCAGGCCTACCCACAAACTGGTCTTTACAAACAATGGTCCTCTGCCCAGACTTTTCAGTGATATTAAGATATAATGAGTCCAAAATAAATTATAAGATTTCTATTTCAAAGATACATTTTATTCTTATTTTTCTTTATATATCACCAACATATTCCTGGGTGCAGGTATCTACAGGGGGATCTCAGTACAGAAAGAAACAGGATTTAAAATAGAACAGGATAGGCCAGGAAATAAACGGTTTCATTTATAAAATGTCTTTATCTATTGCTTTTTAAATAAACTATCATATTACAAGCCATGCTGCATTGTTACAGCTTTTTACCTTTGATGCCAGAGGTCCAGTACAATAATATCACATCGGGGTATAGGGAATAAGAATTACACTCTAAAAGAAATTAAACCTTAACATTTACTGAGTCTATTTAAACACAGTGTATCAGAATATAAATACGCACAATTCTATTGGTAAAACAAGTGGGTAGTTTAGTGTCTATCTCTGCTTCTGCAATATTTTTTTCCCGATGTTTTTATGCAGAAGATACACTTGGTATGATAAATAGTTTGGGTTTACCAGCCAAACATTGAGATTACCTGGAATCGGACAACATGCAGGAAATGTGTGAATTCATGAACGAGTGGTATATAAACAGGGATAGAATTTCTCGACTAATCAGTAAATATCTCACTGAGGAATAAAAAAAATAAAAATGAACATTTTTCAATGTGTCTGTCAAGATTGAATCATGAGATCCCCCCATATAGATAATTATCTCATTTTAGAAAGATAAATTGTATTAAACACAAGAGATCCTAATACTTAATGTACACAATGACAGAAATGACTTCATAGTTAAAGGGAACAAAACACATTCTCTTTTTTAATACATACTGGGTCTTGTAAAAGTGCAAAGAATGAAAGACATGGAAGACAAACCAATTAGTAGCAATCATTCAATCAACTCATAAAGCAATCACTATAATACGATTTGGTATTTGTGACCAGCATTTACAAATCGAACGAGTCAGAGAGGAAGGAGAAGAGATTAGGAGAAGAAAGAGGCTGGAGAATCAAATGAGACGAAGGGAGCTCTAGAGTCAAGAGGCCTTGTTGTTGCGTTCACAGTGGCAGCAAGGCTCTAGGAGGGGCATGAGGCGAGGCCACAGCAAATGTGAGGCCTTGAGAGCTGCTTCTAGACATTGCTGCAAAGGCATCAGGACTGCAGCATCTAAAGGAGAGCTCTAGATCAGTGTTTCCAAAACCAGTCCTCAAGACGCACCAACAGTCCTGTTTTTTTTCAGTATCTCCATTAGAATATAAAGGGTAAACACATAAATCCAGAAGTTTTGGTGGGCCATGAGTACTGGTTTGGGAACCACTGCTCTAGAGAGCAGGAATTGAGGAATCAAGCTGGATCACAGTAAGGATGATAGCTCCCAATCCAAGGGGTCCATGTTTCAAGCATGGAAGTAAATTTGCCATAACCTGGTATCAAGAACAAGCTTGTTCGTATAATTCCAGTATATTATATTATACCATATATTTCTAAATCCTTGGGGTAATCGTATCTTGCTGTTGGAGTGTTGCCAGTCGGAGTGTCCATTAAGTACGCAATACAGTTACGGGTATAGGGAGGGAGTGATACAGGATGCAGAGGAGGGGGGTTCACACGTCCCTGTAGTGTCAGTTAACATTAAAAAAAAAACGGGTAAGAAGCAGAGGAGTAGGAAAGAGGAAGCGAGAGGTATTACAGAGGGGAGGAAAGTAAAGAGAATAGAAAGGAGAAATAAATAAAAGACAAAAAACAACAAAAAATAAAAGAAATTGCAGAATACATATGCCCCCGTCTTTCCCTCCTATAGATGACTGACAATTTATACTTTAAATCCCCTTTGTGGAGCCTAGGATTGGGGGCATGATCGGCATCAGGCGTGCAGAGTATTAGCTCGAGGCTGAGCGTGTGATGTATGTTACCTGGGTGGGGGGGTTTATGTGCCGTTAATGGGTCATCTGCTGGAGAACAAATCGAAAGTTGAACAGGGGAGAGGGGGAAAGGAAGATAAGAACCCATAGGAACAACTGCAAGAAAAATAAAATATACCACATCCCACTCCCCCCAATGCAATAGTAATAACCTTACTGTGAGGCGTACATGTGTTTTAACCCAATAAACTCAGGTAGTTCCATTGTGGTAGTGTTGATATGTCCCATCATATAAAGGGCCCAGAGAATGTATGAGTCTATTTTCACCGTTAGTAGTTCAAATTGGAGGACGGGACGGTTCTCTGGGTGATGGGGGGATCTCCGCTTGGAGGGATGTCGGGGAGGTAGTGGTTGGTCCGCGGGAGTGTTTTTCTTTTCCGGTGGGTTTCGGGGCAGCCGTGGGAGCAGTGAGGATCGGTTGGAGGGTGAGTACCAGGGAGTCAGCGAATTGCTTCATCTCCGATGGTCTGGTGAGTACGTGAACCTGGTAGTTTCTCTTGACTATGAGCTTGAAGGGGTAGCCTCACATGTATTTCAGCCCTTGTTGGGTGAGTGCTGTGGTGAGGGCTTTGAGCTCCCTTCTTTTTTGCAGTGTAGGGGGGGCCAGATTTGTGAAGAAGGCGATGTCTTGCGGCCTTCATTAGGTGGTCCTTCGTTAGGAAATGAAGCATTTTGGCGATGATGTCTCTGGGTGCACTAAGGTTAAATAGCGGTGGCCTGATTGACGGTGGGCTCTTTCGATGCTGAGGTCCCGTGTGGAGGCCGCAGGCAGGAGTGATGCAAACATTTCCTGCAGCATGGGTATTATTGCCTCGGCTGTCACAGCTTCTGGCACCCCACAGATGCGGATATTGTTTCTTCTGGATCGATTGCTCAGATCCTCTAAGCTGTCTTCCAGGGAGTACATCTTGGTTTGTATCTGTTCGATTTCTCCGTCATGGGTGCTGGTTTTAGCTGAGAGACCCTTTATCTGAGTTTCCATGTGGTCTTTGTGGCTAGGGATTCAATGTTCAATGTTCGCCTTCAAGCCCGAGATGTGTAGGCTTTAATGTCTTCTGTGGCCTTGCGGAGTAGGCACTGTAGATCCCATTTTGTGAGGGTGCCTGTGGGCCATACGAAGCCTTACTGGCCCTACTGATCTTTTGGCGTGTGGAACAACGTGGTGACTGACTGGATGAGCTCTTTTTTCTTTTTGAGGCCTCTCATGGTCGTGATGTGATGGGAGTGATAGTGTACATTTGAAGCTGGGTGTGCGGTCGGATGGTCTTGGGATGTCGCTGATTATTGCGGATTACAGACTCTGTGGAGCGGGAGCTGAGGGCTTACATGTCCATGTTCATCGGAGGTCAGGCTCTGCCTCCCATACTATATATTTCCATCTACGTGCATAGATATAATTATCTAAAAGTATTCATCTACATACATATCATGTAATTACAGACATATAATGGCCTGTACCATCTTATATAAGGAAATTCCTGGTTCTCAAAAATGCAACAAGTGAGAAGATAAATGCTGCCCACTGTGGATAATATGATGGCAGCCTCAATAACGATTCTTTACAGTTAATTAGTTACATAAAAGAGACATGTGTCCATCAAGTTCAGCCTTTCTCACATTTGTTTTTTGCTGTTGATCCAAAAGAAGGCAAAAAAACTGTTTGAAGCGCTTCCAATTTTGCAACAAACTAGGAAAAAATTCCTTCTTGACCCCAAAATGGCAGTCAGATTAATCCTTGGATCAAGAAGCTATTACCTGTAACACACCACCTCTTTTCCAGGTAGGATTTTGTCACAGATCTTGTAACCACAGCCTTCTAAGGTAATGAAAGTCCAGGACACATTCAGCTCAGTTTTTCTGATTTATTCGGTGAGATATATACACAGGTGTTTCAAAAATGAAAAATAAACAAAACAAAATTCCTTGCTCTTGCTTGAGCACTTACTATACACAGCAAATCCCTATCTGGAATTGGGTGGCTTTCACACTTGCCAATTTACAAAAAGTATAACTGCAAGACACCATTCCTCTGGCTTTTCCTCCTCACTCTGCAGCATGCTGATCCCTTCTTTTTAAAAGCCTTCTAGCTAATTGATCAGATACAGGTGAGGTGCAATTAGACATAAGTGAAACTACTAAACAAAATAAAAGTTCTGGTCCGACTGTTACTGAGCAGCTGGTGCTATTGGAGCACTGGCCCACCCTGCTCTCCAAGTGCTCCGCCCCAGGGACCCCCCTGTGATGCATTTTGCAAACCTAACATCTCTCCTTTGGACATTTAACTCTCAAACCTCAGGCTGCTGTTTAGTAAATCAGGCCTAATGTATATGCCATCAACTACCAGACCACATTTTCTCTCACATACCCTACAGTTGAAAAATTATATAATTGAATATTCTGTTTTTGCAAGTATGCATCTAGTTGCTGTTTAAACATCTGTACGGATTCTGTTAAAACCACTTCTTCAGGCAGAGAATTCCACATTCTGATTATAAAAAAAACAAAAAACCTTTCCATTGCCTTAGACTAAATCTTCTTTCTTCCAGTCTAAACGCATGGCCTCGTGTCCTATGTAAAGTCCGGTTTGTGAATAGATTTCCACACAATGGTTTGTATTGGCCCTGGACATATTTATATAATGTTATCATATCCCCTCTGAGGCGACGTTTTTCTAAACTAAAGAGGTTTAAATTTGTTAACCTTTCTTCATAGCTAAAATGTTCCATTCCTTTTATTAATTTTGTAGCCCGCCTCTGCACTTTTTCTAGTGCCATAATATCCTTCTTTAGAACAGGTGCCCAAAATTTCACTGCATTTTCAAAATGTGGTCCTACCCGTGATTTATAAAGAGGCAAAATGATATCATCCCGAGAATGAATGCCCTTTTCCATGCATGACAATACCTTACTGGTCTTAGCCACTGCTGATTGACATTGCACATTGTTGCATAGTTTGTTGTCTACAACAATTGCCAAGTCCTTCTTGTGTGTTGTTATCCCTAATTCGCTTCCATTAAGGGTATAAGTTGCTTGTGCATTCTTTATGCTGAAGTGCATAACTTTGCATTTTTCTACATTAAATTTCATCAGCCATTTGAGTGCCCAGTCCCCCAGTCTATCTAAATCCCTCTGCAGCAAAGTAATATCTTGCTCACATTGTATTACTTTACAGAGTTTTGTGTCATCTGCAAACACTGAAACATGACTTTCAATGCTGTCTTCGAGATCATTTATAAACATGTTAAATAGAAGGGGTCCCAGAACAGAACCCTGAGGGACTTCATTTGCCACCTCTGTCCAGCTTGAAAATGTACCATTAATGACAACTCTATGTACTCTATTTTTAAGCCAATGTTCTACCCAAGAACAAAATTTTTCATCTAGACCGAATTCTTTGAGTTTGAACACTAATCTATTATGTGGAACTGTATCAAATGCCTTGGCGTTTAACCACGTTCTTCTCAAGGCATTCTTGAATATTATCCCTTAATAACCTTTCAAATACCTTCCCAGCCACAGACGTTAAGCTCACAGGTCTATAATTTCCAGGCAAGGATTTCGAACCCTTATTGAATATAGGAACCACATCTGCCTTCCTCCAATCTTCTTGTACAATACCTGAAACAAGCGATTCTGAGAAATAAACCTGTTTTAAAACTGCGCCACTACTTGCCTCCCAAGTGTCCATATTTAGGAGGGGCACTGGGCCGGATTTCTCATTCAGCAGAGTAGGCACCTGTCTACTGGCCACTAGAGGGCGCCTGTTTTCAGTTCTTATAATGTGCATTTTTTAGCTTAAAGGGACACTCCAGGCACCCAGACCACTTCTGCCCATTGGAATGGTCTGGGTGCCAACTCCCATCACCCTTATTCCTGCAAGTGTAATTATTGCAGTTTTTATAAACTGCAATAATTACCTTGCAGGGTTAAGTCCTCCTCTAGTGGCTGTCTATTAGACAGCCACTAGAGGGACTTCCGTGTTCTTAGAACACGAAATATGTTTTAAAGAACGCTGGACATACTCATGCTATGCATGAGGACCTCCAGCGTTGCCGGAATCCCCATAGGAAAGCATTGAATAATGCTTTCCGATGGGTAGGTCTAATGCGCACTTGCGGCCATTGCCGCGCATGCGTATTGGGTCTCCCCCGCCGACATCGGAGGAGCATGGGCGGAGCCTGACCCAGCACCGAGGGACATCGGCGTTGGATTCAGGTAAGTCACTGAAGGGGTTTTAACCCCTTCAGCAACATGGGATGGGGGGTGGAAGGGAGAGGGGCACTGCAGGGTTCTGCAGTGCCAGGAAAATGGATATGTTTTCCTGGCACTGGAGAGTCCATTTAACAACTGCTACAGAAAATTGATATGTTCTTCAAATATTAGAGAAGCGGTAATTTGTGATAATTCCTCTAGAGCCGTTTTGTCATAATGGATGCTACATGGCTACTAACCATTCCATACATCTCTCAAGACACACAACTGATAAATGAATGACACAAACTCAATAGTGCTCAAATAATGGACATATATTATTAACAAGTAGATTGTGGAAACTTGTCAGAACCGTATTAGTAATTAATGAACTCTGCACAGTATAATTAAATCAATGTTCTATCTCTTTGAGAGAGACAGTTTGAGCAGAAAATTCCACCTGGGTTCTATTCAGAGCAAAGTAATAATCACCTTTATAAATTCTCGCTGGATTTTCCAGATGCCATAAATGATCTGGATCAATACGCAAGTTTTTGTCTGCTGTCATTTTTTTTAACATTATAAAAATAAAATAATATTTTTTTGAGTATGTTGGCGTGACATAGGTAGACAAATTGTGGACACTATCATTCCATATTGCATGGATCGCTCCCCTGCAGGCCACTTCACCCTTTAATAATAATGGGATCTCAATGGAAACCTCACGACCTGGCTATATGATTATTATTCCGGATTCTGTAAGTTAATTTTGCAGAATTATCATGAAAATCTAGAAAATACCATTATATGAAGAGGACTGTAATAGCAGGTGTATATATGTCTGCGAAGTATTAGGTTAACATTAGACTGATGTAGAAATGTATTTCAGCTGGTACCAACAGATCAAATTCCTTTTAATCTACATCCGAATGAATCGATCCGTCCAGGATTTACCTGGAGTCTCATTCAATGAGTAAAACTCCACAGGTAAATCTTGCACAGATTGATCTGTTCAGGCGTAGATTAAAAGGAATTTGATTTGAGTCTAGCTAACATCTCTGAGTTGAGAAGCAGGTGGTTAATTTTGATTAATCTATTTTGGGAAGGGATGACATATCATTAGTGATGTCCCGAACGGTTCGCCGAACGGTTCGCCACGGACTCATCATTGAGTAAACTTTGACCCTGTACCTCACAGTCAGCAGACACATTCCAGCCAATCAGCAGCAGACCTTCCCTCCCAGACCCTCCCACCTCCTGGACAGCATCCACCAGCTTCGCTGTCCAGGAGGTGGGAGGGTCAGGGAGGGTCTGCTGCTGATTGGCCTGCTGACTGTGAGGTACAGGGTCAAAGTTTACACAATGATGAGTCCGCGGCGAACCGTTCGGCGAACCGTTCGGGACATCACTACATATCATTATTAAGTCTTGAATAGATGCGGAAGGAGTTTATTGAAAAAAAACACTGGGGAAGGTTTAGCAGGTTATATATTCTAGGGTAGGTGTAATAGATGTACATTTATTCTGGGGTAGGTGTAGTAGTAATTAATAACTCTGGGGTAGGTGTAGTAGTTAAATGATAACTCTGGGGTAGGTGTAGTAGTTAAATGATAACTCTGGGGTAGGTGTAGTAGTAATTAATAACTCTGGGTAGGTGTAGTAGTTAAATGATAACTCTGGGGTAGGTGTAGTAGTAATTAATAACTCTGGGGTAGGTGTAGTAGTTAAATGATAACTCTGGGGTAGGTGTAGTAGTTAAATGATAACTCTGGGGTAGGTGTAGTAGTAATTAATAACTCTGGGTAGGTGTAGTAGTTAAATGATAACTCTGGGGTAGGTGTAGTAGTAATTAATAACTCTGGGGTAGGTGTAGTAGTTAAATGATAACTCTGGGGTAGGTGTAGAAGTTAATTAATAACTCTGGGGTAGGTGTAGTAGTTAATTAATAACTCTGGGGTAGGTGTAGTAGTAATTAATAACTCTGGGGTAGATGTAATAGTTAAATAATAACTCTGGGGTATGTGTAGTAGTAATTAATAACTCTGGGGTAGGTGTAGTAGTTAAATAATAACTCTGGGGTAGGTGTAGTAGTGAGTAATTAATCCTGGCAGTAAGAGTAAATGTATAAATCTAACCCCAATACAATATCTAACCAACACTATTTGATGGGACCTGGATAAAGATGGGTCAAACAGAACAGGTTAAAAAGAGTAGTAATACAAATAGGTGTAGTATGGGAGGGGCTCTCATAACCTCACCCACATGAGCACAAAAATATTTGACTGATTCTCAGCTCAGCCTCAGTCCTGGGCACAGGTATGGAGTACTGTATGAGTGGGAAATGTATGGAGATGTTTATTGCTGTGACTATACTACCCTCTAGTGAAATATTTAAGGTATTGCAGGAACACAGCTATTATTTTATTTGTAAGATGTCTAAGGACAGATTATAGCTTTCTTATTCTTGTTATGGGAGCTGGGACTATAGACAAAGTATTATATTAAGACATATCTTCCTCCTTAATGTAACCAGTGCTGCCTGCAAATATCAAAACATGACACAGTAACTGAATACAGCAAGTCAATGAATGCAGAGCCCTGAGAACAACCATAAAGGATGAATTCAGAGTTTAGCAAATACAATGATACAGTGTAAATTGTCAGTGATCACTTTCCCACTCCTTAACGCAATCATATCTACAGGAGTCCCGAAAACTCCCCTAACTGCCTGTGTTGGCGGCCTACAATGACATAAAGATAAAGCTGTTTACATGTTCCTCATAACTTCCTTAGTTCAAAGTGTACGTAGTGTACAAGTATACAGAACGACCTTAGTATCGCCTTATAGAACCTTCTAGATAGAACACAGTGTACATAGTGTACAAGTATACAGAACGACCTTAGTATCGCCTTATAGAACCTTCTAGATAGAACCCAGTGTACATAGTGTACAAGTATACAGAACGACCTTAGTATCGCCTTATAGAACCTTCTAGTTAGAACCCAGTGTACATAGTGTACAAGTATACAGAACGACCTTAGTATCGCCTTATAGAACCTTCTAGTTAGAACCCAGTGAACAATGTGTACGAGTATACAGAACAACCTTAGTATCGCCTTAAAGAACCTTCTAGTTAGAACCCAGTGTACATAGTGTACAAGTATACAGAAAGACCTTAGTATCGCCTTATAGAACCTTCTAGATAGAACCCAGTGTACATAGTGTACAAGTATACAGGACGACCTTAGTATCGCCTTATAGAACCTTCTAGATTAAACACAGTGTACATAGTGTACAAGTATACAGGACGACCTTAGTATCGCCTTATAGAACCTTCTAGATAGAACACAGTGTACATAGTGTACAAGTATACAGAACGACCTTAGTATCGCCTTATAGGACCTTCTAGATAGAACACAGTGTACAAGTATACAGAACGACCTTAGTATCGCCTTATAGAACCTTCTAGATAGAACACAGTGTACATAGTGTACGAGTATACAGAACGACCTTAGTATCGCCTTATAGAACCTTCTAGAGTAAACACAGTGTACATAGTGTACGAGTATACAGAACGACCTTAGTATCGCCTTATAGAACCTTCTAGATAGAACCCAGTGTACAGTGTACGAGTATACAGAACGACCTTAGTATCGCCTTATAGAACCTTCTAGATAGAACCCAGTGTACATAGTGTACGAGTATACAGAACGACCTTAGTATCGCCTTATAGGGCATTTCTAGATAGAACCCAGTGTACATAGTGTACAAGTATACAAGAGCGACCTTAGTATGTATATAGAACCTTCTAGATAGAACCAGTGTACATAGTGTACAAGTATACAGAACGACCTTAGTATGTATATAGAGCAACTAGTTAGAAACCCAGTGTACATAATTGTACAAGTATACAAACGACATGAAGTATGTCGCCTTATAGAACCTTCTAGATAGAACCCAGTGTACATAGTGTATGAAATGTAAAACGACCTTAGTATAGCCTTATAGAACCTTCAGTTAGAACCCAGTGTACATAGTGTACAAGTAAGAGCGACCTTAGTATGCATGTATATAGAACCTTCTAGATAGAACCCAGTGTACATAGTGTACGCGTATACAGAACGACCTTAGTATCGCCTTATAGAACCTTCTAGTTAGAACCCAGTGTACATAGTGTACGAGTATACAGAACGACCTTAGTATCGCCTTATAGAACCTTCTAGATAGAACCCAGTGTACATAGTGTACGAGTATACAGAACGACCTTAGTATCGCCTTATAGAACCTTCTAGATAGAACCCAGTGTACATAGTGTACGAGTATACAGAACTACCTTAGTATCGCCTTATAGAACCTTCTAGATAGAACCCAGTGTACATAGTGTACGAGTATACAGAACGACCTTAGTATCGCCTTATAGAACCTTCTAGATAGAACCCAGTGTACATAGTGTACAAGTATACAGAACGACCTTAGTATCGCCTTATAGAACCTTCTAGTTGGAACCCAGTGTACATAGTGTACAAGTATACAGAACGACCTTAGTATCGCCTTATAGAACCTTCTAGATAGAACCCAGTGTACATAGTGTACAAGTATTCAGAACGACCTTAGTATCGCCTTATAGAACCTTCTAGATAGAACCCAGTGTACATAGTGTACAAGTATTCAGAACGACCTTAGTATCGCCTTATAGAACCTTCTAGATAGAACCCAGTGTACATAGTGTACAAGTATACAGAATTTGACCTTAGTATAAGCCTTATAGAACCTTCTAGTTGGAACCCAGTGTACATAGTGTACAAGTATACAGAACGACCTTGAAGTAATAAGCCTTATAGAACCTTCTAGATAGAACCCAGTGTACATAGTGTACAAGTATGCAAACGACAGCAATAAGCCTTATAGAACCTTCTAGATAGAGACAGTGTACATAGTGTGTACAAGTATACAAACGACCTTAGTATGTATATAGAACCTTCTAGTTAGAACCCAGTGTACATAGTGTACAAGTATACAGAACGACCTTAGTATCGCCTTATAGAACCTTCTAGTTAGAACCCAGTGAACAATGTGTACGAGTATACAGAACAACCTTAGTATCGCCTTAAAGAACCTTCTAGTTAGAACCCAGTGTACATAGTGTACAAGTATACAGAAAGACCTTAGTATCGCCTTATAGAACCTTCTAGATAGAACCCAGTGTACATAGTGTACAAGTATACAGGACGACCTTAGTATCGCCTTATAGAACCTTCTAGATTAAACACAGTGTACATAGTGTACAAGTATACAGGACGACCTTAGTATCGCCTTATAGAACCTTCTAGATAGAACACAGTGTACATAGTGTACAAGTATACAGAACGACCTTAGTATCGCCTTATAGGACCTTCTAGATAGAACACAGTGTACAAGTATACAGAACGACCTTAGTATCGCCTTATAGAACCTTCTAGATAGAACACAGTGTACATAGTGTACGAGTATACAGAACGACCTTAGTATCGCCTTATAGAACCTTCTAGAGTAAACACAGTGTACATAGTGTACGAGTATACAGAACGACCTTAGTATCGCCTTATAGAACCTTCTAGATAGAACCCAGTGTACAGTGTACGAGTATACAGAACGACCTTAGTATCGCCTTATAGAACCTTCTAGATAGAACCCAGTGTACATAGTGTACGAGTATACAGAACGACCTTAGTATCGCCTTATAGAACCTTCTAGATAGAACCCAGTGTACATAGTGTACGAGTATACAGAACGACCTTAGTATCGCCTTATAGAACCTTCTAGATAGAACCCAGTGTACATAGTGTACGAGTATACAGAACGACCTTAGTATCGCCTTATAGAACCTTCTATATAGAACCCAGTGTACATAGTGTACGAGTATTCAGAACGACCTTAGTATCGCCTTATAGAACCTTCTAGATAGAACCCAGTGTACATAGTGTACGAGTATACAGAACGACCTTAGTATCGCCTTATAGAACCTTCTAGATAGAACCCAGTGTACATAGTGTACGAGAGTATTTTGACGACACATAGTAATAAGCCTTATAGAGACAGCTTCCTAGATGGGGCAGTGTACTTGTTGTGAGTATACAGAGCGACCTTAGTATCGCCTTATAGAACCTTCTAGATAGAACCCAGTGTACATAGTGTACGAGTATACAGAACGACCTTAGTATCGCCTTATAGAACCTTCTAGATAGAACCCAGTGTACATAGTGTACGCGTATACAGAACGACCTTAGTATCGCCTTATAGAACCTTCTAGTTAGAACCCAGTGTACATAGTGTACGAGTATACAGAACGACCTTAGTATCGCCTTATAGAACCTTCTAGATAGAACCCAGTGTACATAGTGTACGAGTATACAGAACGACCTTAGTATCGCCTTATAGAACCTTCTAGATAGAACCCAGTGTACATAGTGTACGAGTATACAGAACTACCTTAGTATCGCCTTATAGAACCTTCTAGATAGAACCCAGTGTACATAGTGTACGAGTATACAGAACGACCTTAGTATCGCCTTATAGAACCTTCTAGATAGAACCCAGTGTACATAGTGTACAAGTATACAGAACGACCTTAGTATCGCCTTATAGAACCTTCTAGTTGGAACCCAGTGTACATAGTGTACAAGTATACAGAACGACCTTAGTATCGCCTTATAGAACCTTCTAGATAGAACCCAGTGTACATAGTGTACAAGTATTCAGAACGACCTTAGTATCGCCTTATAGAACCTTCTAGATAGAACCCAGTGTACATAGTGTACAAGTATTCAGAACGACCTTAGTATCGCCTTATAGAACCTTCTAGATAGAACCCAGTGTACATAGTGTACATTTCAGCCTCTTACTGGTCTATGTAAGACGTATAGAATAAGTGAAGAGCATGAAAGAGGGCGCAAGTATCCCAATATGACGATTTCCGGAGAGTAAATCAATATTTTCTGCTTTCTTCTACAAACAGAAAAAAAGGAGCACAATATAGAAAAAAAACAAAAAACAGAAAACAGAACAAACGTGTATAATAAGTAGAATATTGAGAGTGGGCGAATGGAATACCGCCGTCTCTCAATAACCTTAGAAGAGCTGTGTATTAAATAACAACTGAAACGTCTTCACATCCATGGCTGATTATACCCTCCACAGAGATTACCAGCATGAAAAGTGCTATATGAAAAGATATTCACCCTTTTACCTGAGGGTGGCAGCAGAGAGCAGGCCTGCTATTTCATCTTTTGACCTGAGGGTGGCAGCAGAGAGCAGGCCTGCTATTTTATCTTTTGACCTGAGGGTGGCAGCAGAGACCGGGCCTGCTATTCATCTTTTGACCTGATGGTGGCAGCAGAGAGCGGGCCTGTTATTCATTGATTGGCCTGAGGGGGGCAGCAGAGAGCTGACACTCCTGCTATTTATTGATTGGCCTGAAGGAGGCAGCAGGAGAGCTGGCAGTCCTGCTATTCACTGATTGGCCTGAGGGTGGCAGCCGAGAGCTTATAGTCCTGCTATTCACTGATTGGCCTGAGGGTGACAGCAGAGAGCTTCAAGTCCTGCTATTCACTGATTGGCAGCAGAGAGCTGGCAGGCCTGCTATTTATTGATTGGCCTGAGGGTGGCAGCAGAGAGCTGATAGTCCTGCTATTCACTGATTGGCCTGAGGGTGGCAGCAGAGAGCTGGCAGGCCTGCTATTTATTGATTGGCCTGAGGGTGGCAGCAGAGAGCTGATTGTGCTGCTATTCACTGATTGGCCTGAAGGTGGCAGAAGAGAGCTGATAGTCCTGCTATTTATTGATTGGCCTGAGGGTGGCAGAAGAGAGCTGATAGTCCTGCTATTTATTGATTGGCCTGAGGGTGGCAGAAGAGAGCTGATAGTCCTGCTATTTATTGATTGGCCTGAGGGTGGCAGCAGAGAGCTGATAGTCCTGCTATTTATTGATTGGCCTGAGGGTGGCAGCAGAGAGCTGATAGTCCTGCTATTTATTGATTGGCCTGAGGGTGGCAGCAGA
>OW240918.1:142738136-142794025 GCA_933207985.1 Pelobates cultripes
GGGGGGGAGTTATTAACATGGGGTGCAGTATGGGGGGGGAGTTATTAACATGGGGTGCAGTATGGGGGGAGTTATTAACTTGGGGTGCAGTATGGTGGGGTTATTAACATGGGGTGCAGTATGGGGGGGGGAGTTATTAACATGGGGTGCAGTATGGGGGGGAGTTATTAACATAGGGTACCTCGGTCACATAAGGTTAGCGCTGTCTCCGGTCATGTTTTCCTGGACACATAACATATGTACCTATTGATGGGCAACACAAAAAGTCTTGTAGTCAGCAGCATTCATATGCTTCAGGTTATGCTCATATCCTGCGTATGTGTCCAGTAGAAGGTAGGTTATGGAATCCACCCTCCTGCATGCTGTCTGCCATGCAGTGAATAGCATTCTTATGCTACAGAAAGGAAATCCATTCATGTATCAAATCCTAAATGCTTTCCCCCCATGCTGAAGGTAGATACTGTTTCCTTACAGGGCAGCACTTTTCATGTAGTGGCCATGAGCATGAAGACATGAAACCTGGTGAATCTGGCTGTCTACTCCTGTGTTTATTTGCTGACAAAACATGCAGCTGGGAGGGCTTCTCTTATGATCCTCAGCCAGCCTGTGCCCAGCAGCATTCTGTGTCATTGTTTTATAAGTTGTAGTGCAGCAGCTGTGGGGTGTAAGTGTGCCTGTGTTGTTAAATCTATAGTTGATCTAATTACATGCATGGTAAACATTTAATAGCCGGGAAATATTTATAGAGATCGCCGCCTCATGGATGTATTTATAATATACAATACTCTCTAATACAGGGATGGCCAGGGGAAGATCTGTCCGCTGTTGTTGACTACAAAGCCTATGATGCTTTACCAGCCTTAGTGAAGTCTTTAACCCCAAAGGATGCTGGGTTATGTGGTTACTCATTGCTGTAACCCAATCAGGTCCATTGGCAGGGGGCAATGTATTAGTATATTGTTCTGGAAGAGAATACGCTGACGTAATGATTTATCCAGTCTTTACATGGGAAATAAAACGGATCGAGACCTTTGCTATCCTGTTTTTCGGTTTGCACACTGTTCTAGATAACCTTGGGAAGTTAATATTTAAGATCTGTACTCTGCATTTTGTTTCCCATTAACCTCTGTGTTAAAGTTAACTGTAGGCGTGTTGCCACATTGTTTAACCCTTCCAGAGAGAGATCCCCAGCCAGGACTGTCATGTTATAAAGTGATTTTCTTAACCTCCTGCCACAGCAGGTTTTAACTAACGTAGGAAGCCGGTTGGTTTCCTTTGTTTTTTTTATAACTTTAGATGTTGGTAGCTGTATTGCCTGGGGCAGTACTGGGAGCATAAGGTGCCTTTTGTTAAGGTGTTGTTTTTTTTTTAAATTTTTTTAAAGTCCAGGAGAAATAGGGAAACGCAATAACGAGTTATAAACTTGTTTCAAAAAAGCCACACAGAGTTAAAAGGACGTCATTAAGGTGAGTTAAGGCTAAGATCAGCAGGGTTTATGGTTGAAGTAGTTATGGTGGTATCATAATTTTTGGGGATACCTGCCTTCTTCAATAATTTACAAATGATGTCGCTTTGAAGATGGGTATCCCTAATCCTACCAAATGGGGTGCACCCCTTTTAATACCTTATCATATTTTGGTTACTGCAATACCCCTTTTAACAGCGAGGGTTATTTTTACAATTAAACATGACTTTTCCAGTAAAATGTTCCTCATTACACAGCGAGGCTTCGATCAGGGCATTTCCCTTCAATATTGGTAAATGCACAATGACATTAATCTGATTCCTGAAGGACCTGTGACTGCCATATATTATCTTGTGACCTTTGCCATGCACAATGCTAGTTTCTGGACTTTAGAATATCAGAACTAATATTAAAAGTTCTCAGGAATTTTCTCAAATTGATTTAAAGATGTTGTGGTATTTGTATATCCCTCCAGTACTCACAGGGTGTAACTCCTTTTTGAAGCCATGGTCCCTGGCAGAACATGCTGTGTATAATTGCTTATTTCAGCTGTAATTGCTTTAGGAACGCACACACATCTAAGTGCATGTGACTGTAACGTGGGCAGTGAAATGTGATGCGGATATTTACCGTTCCCAGGAATTACAGTTATCCCATCATTTCTCAGACCCAGAGGGGGGGGGATTCGTTTTTCATGAGCAATGAAGACATCTTTTCATCTGTTATAAGGCTATTCAGAACTACCAGCCTAACTATTCCTGCCCGCAGCTCCTCGTTCTGGGAAGATTGTAAGGTTCCTGACGATACTGATCACCTAAACTCTGCGCTGACCCACAGAATTTGGTGAGATAAAGTTTAAAACAGGTTACTGAGCCCAACCCTCTACTGAATATATCTGGAGTCATACTGATAATAATGAATATCATTATACTGTTTCTTTGGGGTTTTTTCTTTTATCCTTTATATCCGATTACCAAATTAGACATGAATTTTCACTGTTTCTACGTGCTGGTGGTTAATACATGAAAAGTGCTGACCTGCAGAATGTAGCAATCCTGTGTTGCAGGACGGAATGATGTGATTTATTTAAGGCAGTTTCTTGCCTTTTTATTTAATGGACTGATTTCCTCTCCCCGCTGATTTATCATTCTGCAGGGCAGCACTAGTCATATAGTGAAAAACGGATACCTACAGCGCTGCGGAATTTGTTAAATATGTTCAGGAAAACATGGTGGATCTGGAAACCATTTATATATATTTTGTTTTCTTCAGAAAAGCCCTAACCGAAGTCAGACAAGATGGCTGAAACACCACATTTAATTAATGGTGAAGGACAGACGGATCTCTGGGCATCTCACAACAAGATGGTGCTGGAGCCTCTTGAAACAAACGATCCAGAGGTAAGCGAGTACCCCTAAATAAATCCCATATCCATTATTTGTCACCCCAGTAGTCTTGGAGATATTGACATGTATAGGACCTTATTCCTTATAGGGCTCTGTCACAGATTGTGTCAAAGATCACAGTTTACCCATATAGACTGCTTGGTGATTTCATTCCAATTCCAACACAATTTAAAGATCCCATGAGATGAAGTACAGACCATTTTGTTTTATGTTACAGATAATTAAGCTCTCCCCAAGCTGTATAATGTTGGCTTTCAGCTCTGGACTAGTTTGCGGTTTTCTCTCATTTCCAGTTTAGTGAATAATCTCATTCGTATAAGTGTATTTTCATGTAAATGGTTTATTATTCTTATTACTGTACATGGCTTATACATTATAATTGACAACTCCCATCATGCACTCACAAGTAGGAATTCGCAGGAATATTGTATATTTTACCCATCTGCTAACCACCTGCAGACCATGCTGATCTCGCTGGAAACGTATGGCTTTTGTTTTTTCATGCTCGGTGGGAAATTTTTATATTAAGAAGAAAAACAACTCGTGGACAGAATTTAGTTAACTCATACTGAGCAAAAAGTTGGAGTGAGATGGAAATTCACTCTCCCCACCCTCCCTCCCTAATCTCCGCTGCTATACTGTTGGTGAACTACCTAAACCACATCTAATGCAGGTTTTAGGGTTTCTAGAACAAGAATGGTTGGTACCAGACCAGTCGTGTTTAGTTTGTTTATTTCTCAGTTTATTCAAAAGAGATTCTATCCTATTGCAGCAGATGCTAACCTTCACACTGCATATTTATATCTGACTCTAGTTCCCATGATGCTCAGCTGGTGCATCATGATGGGAATTGTAGTCGATTATTTTAAATACTGGCCTCCAGTTTAGAGTATGTCATTACAGACATATCGGCATATTCTCTTCCAGAACAATATACTAATACAATACTAATGCCTCCTGCCAATGGATCTGATTGGGTTACAGCTATTTTAAACACTGGCCTCCAGTTTAGAGTATGGGTGCAGTAATTCTGTCCTGTTGGCACTGTTCCGCTGTAATGATTACCAATTCCTCCTTTCTTCCACCAGGTGTATGAAATTATCCGTAAGGAGAAGCATCGCCAGACATTCGGCCTTGAACTCATCGCATCTGAGAATTTTGCCAGCTGTGCCGTTCTACAGGCCTTGGGCTCCTGTATGAACAATAAATACTCAGAGGGTTACCCGGGGCAAAGGTGAGAGGGCAGTCCACAGTCCGTGGTTTCATTATTCCTGCTGTATTTCATAACTCCAACTGTAAGTGAGGCTACTGGGGAAAATACAACAGGTCAATTCCTCCTCCCTCAAACTCTGACCTGTCCTGTGAGGTTTGTGATTAATTTGTAATGTTGGATCATAGCAGTCACTCATTCAGTAATATGGTTGCTCCCACCAATTTTCTTTTACCTAGTGAATATAATATAGAGCGCAGTAAACACTCCAAGGACACTCCATCACCATGACTAATCTTAATGAAGTTGTTATGGTATATAAAGGTCCAGGGTGTTGTCTTATTTTTAACAAAGTGCTGATCACAGTGTATGTCCTCCTGGCCACTCTGCTTCACTGCAGAAACCTTTCAGTAATGTCTGTGATAGGCTGAGAACATTATAATGTCTCATAGCCCCCTCTCCCAGTGCCATGGTTCACCGTTGTATGTGCAGATATTTCTGTCTATTTACATGTGTGTGAATTGCATGTATGACTTTCAGTAGAACCTGTCATTGGATAGGGTTTTATGATATGTTTTCTTTTAAACAGTGAATGATAGTTAATTTACAGCCAAATTTTATAATTCATACAAAATCGCTGAGTTGGTAAAGTTTTCAATCTCCCCTAATTAGGCTGAGATTTTGTAATTAAATTTGCAAAAAAAAATGTAAAGTACACTGCACTCCAAAAACAACTTTGCTGTGTTTATGCCTTTAATTCCGCTTTAATCGCCCACAGGGACCTTCTAGAGCAGGGGTTCTCAACCCAGTCCTCAGGACCCCCTACCAGTCCAGGATTTGGGGATTACCTGGGTGTGTCTCAGGTGTTTAGAAAAAGGGAAAAAAACACCTTAGACTGTAAGGTGTTTTTTTTTTTCTAAACACCTTCGACACACCCAGGTAATCCCTAAACCCAGGACTGGTAGGGGGTCCTGAGGACTAACGTTGAGAACCTCTGTTCTAGAGTCTTTTGCACCTGGTAATAGCTATTTAATGATCTCTTTCAGAATATTCACCCCAAGGAGTGTTGCAGGGCTGATAAACACATTGGGTATTTAACAAACAGGAATGTTCAGAATTCCTGAGCTGTGGATAAATATACACCAGGTGTGGGGTACCAAAACTGCACCAAACCTGAATCACTGGGAAATGATACTAAATAGATACACAGGCTGTTCGTAGAAATCTTAAAATAAACTATCCAGAGTCAAGCAATTTCTCCTAAATAAAACACTTATGTCAGCTGATCAGAGATCATTAAATACACGTGAACTTATTCTTTTATAAACCGGCACTGTCGCAAAGAATCTTTATTAAAGCCTTATTAAGAGGGAGTCTGTTTACAAGACATTTCAGTGTAATCAGAAGGACTACTTTGTCTTTTGTCCAGGCTTTTATCTGGCATAATGTGATAAAATATAAAATTATATGAAGCACTGCTTTGTCTTTTGTCCAGGCTTTTATCTGGCAAAATGTGATAAAATATAAAATGAGCATCTCACAGCCTCTGCCTGCTATGTCTTGCCAACTCCCATCTGAAGCTACGTGAAATGTATCGCATGATGGCTCACTCTTCCTGTTATATGAGGGATTGTGTGTTTATGAAATCCACTCTCTAGGTTGAAATGTTTATGGCCTAGACTCGTAGTATTCATTTTCTATAAACCCCACAAGCTTGGGAGGAAAGGGTTAATTACTGCTTTCTCTATTGGGACAGGTACTATGGAGGTACAGAGTGTGTCGATGAGCTGGAAAGGCTATGTCAAAAGAGAGCCCTGGAGGTGTATGGCTTGGACCCACAGAAATGGGGTGTCAACGTGCAGCCATATTCTGGTAGGAATTGACATGCTGTGCTCTTTGAAAGCAATTGAGATAAATAAGTGATATTCTTGAAACCTTTTTTTTTTTTTTTCACATCACAGAAGTCTTGTGCTTTCAGGAAGATGATATATAGAATGTAAGTTTTCATGGAATGGGCAGAACAAACTCCATCAGGATTATGCAAGTGTGAATTGTAGGGAATGGAAAATTCTAAGTGATTTTCACATTTTAAGCCAAATGATCAATTGTGGGGGGAAAAAAAATCTCCAAGTCACTTATGGATTCAGATAACTATTTAAGCCTAAACTTTGAATTCCTGTCAATTTAGTGAATAACCCAGAGTTATTTGTGAGTAGGCAGATCAGGATTTCCACGTTGGCAGTTCCCGGGTTCAATGCGGAAGGCTTACACCTTGCGTGCAGACCTGTATATTCTTTATTCATGGACCCTGTGTTTCAATGCCTAGATCAGCATGTCCCAGAGACGCAGTCCTGCACACTCATTGTGTTAACCCCGAGTTACTGCTCTTCCTGGTTACATCATGTCCGTTGCTTGACTTCAGGTTCCCCTGCCAATTTTGCTGTGTACACTGCCCTTGTGGAGCCCCATGGGAGGATCATGGGATTGGACCTGCCAGACGGAGGACACCTGACCCATGGCTTCATGACAGAGAAGAAGAAAATCTCTGCCACGTCCATCTTCTTTGAGTCCATGCCATACAAGGTATGGTAGATATTGCCCACCATTGTCTGATAGGGTACAGGTGCAAGGTATTTTAATTGAATTGCATTGTGGTGGAAAAAGAGAACGGGATTTTGTTACTTATTGAGCTTTTTATTAATGGGTGCCCAGATCTGCCTTTATTATTAGCAGTTACAATGATTTTCCATCATTACTTGTCAGGTCTCTGTGTGCATCTTTGAAAATCCTCTTCCATCATCCCCTTAAGTAGTATTGATGCTTTAATTAATTATCTCACTCTGTCCCATAAGGGCCGTATGTGACTCCTGCTTATTTATTTATCACTGACCGCTCTACCAGCTTGTGGATACTAAGCAGTTTGCCTGAAGGCCAGGTTATACCAGAGCACTCTCTCTAAGCCACAGGTTGAAGGATAACATGGAATGTTATTAGTTAACACGTGAATGATAATATCCTTGGTTTCCTTAAAGAATGGTAGGCATTTTATATACGTATATTTAAAGTCTATCGCGGTATTAAAATAGACTTTTCACACAATTCTAGCAGCACAGACTGTAACAGACTGCATATTGCTAAAATCTTACTGTAAGGCTTAATCCTAATCCGTAAAAATCCAAACTATTGAATATCCTTTATACACACTTCTATGCAGAACTCCCAAATGCTTGGTGTATTATTACAGCTCCTTGTAGTGCTTTTGTTTACTTGTGTGCCTGGGCACCTTCCCCTTTTTGGAGGCAGAGGCTATATGACAAAAAAATGGATTAGCATCCTTTAATCAATACTTGCGTGTTTTGTGCTTTAATCTACAGGTGAAGCCCGATACAGGTTACATAGACTACGACAGGCTAGCTGAAAACGCTCGCTTATTCCATCCCAAGCTGATCATTGCTGGTAAGTTTTAAAACTGCAGGAACGCAAACCGCCAATAGGGGCCAAGTGCTGTAATCTAGAACTTTAAAAAGGTTATTCACTTGCGTGTAATTGTCACAAATTCAAAGTGAATTTTAAAACTGAATGCACGACTGACTTGGAGAATAATTTGGCTATTATGACCGTAAAATGAGAAATTCACTTTGAATTCCCGACAATTCACATTTTAGTGCTTTACCCTGCCGGTACTCTCAGGGACAGAACACGACAGAAGGACCGGTATTCTACTGCCATGATGACTATCCTTGGCAAATCGGACATCTGTGAATGATATTTTCTGTGAAGCCTAGCCAGTATGCTGTTGATTTTACAGCAGCCTATTCATATAATAAGTAGGAGTTTATTTTTTTTTATTTGTTTGCTCTTCCCATTTAGGGGTCAGCTGCTACTCGCGAAACCTAGACTACGCTCGCATGCGGGCCATTGCAGATGAGAATAGCGCAGTCCTCATGGCTGACATGGCACATATTAGTGGGCTGGTGGCTGCTGGAGTGGTTCCCTCTCCTTTTGAACACTGCGATATCGTATCCACAACAACTCACAAAACGCTACGAGGCTGCCGGGCAGGGATGATCTTTTACCGTAAAGGTGTGTTGGGGGTTGGTGTGGGAGCCAAGAAAGCGCTAATGCTGTGTCTTGAAAGTAACTGTAAAAGCCTTACTGAAATGAAGTTTCATACTGTGCGTTTCACAGTACTTTGCGTACTGTGCGTTTCACAGTTTTCTTCTCCAACCTGCAGCAGCGCAAGCCAATCACACATTATTTTGTAAACCCTTTTTTTTTTTTTTTTTCTATGTTTCTAATAGTGTAACATGTTCAAGAAAATATACTTGAACCTTATGTGGTTTGCCTGAAATACTTACATGGTATGTGATGTTTTCTTGTGCCCAGGTGTTCGTAGCGCGGACCCAAAGACCGGGAAGGAGATCATGTATAACTATGAGAATCTGATCAACCAAGCAGTCTTCCCTGGACTTCAGGGGGGCCCTCATAATCACGCTATCGCAGGTACGTGGAATGAAGAGTCACTTACAGCCTGAAAGGGTTTAGGTTTCTCTCTTTTTTTTTTCTTCAGCCTTTGTAAAGGGAAGCAGTCACTTTTCTAAAAAATTGCAGCATTGAATAGATGTTCAAAATCATCTGTGAAAATGTATTTTTACTTGTGTTAACCTTTATTCATGTGCTGCTGCTTTATGATAAAATTTAGAAATTGACATCCGAATCGACACATTTTGAAAAGGAGGAGAACCTGAATTATTGGTTACTTTCCCCTCCTCTATGTACATTTCTCCATACAGTCTGCCAGGAGCAATGGACAAAGCTTACAGCAATGATTGGCAGGGAGTTGAGGTAAAATAATGAGCTCACAAATACATATGTATTAACTATAGGGATAAGTTAATATAATATTAAAAATCCTGGGAAGTTATTCATTACTTTTTGTAACTATATGATAGCACCGTTTTCTGTCTGGTTTAAGTTGACCGTATGAACTTGCAACTCATGCTAAGAATTCCATAATCTGATGTGAGTAAAATGCAGCTCTTTGCCATGCGGTGACCTGCAAACATTGAGACTGGCCATAAAACTGCAGTTAAAAGTTGTTTTCGAGAAGGATCGGCAGAAACTGTGTCAGAGGGCTGTGCAGATTATTGCCAGCTGCAGGATGTCTGGGCAAAAACAATGCTACTGAATCTTTTACTACAGGGCTGGGGAATCTTTGGCCCTCCAGATGTTGTGGACTACATCTCCCTTGATGCTTTAAGAGCATTATGGCTGCAAGAGCATTATGGGAGATGTAGTCCAAAACAGCTGTTGGGCTGAAGGTTCCCCATCCCTGTTTTACTGGGTTGAGAAGTGCAGCGGACATAAAGGCTCACTTACCTCTTCAGCACTCCTGTATTCAGACAATCATTATCCTGCACTCTGCATTTGCAGAGAATGCTGTACACTTATTATTCCTTCTACTGAAACAAGAGCTTGGTGGTATACAGTGTGTACAAACACCAGTGTGCAATCCTCTAATATTCACAAAAAGGGAACGGTGAGACATAGCCAAACCATTAAGCAATATCTTAATGGTGGAACGTGCAAAAAAATGAATGACCTTTATAGTTCTACTGGGAACAGATGTTTCTCATAAACAAATAAGAAATTTAGTGTAATCTGTGCTGGTAAAATATGTGTATAGTGTAATTCTCTCAAAGGGCAAATCACATGATATGGAGCCAAAAATCAAAGGGATCCTGGTAGTATAGGAGTTGGTTTTTAACGGTTCCTCCATAGACAAAGCATTTTTCCCCTCAGCCATTAGTCGCTAGTGACAATGATTGACAGCGGTAGTTCTCCCTTTTTGTTTTAAATAAATATACACATCTATATCTTTTGACTGCGTTTGAATTTAAGGAAAATTCTAACCTTTTTTTATGAGCATTTTATAAAGATTTTATCTTAATGAAATGCTTTTTTTTTTGGGAGGACACTGCCAATATTAATAAGAGGGTAGTTTCTCTTACATATTGTTGTTCAGCACAGAGGTAACTGTCTGGAATTGACCGGTGAATTTAATAGTTCAGGTCAAAATTCCCCAGCTCAACTATTTTGGTGTAGAATCGGAAATCTGACAATACGGTGTTTAGTGAATAAGCCCTCGAGTGTAAGACATGGTTGACTTCCCTAAATTTTGCAAAATGTTTACAATATGATGCTTTATGTAAATGTAAATTTTTATTTCTTTGCTCTTTTTGTCAGGAGTGGCAGTAACTTTAAAGCAAGCTTTTACTCCAGAGTTTAAACTCTACCAGAAACAGGTTCTTGCCAACTGCCAGGCGCTGGCGGCTGCTCTGGAGGAGCTTGGGTACCACATCGTTACTGGTAAGAACCAAGAATCCCTATTCGTGTTGGGCTTTCCAAAGTGATATTCTATCAAACAGATCAAATGTACACCCCGTGTAAGTGACGGGTTAATGGTGAATGATGTAGGATTATCCTATAAAGCACTATTACTCGGATTGGACACTACTTCCCTTCAGTCTGATCACTTTATTTCAGGGGGCTCTGATAACCACCTCATTCTGGTCGATCTTCGGAACAAGAAAACGGACGGTGGGAGAGCAGAGAAAGTGCTTGAAGCGTGCGCCATTGCCTGCAACAAGAATACCTGCCCAGGTATGGGGCTCTGGGGATAGATTGGGCATAGTGGAGTATGTGAGATGTTTCCTGTAAAGCAGCACACACCCCTCCCCCATGAGATAATCTCTTTAGGTACTACTTTGTCTTAGTATTTATCTTACGCTTCACAAAAGGCACAGCTACTTTTGTCAAGTTTTGTAATTTTTTTTTCCCTGTAAGTAAAAAGGCTCTGTCTATTCAGGATCCAACTGTATCACAGGATCCTTAATAGACTTCAGTGTTGTACTCTCGCTCGTGCGCAAGAGTACAAAACTAATATGGGCTCCGCCAAAGATCAATAGGATCGTCAGAGAGACCATGGCGGCAGCGGCAAGGGACAGGTTCAAGTAAGTATAGCTCTTCTTTTCCTGCACCCCAGACCACCTGACACCTAGTGGAACAGTCCCCAATTGTGCAAGATCCAAGATGGTGACAGAACCACTTTAAGTGATGTCACTGGTTCTGATAGGATGGGGTTGAACTTAATAAACTTTTTTTTTTTGGGGGGGGGGGGGTTTATGGTTTTTTTTTATTATTATCAACCTATACCCTTTGAACCTTGTCAGCCACATTGTGCTAGAAAATATGAATATTATTCTGCTACACACTCTCTATAATCTTGTGTAGTCACATTTGTTTTATGCAGAAATCGCTCAGCCTGTGATTGTGCCATTTCAGGGGACAAGAGTGCTCTACGGCCTAGTGGCCTCCGGTTTGGAAGCCCAGCCCTCACGTCTCGTGGATTTCGAGAAGCAGACTTCAAGAAAGTGGCGCACTTTATTCATAGAGGTAAATGTTAACCAATAGCTCTCTAGTAGGGCTGGACATTTATAGAGAACCAGTATAGGACCGTACAATATATAGTTGGCACTAAATAAAAAAATAAAAAAAGTTACTCTGCTGCTCCCAATTTAGTGCATGTAGAATTATTTTTTTAAGTTGGTAAGATTTGCCATGAACTTACAATCTAATGGCAATGAAATGTTTAAAGGGGATCTATCAGGCCCTACAAACGCATTTGATAATACAGGAGATAAATATTGACACTCCAACCCTTGAAAGGAACACTCAAGTCTTGGGAATACAAACTTCTGTTCCTTTAGTGATCCTGGTGTCACCCATCCTGAAGCTCCCTTGGTGTTGTTCACCTTTTCTCAGAGGAGCATTGCATTACATGTGCAGCAAGTGTCCCACCGGCTTCCCATAGGAAAACATTGAATCAAAGCTTTTTATGAGGGCTTCCGCATCAGATGACGGAGTTGTTGTTGTATTTTTAACTGCGTGACGCAGAAGCGCCTCTAGTGGTGGTCTGTATAACAGCCACTAAAGGTGGACTCAATCATGAAATTGTAACTTAAAAACAAACAAACCAAAAAAAAAACCTACACTGTTTTACATTGCAGTGTTTAAAGGACAGAACCCCTTTGTTGAGATGAGGTGCATTGGTTGGCTTTAGTGGTCCTTTTTAAATATTAAAAACCAGATTTCACAGGGTAAGTTCCTGCACAGGAATAAAGGCATCTGAGGTTTCTTATCTAAAATAGGCGTTCTTATATTACAGGCATTGAGCTGACGCTGGACATTCAAAATGATCAAAATCCAAAAGCCACTCTGAAGGAATTTAAGGAGAAACTTGCTACAGATGACAAGTACAGGGAGAAAATCTCTTCCCTCAAGGAAGAGGTGGAGAAGTTTTCAGGTTTATTTCCTATTCCTGGACTCCCTGATCTTTAAATGGGCTTTATTTTAATTTGTATTTGTGTTGACTGACAGATATTACCAACTGTTTTGACTCAAAATCTGAGCTGTCCTTTCTATCAAGTTATTTCTTAACAACTGTATCTCTCTGCTTGTTTTGGTCTCGCTACTGTGAATACTGACTTGATATTTAGAAAATATTCTGCTGCTAAGATAACTGGCCAAAAAAGTGAAACTGACTACCTTGTAAGAGGCTGCCTCAATCTCTCTTCTAAAGAATGAATGTTTCTACTTTTCTATAAACTGATGTGTAATTTTAATTGTAAACCAGGAGTGTTTTCTTCTAGCAGAAGACATGAGACACACTAATAATATTGTAACGGTTATATGGTACATACTGTGTAGGGTAAGTGGGCTGCAGACACAATAAAACTGCGACTGATCACATAAACTGTCCCGTATATCGGCATTGTATACAATTCATTCCTTGAGTGCCAGAAGAAGGCAAAGCAACAAATTCACCCACTGTTGATCTTTATCTCACACTTGATACATCAGGTTTTGGACGTTTTTTTCGTTCTCTCACTGTAGATTTTAATTGTAGTTTAACACGGTGTATGTGAATAAGAAATGTTTTACTCTACACGATAAGTGCTGCTTTTAAACTGTTCTTATTTCCATCAAAAGTAAAACTTATCACAATGAGACTGGTGATTTTTTTCCAGCTTGTCTTTAGGTGATCACATAAAACATTACTTTAATTACTGTCCTCTGATCTTGATTTTAAACAACTTTTTTCTTTATACTGTTTTAGTGTTCATGTGAAGTCTAGTTCCCCCTGCAGGAAAAATATTATACTAGTTTACATACGTTTTTTCCCCCCTCACATTTTTACTGCTCTTCTGGGAGAGAACCTGGACAGTCTAGTGAAACTCCTACTACTTTGACCACACTCAAACCTTGAACAGTATAAACGTCTATATAAGTGGCATTGGACCCAGTTTGACGGTCCAGTCTTTACATTTCTATTTTCTTCCAGTATAGTAAAATATATAAAGTCTGAGTTTTCCAAATGTCTCTGAAAAATGTAAATAATACGTGCATGTCACTGATCAATTCTGTATGGTTAAACACCATTGCAATCATGCAGGCTTATCCACTAACGTGGGAATGATCAGGTATCAACAGTGGTTTACAAATTTTAGCCCAAATTAGACACATTCTTCAAGGCAGTTCTCAGCTTTTTTTCGTCCTAAAATTTGACTTCATGACAATTAACACACATCCCTGAATGTAAAACCCCTTTGGCTGGACAGTCAAAGAACCAGAAGTGAAATTAAGTGCCCGGTATTGGAAAAAATTGCACGTTTATTCACAAAAACCAACTGCACAAATGGGACTCAGAAGAGGCTTAAACATTCTTTATTCTGACTGGTCTCCAGCTCTGCAAAATTAAACACAAAGTATGCATACATGCAGCATTTTGAGCAATGATGCTCACATATCTAAGGGCCCACACATGCACCATCCTTTCCCTTGGCACTGCCACCCTGAAATGCCTAAACTAGGACAATTCACACGGCAGAATTTCCTTTCCATGCCACCAATTACTTCCACCCCAGGCAATGGTAAAGTTGGGTTAAATTGTATTAGGACTGAGGTCACTGGTCACAAAGGACAATTCAGATTCTTCAGGGCAGCAGTGCCATCTCTGGCATAAACACACTTTATTTCCCCAGCAGCTAACAAAATAAATACATTTCCCAAAACATAAGTTCATATAATCATTTGTGCATAAAGTTGATTTAAAAAGTACATGATAATTTTTTTTGTAGGGAGGGGAAGCTTTCCAAGCTTCTAAAAGTTTCACAGTTTTACAAAAAATTAAGTCACAGTGAATTACAAACAAACAGAAAAATACAGTTGGACGCAGGGCTTTGGATCACAATAAGTGGTTGTGAGTGACATGCCACTAGAAGCGCTTATTGAATGAAACAAACTGGGGCTGTTGACAGGTCAGATATGTTATGGTTCCTTCACTACCTGAAGACAACTCAGTTATTTCAGAGGAGAATAAAAGATCACACACAAAAACAGCTGTGCATTACCCAAATCATGGGGTAAATAAAAAAAAAATTATCTCACGTATGCCCTAAAATCAGGACTAGGCTACCTTCAGCACTCTTTTGTGGACATCTTTGCTGATGCTTTGCCAGAATTATGGCTATAAGTATTAAGGGAGATGTCGTCAACAACAGCTAGAGTACCAAACATTTCCCTGCCCTAGATAGTTTTTGTGCAACCCCATAACTCACTTTGAGAAAATACTGGACATACCAAGCTGGTTATGGTGCGTAGATTGCCTATTTAAGAAGACACCGAGTTTCCCAACTCAAATTAGGGCTTTAGGGTTATTCACCAAAGTGCCTCTAAGTGGAGACAATCACTACCCACTTTACAACGGTCTTTAAACCGATGGGCAGTCTAAAAAAAAAGTGCTGCTCTGCAGAATGTAGAAAACAATGTCAATTCATGAAGCAAGGAAGTATAACTAGAATTGATTTTAATTACTTGATTTCTCACTCCAATCATACAGCATGCCATCTCTTTTTATGTGCTGTTCCACAGCATAGTGCGTTTATGGGCCCAACTAGGAGACTAGCAAATTAAAGTGACTTTCAGAAGAAAGATGGCTTGAGAATGAAAACATTTATTCTAACTTTACCAAGCTCTTAAATCAGTTATGCAGTTTCGTTTCATCGTTTAAACAGGTGCCTGCCTGTAATTTGCCATTTTAAACAAACCTCAAACTGCACCATACAATATCCAGGACAGGCATAAGAAAATCTTATTGACTCCATATATGTGAGGTGAGTTAATCAAATAGTGCACGTCTGCTGCAACGAATGGCACATTAAATATATAGCAGAACTAGAACAAGGGTTGGGTTTAGCAGCTGGACGAAGGAAAGCCGGCTTCACTGTATTCTACTAGACATCACTTTTACAAGCCGAAGGGAAGCACATGGAAAATGTCATCTTGTAATGTATAGAATTCACGAGCTGCTGAAGGGTAATCAAGTAACTAATCAATGCAGCTCCTTGACAATCTCTGGGCTCACACTTTCTGCTAGCCATTTGCAAGGAGACATTCACCACTGGTGAGTGTTGCATGGCCCTCCAGGCTTGCAGCGGCAATGAGCTTTTAGGTCTGGCTAGTAGCAGGGGTCTTGAGTTTATTCCATTTCTGCTTCATATGAATTCTGCACACTGCAAGGCAGTACTTTTTAGGTCTGTGTCAGATGACATTTTGGATTCAAAAACATTGGCAAGATCCACTGGTTGATTAAAACCCCAATTTAAAAAAAAACTGCTTGTGAAAAGTTGGAAAAATAAAACATTTACATTAACAAGAGACCAGATAGTGACAGGAGTTTGTATACATCAGTCCAAGTGACAAATGTGTTGGACCTGTTCAGTGTGATGTACAGGATAGTTATCTCCTTGGTAAATAGCCAATGGTAATACGCAGAACATCCCAGTGTATTGATATCGATAAACACAGGCCTCCACCAGGAGCACTCGGTCTCTCTCTTTGATTGGCCAACACACAGGTAAAGCTGTCCAATCTACTGAACTGCTTAGTTAATAGTATAAGCAGAAATATAATGAACCGCATTAATGTTATGTATTAGAGCCTGCACCAAGGTTACCATGACTTGCACACCGACTTAGGGGTCAACACAAATCAGTTTGTCAGACAGCAATTACAATTAAATAGTTGGAGGGACATTTAACAACAACAAAACATTTCCTGAATGTAGTATATATAACAAAGTGTAGAGTTATTCATGCCTTCAGCCCCCACTAGATTAGAGAACAGATGCTTTATAAAATCATACCACGACTGACACTTGATAAATTTGGCAAGTCACCCATAAAGAAATTCAAGAACTTAATCCTATTAATAACTCATATTACAAAATCAAAATTAGAAGACTTGTACATGTAACAATTAGTGCAAAAATATGATCTTAAAATATGTAGATCATTAAGTAACTTTGTATGGCTATTCAATATATCCTCAGATGGTCCAAATAAACATTTGAAACATATTTTAATTCTACAGCGATTCAATGGTCTTTCTAAAGCCAGTTTTAAATACTATTCCTGACCTTTTGATTAGTATGTAGCTAAATGAATTGAGCTAATATGACGTAAACGTTCAAAGAGCAGTGAGATGTTACAGGACTAGCAGTAGCTGTGCATTAGTTTAGTTTTTCCAGCTAGGACATAGATCAGTGCTTTTAAAACAGAGACATCATCATGGGCAAGGTTCATCCCTTTAACAGCAATTGTTTTCAAGGTAAAATAGTTAAATAACACTATTGTGACTTGCAAAGAGATGAACAAATATTCTTACATCATAGTAACAATGCCTTTCCAAATACAAATAAAAAATAATAATCACGATTTCATGCCTTAGCCCAGTGCAGGCCCAAAATTAAATTATAGCAGTTGGTATAAAACTTCACCATTTTAATGTTAAAATGGACTAAATTAAACTGTGTTTACAGTCAACACGTGGAGTATAGATAAAGAAAAAAAAAAAACAATGAAAATTTCTACAGAAAATAAATTTTTCTGACTTGCTTCAACATAATTTAAAAATAAGTGTGTCACTGCAACATGACGTGACAGCGCTGTCAAAAATCAGGGACATAAATACAAAAATGCCTTTTTGTTCCTCTTGTCTTTCCTTGGCTGCCTGAACTTTATTGAAATACACTTCTCACAGTTCTCTGCAGAGAATTAAAGGGAAATGTAGTACATCAACACTCCAAGGGATGATCTTGTGGATGTCCTGATACACACTTTGTGTATTGCAGGTTATGTGTTTATGACATTCTTCAGGCTCTACATTAAAGGAACACAAATATGTATTTCTGACACTATAGTGTTAAACTATTTATTTAGGTCCCCACTCCCTTTAGAGCTCAGTTAAAAGGCGATTTTACTAATTTGTTCCCACGCCAGTCTCACTCCGCCTCCATGGAGGATATAATCAGTCTTGATAATCTCAGCCAATCCAATGCTATCCCAGAGGAGGCTATTGCGGAGGCACTGAACCCCATAGAGATGCATTGTACATTCAGTGCCTCCATGCAGGGCGTGGAGATGAGTAACGTAGGTCATGCACTCTGTGCAGCACTGGACTAGGAAGCACCTCTAGTGGCCATCTGAGTGACTGCAACTAGATGTGCTACTAGGCAGGTATGTAAACACTGCCTTTTCCTAAAAAGAATGCAGGGACAGGTTACAGAAACCAGAACCACTATACTGGTAGTGGTGCTGGTTTACTTTAGTGTCCCTTTAATACTGTAAGAAGGTGAACACTAGAGTGGCCAGAAGGCAACTTCCCCAGGTCTAATTGACAAAGCATCATGGGAGCAATAGTTCTAGAAGGCTGGAAGCTGCCTTTTGGCCACTGATACGATCATATCAGTCTTGATATAATAATCTAACTTCTTCAGTGATATTTACAATAAATATTCTATAATCGGAAGTGTATGGGTAATAGAAGGAGCAATGCAAAGAACACTGGCGAACTCCCTGGTAAAGGTTAGTGCAATATGGGGCCACGTCTCCCACAATTTCACTGGAACTGAGAACAGAAAGGAAGTGGTTGTGTGAAGCCTTGCCAGGTACACGAAATACAAATTAACAGCTGCAGTGAGATGCTTAAAATAATCTATAAACAGGTCTGCCCCACAGAGATTCAGGCTTAGTAAAGATGTCGATCAGAACACATATCAGTAAATATGCTGTAATGCAAATAAAGGTTTTTGCAAAGCATTAAACAAATAGCTAAGGTGCCGTTTTAAAGCATGACCTCTTTCTGGAGTGTCCCAAATGTAAATCAGAACTGCTAATTATTCAACTGTAGTGCTGTGTCACCAAGGGACTCTAATCACAGTCAGCCAAGGTCTGTTAGCACACACATTACTGGGTTTCTGCTAGAATATACTGTATACAAAATATAGGTCTTATTTACACAGCTCATCAAATGAAATATATCTCCGACAAGGGCATTACCTTACAGTGTGACGAAATGTGCAGTTCAACGTAGTGCTGGTAGCTGTAACCATGTACAATGCCAGACTCCATGTAAAATGCACAGTGCTGGGTTACAGTTAGAAAGCACAATGCATTCTGATTAGATTCTATAGTGCTGGTTCCTCTTAGAAAGCACAATGCAAGATTGCTGTTAGTTTATTCTGTAACATCAGGAAGATTTCGGTTCTGTTGAATATGTTTCAGGGCAATCCATATTGCAAAACAAAAAAACTAAATATAGTAATATAAACTGAGGATGATCTGTGTTGGAGCAGGGATAGCTAATGCCTAGTGCTGTTGATAAGCTTCAATGCCTATGACTTATCACAAGAATATCTAGACTTTAACTTGCCATCATGTGGAGAGGCCATCAAATTTTCACTTTTTTTTTTGTTTAAAGTTTATTACATTTACTGAAAAAAGGTTTTTTGGTTTCTTTTTTATTATCTACCTGAGCAGTTATGTTGGGTCAGATTCTACTATTATCTGAAAAACTGCTGCTCAACCTAAATTGCCGCACGAAGCAATCAAAGCAGATAATATAATCTGACCTAGATGCCTGCTCACACAGAGAAAGTGATTTTTTTTTTTTCCCTAAAAAAACAAACCACTAAGTTTCCTTAAATCGAATAAAGATTTAAAAATAAAAATGAGAAGTGAAAGTATGACAGTTGTCCTTTAAAGGTACACTGTAGGCAGTGTAACTGCTTCATCTCATTGAAGTGATTATAGAATATGAAGCCAAGCACTGTTAATGTTTTACTGCTAAAGAGTTTCCACAGCAATCCTTATCCTTTGTGCTGCATGAGCTAATGAAGAAGCATTAGCCTCAGCAAAAGTGGGCAGCAAAGATTTACTGATCGTGTGAACTGGCCACTTTCAGCCTTTTACAACACCCATTGCTGATCTCTATTTGTATGGGTAGAAGGAAGTATATTCTCTGCATTAGTCACGCCTCCAATAAAGGCGGGGCTGTGAGAGGCCAAGGACTCATTTAGTGTAAAACTATTTGAAAATAGTTTAATACTGAAAGGACAGTGCCAAAGTATCCAGGCACTATAACCAAGTCAATGAGATGAAATATTTACAGACAAAATGATGCGGCACAACCTCTAACAGAGGTTTAAAAAGCAAATAATATCCATTCACATGGCATAGCCAAACTGGCTTCCAATGGCTAAGAAAATGATCACTCCCTGTATCTAGACACTCTGGGTAATACTCGGTGACCCACCTGGCTGCGCTGGCATTCTGCTTTCTCAGTAGTATGTGTTCAGATAACCGGTACCATAAAATTATATATAAACATACACAAAACAACACAAACCATCAACTAGATAAACTTCCTCAACTATATATCCTGGCTTGTGGTGCAAAATTGTCATGCTCCATTGTTGGGTCTGCATCCGTAAGTCACCCACAGCCTCTCTGAGAGAAGAAAGTACTTAAATGGCATCGTGGAGGGTCAGATTTTGTATAAAAAGCTAGGGATATAGTCGAACCTGAGAACAGGGAGGAGTTGCGTTCCTGAGGATCTCAGATAATGCATTTTGAGAAGCTCGGATAGGTATTCCACTATCCTACTGTCCTCCTGGGAGAGGCCAAGCAGCTGGTGTAGAAAGACAGCCCTCCGCTGAGCAATAGACTCTTCGCTCTCTTTCTCATGGATTGCGAGATGAGCGTGAGGGCAGAATGTGAACAGGAAAGCCTTGGAGCTCAGCTGTGTTAGCATACATTGCACGTGCATGTAGTATGTGCTGCCCTTTCTGATTTGTGTGCGATGGTCAGCCATTCTTTGAAGGAGGGTACCCTTATACACAGGACAGCGGAGTGTTTTGTTGTCTGCATCCAGGACACTGGCATATCGGCTATACCGGTTCAGGGAGTGCATGATGTGAGACCCGGATGGAGAGGCTTCTCTATAGCACAAAAACATTAGAAGCAATACAATTAAATATATATTATTTGAACAAGGAGAAAATCTAAAACAAAACAATACAGTGATGAGCAAATTTACAGAAAAATTAGTCCTTGAGCAGGCACTCAGCCAAACAATGCCAGGGTATTCTTGAAAACGAGAGAAATCTCAATGTATCCATCCTGGTAAAATGTTTTATAAATAAATACATTTGTGGATGCAACTGATATTATGAATGCAGATTTCTCCAACCCTTTGTGTGAAATAGAATAATGCCCTATTTTCATAATTCTACATGCCACCCCAAAATAAACGTTCAAACAGTGTTATAAAAGACGCTTTGCTTAACTCAATCCAGCACCAGGCAAATCTCCCCGATGGAAGCTCAGGGCTAAGTCACATGTGCCGAGGGCGCAACTTGCACCCGACACAAAATTGAAAATATATCTAAATGTGCATGGTTTCAAGTATTTCCAGACTCCTACCACCGTGATCACTTCAAAAAATAGAAGTGGCCATGGTGGTTGGAATAACCCTTTAGAGTGAACCAGTCATGAAAAGTACACTTTAACAAATAACAGCTCTAAAAGCAATAAATAGATCATTTATCACAAAACAAATAATAAATTGGCAGGAGTGTCCAGGCACAGTCATACCTTCATAGGGTTAAACTGTTTAACCATTAAATTGGGGGTGCTCTAAGTCTATTACCGGGAACGCAGCTAAACTTCAGCCCTACTGCATAAGAGAAGGGAAGTTGGGGGATCATCTGTGTCAGCACTAGAGCCCCAGATTTGGGAATACACCTTTGAAAAACAGTTTAACCACTGAATGTAAGACGGTGCTTGGGCACTACTACTTGTTTCATAACAATTTATATGAACTGAAGTTGTTTTGGGTGTGGGAGTGTTCCTTTAAATTTAAATACAGATATCTTAAAACAAAAATCACTTGTGTACAAATATTAACCTCTTAAGGACAGCGGGCGTTCTATGGCGTCCTTTTTTGGGCAGTCCTAAACGCTGTAGGGTGGCACAGAACGTCTTCGCCGTCCAGGGGACTTACCGGGTCCCCGCCGATCCCATGTCGGAAGTTGCGATCCGGGGGGGCTGCCTGGGAGCCCAAGCAGCCCCCGATCCGGACCTCGAGGGCCATGTGATTAAGGGGTCCTTGTAATCACATGGCCGGAATAGCTGGCTCATACAATGCCAGCAGGGGGACTGCCTGAGCTCTCAGGCTGTCCCACTGCTGCCTGTAAAAAAGTTTTCATCGTTAGTAAAATAAAAAAATAAAAAAAGGTTTAATACAGTAAATGACTTAGATCATATATATATATATATATAATCTAAGTACTTTTATATGCACATACACACACTATTAATCTAAGTGTACTGTAATATTAAATATTAAAATACACTTAATGACTATATATATATATATATATATATAAATAAATAAAATTAAAAAATTAAAAAATAATTGATGAAATAAAATTGAAAAAAAGTTATATACCTGTATACTTTCACTCCAACTGTATTTTGATATAAATATACATCTATATGTAATATATATATATATATATATATATATATATATATATATATATATATATATATATATATATATATATATATATAAAAATTCTAATATATATTTATTAATATTTTTACATGATTAAGGTCATTTCATTAATTACTATTTGAGGGACTTGCCTGACAACCAGGCAGAAAGTCTAGAGAATATGGTACGCAAGCCCTATATTTAACCCTGTAACTTTCCAAGACACCATAAAAACAGTACATAGCGGGGTACTGTTTTACTCAGGAGACTTCGCTGATCACAAATAATAGTGTTTCAAAACCATTAAAAAAAAAAAAAAAATATATATATATATATATATATATATATATATATATATATATATATCACACAACAATGATTGTCTGTGAAAGAGCAGTTTTTTTTGCATTTTTCACACACAAACGGCATTTACACTGATGATATTATTGTTGTGATAAGTTGTAATGTTTGGAAACTCTAATATTTGTGTTCAGCGAAGACTCTCGAGTATAACAGTACCCACCATGTACACGTTTTATGGTGTTTTCAAAAGTTACAGAATTTTCATATTAAAATTCACCAGATTGGTTATGATGCCTTTGAGACCATATGGTAGCCCAGGAATGAGAATTACCCCCATGATGGCATACCATTTGCAAAAGCAGACAACCCAAGGTATTGCAAATGGGGTATGTTCAGTCTTTTTTAGTAGCCACTAGTCACCAACAGTGGCCAAAATTAGCGTCCAAATCTGTTTTTTGCATTTTCCCCTCACACATACAAATTAGAATGCTAACTTTGGCCTCATTCCTAGGCTACCATACGGTCTCAAAGGCAACGTAAACAATCTGGCGAATTTCAATGTGTGTAAACTAAAAAAATTTAATGTGGTAAATTAAGTACTAAAAACTGTACTTGGGGGGTGCTATTTTACTTGTGAGACTTGACTGAATACAAATATGTGCATTTTCACATTGTATTCATATTAAATTATGTTTAATATATAAATATTGATTTGACATGAAAGTCCTGTTTCTCCTGAACAAAATGATATATAATAAGTGTGGTTGCATTTAAAGGGAAACTCCAGTGCCAGGACCCCGCTGATGTCCCTCGGCAGTGGTTTCTGCTCGCCGCCACTCCTCCCAGTGATTATGTAGGCCGGTGGATGAGACTGATCCTGCCAACCAGCCGGGGAGACCTAATGCGCATGCGCATTAGAGCTCGCCATAGGAAAGCACTGAAAATGCTTTCCTATGGGGAACTGAGCTACGCTGGAGGTGCTATAGAGCAGGAAGTGCCCTCTAGTGGCTGTCTAGTAGACAGCCACTAGAGGTGGAGTTAACCGTGCAAGGTAATTATTGCAGTTTATAAAAAACTGCAATAATTACACTTGCAGGGTTAAGGGTAGTGGGAGTTGGCACCCAGGCTACTCCAATGGGCAGAAGTGGTCTGGGTGCCTGGAGTGTCCCTTTAATATGAAAGAGGTGAATTTTGCCTGAACAGACATCCAGCGCAAATTCAAGGTTTTGTTTACGTTTTGATCACAACTTGTACAACTGTCTCAGTCCTCAAGGGGTTAATGAGAGAGAACACAGAGAGAATATACAATAGTGTAATATGTTTAACAATATTGAAAAAAGGTGATAAAGAAAACGGAGGTATTTTAGACTCACATTTGGTAGAGCTATTATGGGAGCTCTACCGTAATTTGCATGGACGGTATAATCCCCGTTTTAGGATTAGAGGTCCAACGTCTTTGGCACTCCGATGGTGTAGTGGTGCAGATAAAAATGGAAAAGAAGAAACTCCAATGGTATAGTAGTTCCAGCTCCAAGTATAAATTAATAAATGAAAGTAATTATACTCACATTTGCTAGAGCAGACAACTTGCTCTAGTATATAGGGCTTGCAGTGGTATAATCCCCACTGTAGGATATGTAGGCCAGGAAGTTGATGATGAAAATAAATTGTATAGTAAAATAGGGTATCACTTTAAAAGATATATTTAGTGATAACACAAGTAAAATAAAATGCTATATAAAATAACACTTATATAGCATTTTATTTTACTTGTGTTATCACTAAATATATCTTTTAAAGTGATACCCTATTTTACTATACAATTTATTTTCATCATCAACTTCCTGGCCTACATATCCTACAGTGGGGATTATACCACTGCAAGCCCTATATACTAGAGCAAGTTGTCTGCTCTAGCAAATGTGAGTATAATTACTTTCATTTATTAATTTATACTTGGAGCTGGAACTACTATACCATTGGAGTTTCTTCTTTTCCATTTTTATCTGCACCACTACACCATCGGAGTGCCAAAGACGTTGGACCTCTAATCCTAAAACGGGGATTATACCGTCCATGCAAATTACGGTAGAGCTCCCATAATAGCTCTACCAAATGTGAGTCTAAAATACCTCCATTTATCACCTTTTTTCAATATTGTTAAACATATTACACTATTGTATATTCTCTTTGTGTTCTCTCTTTGAGGATAAATTATCCACAACTACTAAGAAACATCAAGTGTATGTATATACAACTTATGCAAGGCGCGGTTTCCTCCTTTTTCTTCTATACTGTTTCTTTACAAGGCTGGGAATCCTTGTATCGGTTACTGCTGCCTATTGACTTTCTGTTTTGGAGTGACCACCTGACACATCCCCCCTTTTCTCAAGGGGTTAATAACTTGGGTGTTGCTGATCACTCAGGAAGTTATAACTATTTATATGGGTGTGATTCTCAACACATGTGCTTATTAAATTGCGATAGGAAAAATCTCTTCACAACTAATGCCAAATTCCTGTTCCCTTTTAGTGTATATGACTCATTTGGAGAAAGGAACTAGTTTGAGGGCCATGCAAGCAGTTTATGCAGAAAACTTCAGCGCTTTTAACTTTACACTAAATACTGTACCTTTGAAGTCCAATCAGTTTCCACTTCTGAAAATCTGTGATGTGCAGAGGGGTAGTGACCCAGGGCTTTATAGGTTTGGCAGCAAGTCCACAGCTGGGGACAAATATAGACAGGGCAGTCACAAGTCTTTTAACAAAGGCCTCCTCTTCTCCCAATACTATTAGCGTTCTCCCACTCAAAAGTGAATAAATGGCAGGATGGGAGAAGGGGTACTGTCTGATAAACCTTAATGCATTATGACCAGCTTTCCTTCTGTGACGTTCAGTGGCACCTACAACAGGAGGAGGAGAAGGTGTCCTATCAGAACAAGTAGAAGCACTGCTCTTGTGACTCAATGAGTCGGAGTATTCAAGAGTCAGTTGTTTAGCTTCCCTACTGCTTAATAAATGGCTGGACTCTGGTTCATGATAGGAAAGCACTGGGCAGGCAGGTTCATCAGAAAGATTCTCATCCTTGTCCACAAAGAGTTTCACTTGAAATGTCGGGTCTGAGAATCTGTATGGTTGAGGTGGAACACGAATGACAGTGTCTCCCCCAGCAGGGTCTGGATCTAGGTCTCCATTATGCTGCACAGTGCTTAAATTATCTGCAACAATGCAGCAAGCAGGATCTTCTTGCAATTCATTGACAGGCGTTTCAGATTTTTCATTAGCACCAGCACTGCATGGAGGCTCTCCACTTTCCTCATCTAAACATGGTTCTTCTTCGTTAATGGCGATTTGGTAAGCTGCCCTAAAATCTTCAGGTATTACAGTTTCTGATGTGCATGTGCTAAGTACTTCAATACTGTCCTCACTAATAGTTCTCTTGCCAGCTGCCCTCCTCCGAGGTGGCTGTGGACTTGGATGAAGCCGCATGCATGGTTGACTCTCTGAATGTGTAAGCACTGAAGTAGATCTCTCTGTTCTCAGCACTTCAATGCTGTCACCGCTACTTACGCTCCCTTTGATATCCACATCAAGATATTCAGTAACTTCTGCATTATCACCACTGCCCAACTCCAACTGCTCTGTACAACAATTTTCATTAAACAAGTCCTGTTCAATTTTTATAGGGACTGACTCTACACTTGACTTGTAGGATTCCAAACTCGCTGAAGGTTTAAGAGACTCTGGCTCCTCCAAACATTTGGAATTGTGCAAATTTTGAGAAACTTCCAGTTTATCCTCGTAACGCTTATCAGGCACATTTGGACTCCAAGTGGACACATCTTCAAACAAGAAGTTTGAAATTTGTTGCTGCGCCAACAGGGTATTATCAAGGTGACGCATTAAAAGGTAGCTTATATCACCTCTATACCGTTTTTCTAACCTTGTGAGCAAATCTATTGTTTGTGTAAAGAAGTATACATCAACAAGTTCCTCTAAAGTTTTCAATTTTTTAGCAAAACTTTTGGCAGATTTTGCCATTATGAATTTTGGCGTGTATGCTAATCTAGTAGGATAGGCATTTGCCTCCTCTTCTGGAGGGTTTTCCTCTGTGTCAGAAAAAGTGACAGTCTGTTCAGAATCACTAGTCAGAGTGTCATTGGGCACACGTTCTGGAGAATACGGTTGAAAATCTTCATTGGGTTTCAACTTTCTATACGGATACAACTGTATCTGTTTCAAAAGGTCCTGGTGTTCAATAATCGATTTCTCCACATTGGCAAGTTCGTTGGCCTTGTCAATGGCCTGTGTCGTGTAAAATCCCTTGTCATCCGTCTTCCTCTGCTCTTCCAAGTGGGCCAGCAATATAGACCGGGTGTAATCCAAATCTTTAAGCTTCTTTTCCAGTTCGTTGGCGAACGCCTTTCTGTTACCAGTCTTAAGACAATCCGAGGCCTTGGAGAAGTCATTGGAGAGATCCAAAAACAGTTGCATGATCTTCTCCTCATCTGCGGAGATATAGGCCATGCAGAAGGGTCGCACGAAACCCCGCGCCTCCAAGTCATACAGTGTCAGGTGATGGACGTAAGCGAATGCCCCTTCCTTGGAGTCCCCCAGGACCACCTTGGAGTCCTCCACGAAGTTGAGTTTTGGGTAGGAGGATCCAGGTGGGTGCCCAACAAAGGAGGCTTGGTAGTCCACAGACATGATGCGCAGGGAGAAATAGTTGAGGTCAAAGACCCCTCGGACGCTCTGGTCCTCAGGGATGGTGAGCAGGGGCTGGGGCCCCACCTGCTCGGAGAATTCAGAGATGAGGATAAAGTCCCTGGTGAATTTGGCCCCTGAGAGCCTGGACCAGGGGCTGCTATCCGGGTCAGGGAAGGGGAATAGGGGCACTGTGTACTCCTCGGGGAGCCCAGGGGGGCTCTGCAGCTGTTCCTCATACTCCTCCTCCCTCGTGAAGGCCACCAGGTCCGGGGACCCAATCATCTTCCCGACACAGCTCCCTCAGCGAGCTCCACACACAAACACCTCACAGGGGAGACGCCATCTTGGATGGTGGGACACGTGATCCAGCAGTGACGTCACGACCCATGACACGACCAACCAATAAATAACGAAATTTACAGTAAAACCCCCCAGAATCATCAAGACAATAGCTTTAATGGCTGCATAGCTATGGATTCGTCTGATTTTGCCACCTGCGGCTGTTACAGGGCGAGTAATGCGGAGCAGAGCATGCCGGGAGCTGTAGTCCCTGAGGGAGACTCTTAGTTATCACGTGACACCGGGAGGGTTTCTGCGGCTGCAGGAGGTGACAGAGTACGGAATGCGGAGAGGGTCAAAGCGCGAAGCAGCTCAAAACAAACAGCGCGGGAAGTAGGAGATACTCAATACTACTGTAGGAAAATATGTCACCTTGGTAAATATCAGAACTGCTGGGAGCCCAGACCGGACAGGTGAATTCCTCATTGGGGTTTAATGACATGTTTCATTGGAGGCAGGAACAGGACTGGCCAGAATTATCCACCAAACTGGGAATTATCAGACATTGCACTAACAGGGCTATCCACCAAACTGGGAATTATCAGACATTGTACTAACAGGGCTATCCACCAAACTGGGAATTATCAGACATTGTGCTAACAGGGCTATCCACCAAACTGGGAATTCTCAGACATTGTACTAACAGGGCTATCCACCAAACTGGGAATTCTCAGACATTGCACTAACAGGGCTATCCACCAAACTGGGAATTATCAGACATTGTACTAACAGGGCTATCCACCAAACTGGGAATTATCAGACATTGTACTAACAGGGCTATCCAACAAACTGGGAATTATCAGACATTGTACTAACAGGGCTATCCACCAAACTGGGAATTATCAGACATTGTACTAACAGGGCTATCCACCAAACTGGGAATTATCAGACATTGTACTAACAGGGCTATCCACCAAACTGGGAATTATCAGACATTGTACTAACAGGGCTATCCACCAAACTGGGAATTATCAGACATTGTACTAACAGGGCTATCCACCAAACTGGGAATTATCAGACATTGTACTAACAGGGCTATCCACCAAACTGGGAATTATCAGACATTGTACTAACAGGGCTATCCACCAAACTGGGAATTATCAGACATTGTACTAACAGGGCTATCCACCAAACTGGGAATTATCAGACATTGTACTAACAGGGCTATCCACCAAACTGGGAATTATCAGACATTGTACTAACAGGGCTATCCACCAAACTGGGAATTATCAGACATTGTACTAACAGGGCTATCCACCAAACTGGGAATTATCAGACATTGTACTAACAGGGCTATCCACCAAACTGGGAATTATCAGACATTGTACTAACAGGGATATCCACCGAACTGGGAATTATCAGACATTATACTAACAGGGCTTTCCACCGAACTGGGAATTATCAGACATTGTACTAACAGGGCTATCCACCAAACTGGGAATTATCAGACATTGTACTAACAGGGCTATCCACCACACTGGGAATTATCAGACATTGTACTAAAAAAGGGCTATCCACCAAACTGGGAATTATCAGACATTGTACTAAAAAAGGGCTATCCACCAAACTGGGAATTATCAGACATTGTACTAACGGGGCTATCCACCAAACTGGGAATTATCAGACATTGTACTAACAGGGCTATCCACCAAACTGGGAATTATCAGACATTCAAACTAAATTCAGCTTCTGTTTTCCGTTTGGCTAGTGTAGCCTAGAAACTGAACGTTACTATAAATTATCAACAATTTGCTCTTTAGTGGATAGACTGTGTAACTCCCATTAATACTATTGAAGGTGTTACCCTTGCATGACATCTAAGATATACTCCTGTATACCTGGTTTAATATATCTGAGTCCCTCAGAGAACGGGGGCCCTAGGCATGGTATCGCTTTGGGGCCCCCAATTCATTCTCGCATAGGGATAGTGTATATGGGACCAAGCAAATATATGGGTCTGGACCCTGGGCAGCTGCATAAGGTCACCTTATTGTTAATTTGTTACCCCTGTCCTGGAGTCCATGGGTATGATTGTTTAATATACATGGGTCTGACTGTTTCTAATATGTTTTTTTTATTTATTTTTAAAATCACTTTAAATGTAGCATACTGTGTTGTCACATGCCTCAAGTTTCAGTGATATTTCAGTTGATTGAAGGAACCATGAATGCCAACAGGTACTGTGACATACTGAAGCAGAACATGATCCCCTCACCTCGGAGACTGGGCCGCAGGGCAGTATTCCAACATGATAACGACCCCAAGCACACCTCCAAGACGACCACTGCCTTGCTAAAGAAGCTGAAGTTAAAGGTGATGGACTGGCCAAGCATGTCTCCAGACCTAAACCCTATTGAGCATCTGTGGGGCATCCTCAAACGGAAGGTGGGGGAGCGCAAGTTTTCCATTGTTATACAGGCTGTACACTTACTACTTTTTCATTGTAGCAGAGTGTTTGGGTCTGTTATCATGTTGGAATACTGCCCTGCTGCTCAGTCTCTGAAGTGAGGGGATCATATTCAGTTCTTCAGTATGTCACAGTACATGTTGGCATAAATGGTTCCCTCAATGAACTGTAGCTCCCCAGTGCCAACAGCACTCATGCAGGCCCAGACCGTGACACTCCCACCACCTTGCTTGACTGTAGGCAAGACACTTGTCTTTGTACTCCTCACCTGGTTGCCATCACACACGCTTGACACCATCTGAACCAAATACGTTTATCTTGGTCTCATCGGACCACAGGACATGGTTCCAATAATCCATGTCCTTGGTCTGCTTGTCTTCAGCAAACTGTTTGGGGGCATTCTTGTGGATCATCTTTAGGAGAGGTTTCCTTCTGGCACATCAGCCATGCAGACCAATTTGATGCAGTGTGCGGTGTATGGTCTGTGCACTGACAAGCTGACCCCCCCCATCCCATCAACCTCTGCAGCATTGTTGGCAGCACTCATAAATCTACTTCCCAAAGACAACCTCTGGATATGATGCTGAGCATGTGCACTCAACTTACTACTTTACATTGTAACAGAATGTCATTTCTTCAGTGTTGGCATATGAAAAGATATAATAAAATATTTACAAAAATGTGAGGGTGTACTGACTTTTGTGAGATATTGTAGGTAATCATGATAAAAAAATAAAATATTCCATAGTTAACAGGTTATAGCACAATGGGCATGTTTAGCCTTTTGTTTATTGTTTATGTTTATCTGTAATGGTCATGGTGTGTTTATAATACCTCTCCAAATAAACAAAATAAAGAGTAATACAAATATTGCATGTATCAATGTGTTTAGTGACTACTTTTATATTTCTCTTTTAATCACAGGGTGATTTTCCTGTGGATCCACAGAACAGTATGAGGCTCCCATAGACATGTTGTTCACAGGCGTGGGGAAAGTTTCTGGACTCCGGTGATGCTTTTTCTGGCTAGAGGATTTTCATTTAGTACGCTCAGGTTTGCTACTCAACCTTGGATTCGTTTCTGCTCTCGGGCATCTGCCAAGATGATGTCGTCGAGGGGCTTGATCCAGAAAGTTTTGTGCGTTGCAGAAAAGAATGATGCAGCCAAGAGTGTTGCAGATCTCATGTCTAACAGTAGAATGAGAAGGGTAAGACACACACGCAGCAGTGGGCAATGTGGAATAATGTGTTGTCCTTTTATTGTAAATCTTTGTTACTAAATGGGCTTGCCACACTGATTGAGCCTTTAACGTGTACAACTTGGTCTTAAAGGGACACTCCAAGCACCATAGCCACGGCAGATTATTGTATTATAACAGCTTGTTGTAATTATGTTCTGTACTGGTGTTATTTTACTTACACAATAAAAGCACATATATGTCTAATAATACATAGGCATATATAACTCCATTTTATATAAGGAAGAACAGCCTAAAGTGACAATGTAGGCACCCAGACCTCTTCAGCTCAATGAAGTGATCTGTGTACTGGCTCCCTGTTGCCCTTAGTGCTGCAATGTAAAACATTGTGATTCCAGAGATCTGCAATTCTAAGTCTGGCGTCAGTGGCTGTCTACCAGGGAGGGACATCTGCGCTGGATTCAGGTAAGTGTTCTGACAAGATGATGGAATAAAGATTCAGATTTCGTTCTAATGGGGTTTGAATTCTTTCAGCGCTAGAAAGGTGTACAAAGCATTGATTTATGTTACACAAATACACACAAAAGGGTTAATTGGTGTTTGGGGGGAAAAGTAATGTTTCTTTCTTTCTTTTATCTTTTTTCCTTTTCCCTTCCCATTTCAGAGAGAAGGATTTTCCAAGTTTAATAAGATCTATGAATATGAGTATCATTTATTTGGAAAGGTAAAACGATTGTAATGATCAATAAACCTGTTCTAAATGTGCTTGCAGGTTGTGGCGGGCTGTTAATTTCTAATAATGATGCCAAGTTAACATTAATATTTACATTTTGTACTGTTCTGCAGGATGTAAGTGTTGTGATGACCTCTGTGTCGGGACATTTATTGGCGCTGGAATTTCAGAGTCACTTGAAAAAATGGTTGGTATGGACAGATTATCAAAATATAACTGCTTATTGCGTTTCCTGAGAAAGACCTGGCCATTCTTACCCCTCATTTCTAAGTTATTATCAAATTTAAATGACATCCAGAATCCTGGGGTTTTTGAATGTTCTGGAAAATAATGTATAACAAATTTATTTTTATTTTTTTATGTCAGTATCTTGAGATCTCAAATTATGACAAAATGAATATCTTTGTTGAGCTTTGTCAAACAGAGAGTGGGAAACCTTCAAGCTACAGAACAACAAATCGCAGTGCAATATCAATATTGTTCTTTGCAATATATTAAAATGTTGAGAAACATAAATACAAGTAGTTGGACTATTAATACATATCTTATAGTTTTCTTTTATAAAACCGTTTTTCACCAAACGTGTATTATTTATGTTGCGCACAAAGTAGGTAGATAGTTCACTTAAAAATTTGTTATTGAAATAATGCATTATAGAATCTATAAATTAATACAAACCCCTTAGCCTGAAAGGTCAGTGGCTGCTGAATACACATAGTACATACAAATGTCTACAGAGACTATAAAAACGAGTACTTTTTCTAAGTGCATTTTCTCACATTGGATAGCATATAAGAACAAGTCTTAGCTGGGTGTTTACCCCTGCAATAGTGTGCTTAAAGGGGCACTCCAAACACACAAAGCACTTTCCACCCCTTGCTTTATGTGTAAAGAGTGTGTCCTTTTAATTTTACAAAAAAGGTAGATTTTTATTTTTGCATGTTTACAAATGTCTTATAAATGTAGGTTGCCTCTAAAAATCCACTGATGGCTTAATCACTAAGCAGTGAATTTAAAATCAAATTGCCCATGTTAGACTTACATATGCAGACCTGACTGTGGCTACAGCTATGTTTGGGGGGGGGGGGTTGTTTTGTGTTTTTTATATCCTTTAGTTTGGTCTTAATTTAAAGATCCATTTCCCTGTGTGGTGAATACAGCAAATTGGGTACATGTCCTATAGCTTTAAATACGTCTCTTGGGTTTAGGCACAGCTGTAACCCGGTGTCCCTGTTTGATGCAGAAGTTGAGAAGTATTGCCCAGAGGATTATGTCAACATAAAGGTATGTTTTATGTTTGAAATTGCAGAGCAAGGAGCTGTTTAGGATTTAGTTCCATTTTCCATAGTTTGATTGTGTAAAAGAGTTTTGGGATTTTCTTCTTGGTTGTTAAATAAAAAAGTGTATTTAAAGGAAATTTTAAACTTGGGCCAAATGACTATATTGCTAGTTTTCAGGGTTAATCATTAAAGGCCGAGCTTGAGTCTGTTTAAAACCTACAGCAATCTGATATAGTACAGAGCGCTCTGCAGACACTGGTTGGTGGAATTCTGGAGAATGTAGGAGACAACAGCATTATTGCTCATGTTGAGTGCCCGGCTATGAAAGAATATGTGTATTTTGGGGTGTCTGGTCTATAATTGTATGTCTGTGATTTTAGAGGACTTTGGAGAGGGAGGTGCGGCAGTGCCAGGCGCTGATTATCTGGACTGACTGTGATCGAGAGGGTGAAAATATCGGCTTTGAGATCATCGATGTTTGTAAAGCAGGTATGCAGCCACATGTGTAAGGCCAAAAGTATCCATAATGACACGTTACTGCTTTGCTCAGTTTCCACACTTCTCCCTTAGTTATGTGGGCATCTGCATTTATTCAAAACCATTTCTACCACCAATGCTCTTTACACCTGCCTTCCCTTATTGTTCCAGTGAAATCGAGCCTGCAGGTTTTTAGGGCTCGTTTTTCAGAGATAACCCCACGCTCTATCCGTATGGCTTGTGAGAACCTGACACAACCCGACCAGAACATCAGCGACGCTGTCGATGTGAGAATGGAGCTTGATCTGCGAATAGGTGGGTGAACACCGAACATGGATATTTTTATTGTTGATTTTCTCTGCATCCAGTCTTCACAGCACAAAACAGTGCTGCTAATTCCAGAATCTCTCAATGAATCAGTCTGCTTCCTGGCACACACATCCATACAGAAGGCATCGCTGTCCTCTCGTACCTGTAGAATTATTCTAGAAGCTCAATATGTCTCTCGTGTAAAACGTGCCCATTGTGTCACACTTAGGTGCTGCCTTCACTAGGTTTCAGACTCTACGTCTTCAGAAAATCTTCCCATCTGTGTTGTCCAACCAGCTGATCAGCTATGGCAGCTGCCAGTTCCCTACTTTAGGATTTGTGGTTGAGAGATTCAAAGCCATTCAAGCCTTTGTTCCAGAGACTTTCTACAAAATCAAAGGTACTTTTGTAAAAGTGACATACCCCATGATACTTAAACAGCTGGAGCTGCCCTCTGTGCATTGTTTTGATTCATACATTTTTAAACTTGATATTGTAGCAACAAGTAAAACAAATCATGTTTTAAGAGCATACACACAAACAGATAAAACATATCTTTTTCTCATATACAACACAGGAAAGTCTATTAGGCAGCATAATAAAAATGGGCATTATGTCATGTAGGACAGAATGTGAGGGCTTTACTTTATTAGTGATGGTATCACTTTCTCAAATAGCAAGGTTCTTCCACATTTACAGTAAGGGATGGCTTTGTGCACAGCTGCTATTTACCAGAAAGGATACTTTTAGATTTCTTTTGGTTGTCCTGGAATTTTTCTCCTCAGTATTTCAAATTGTTTTCTTTAAGTTGGATTTTGTGAGTTCACACATCCGTGGCATGCTTTGGAATTCTCCACATGGTACCCACTTTGAATTAGGTAGAGTGCTGTGTTGGCAAATGTGTGTTTGCCTTAGAATGATGCTCACGGTCTGTTTAATTTGGATCATCCGATTCTGTTTTTTATATATGTATATATACTTAATAAATATACTTAATGTTATTTGCTTGTCTCTTAGTAACTCATGAACACGAAGATGGAACTGTGGACTTCAACTGGAAACGTAACCGTCTCTTTAACCACACCGCCTGCCTGGTTTTGTACCAGATCTGCATGGAGGTTATTATCACACAACACGACCAAACATGTATTGATTCTTACTGTTACATAGCAACGGTTTATTCAGCAGCTGTACACAGTGGGAATATAAACCTGGGTATCTCACGACTACCTGTAGGGTTTCTTGTCAGTCTTGTCAGAAAATTGTATAACATATGCAACTGTTAGAACTCCCCAAAATGTTCTATAGTGTTCCCTTTAGGTGTGATCACAAGATATTCCTATGTACACTTTTTTCATTTATGTAGTTTGACCTTTTTTTTTTTTCTTTTTTTTTTCTTTTTTTCACCCAGGATGTGCTAATATGTTGTTCTGTTTGTAGGATCCAATCGCAACGGTTGTTGAAGTGGGAAGCAAGCCTAAAAGCAAATGGAGACCCGTGGCTCTTGATACCGTGGTACGTACTGTAAATTCTGGCCATTTTACTGAGCTATCTAGTCTATGGAATGTCCGCTGCTCGAACATGCTAAACTGGGTGAGCATCATGGGTAATGTAGTCCATAACAGCTACAGTACCAAATGCTGGCCACCACGGCATTGATTGCTTGTTTTTATGTAGTATACACTGTATAACAGTCATATCTTCAAAATGGTAGTGAAAGCGGACATTTGGTTCGTGGGCACAATTCCTTTCCCAGGTTGATCTATTCTTCATCATCACCCTCCCACACACATCTCCTTTTTTCTTTTGTCTATGCAGGAGCTGGAAAAACTGGCTTCTCGCAAACTGAAAATTGGCGCCAAGGAAACGATGAAAATTGCTGAGAAGTTGTATACCCAAGGGTAATTCAGTGTGGTTTTATGGGCATAGTGTTTGTATTATGTTTTAGTGTAATTGGAGGTTTGGTCAATAAATTGTAAGTTGGTGATCATTATGTTTAATGTTGAAAATGTAGGCTAAAGTCAACAAGCTATAGAATATCTCAAACTCGACTATGTGTCCATTTTAGTTATTTTGGCATTTTGTTATCAGTGCCCCATTAATTAGATATACTTATTGTGATTAATATCAACTAATTTATGGAAGCACATTAACAATGGGACAGAGCAGCGGAAAAGAAATTGAATAGATTCACTCATTGTGCGAAGCCATACGCATATGCTGGATTCCAAGAACGAAGGAGACATGTGGTTGGCACTTGGTGAGATGGGGGATCTGAAATGCATTCTTCTGGACAGAGGGATGTAGAGGGGGTAGCATGATACAATTTTGAAAGTTTAAATCAATATTTGTAGGAGAGTGTGATAAACCAGGGATTTCAGGCCTAGATCAGCCCAAATATTAAATGTTACTTTTAACCAGCTTGAATAATGCACTGCACAATTTATTTTATTTTCTAGGTACATCAGTTACCCCCGCACTGAGACCAATATTTTCCCCAAAGATTTAAACTTGACATCATTGGTTGAGCAACAAACGCAAGACCCTCACTGGGGTAACTTTGCACAGCGGATTTTGGAAAGGGGTGGGCCAACCCCTCGAAATGGCTCCAAATCAGATCAGGCCCACCCTCCCATTCACCCCACTAAATATGCCGGCAACTTGCAGGTGTGTGTCTTGTAAACATGATCAATCACTCTGTCATTTTCTGAATATGATCTAATCTCTAAGCTGGAAATTACAGAGACTTGATACGGGAATTCCAGATTGTAGGAAAGAACAGCTGAACTGGAAATCTAGAGAGATTATATTTTTCTTAATTTGACTATTTTAGCCTATAATGTAGGACACCATTCACTCCCTATAATATCGGAGATGCAGTTTATAGTGTGGTTACATTGTTAGCATGTAGCTGCTCATTACAGAAGTTAGAAAAAGCTAGTACTTTCACAAGGTAAAAGAAAACTGGACTTTGCAAGTTATAGAGTCCTCTCTCCTCATACTAACCTGATTTACCACCTTAACAACCAGGTTTAGGGAAATCCCTTTATGTGATGTCATTCATGGCATTCCATTTATTACATTGTGGAGTTAATAATTTCATTACATTGAGAAATTAAAGGACTACTTCAGCTCAATGAAGTGGTCTGAGTGCCAGGCCCCCCTAGTTCTAACCCTGCAGCTGAAAACATAGCAGTTTAAGAGAAACTGCTAGTTTACATTGCAAGGTTAATCCAGCCTCTAGTGAGAAAATCGCACTGAAATGACGCTGGACGTCCTCACGGAGTCCAGCGTAATTTCAGATCCCCATAGGAAAGCATTGAGTAATGCTTTCCTATGGGCGGGTTTGAAAGCGCGCCTCTGGCCTCGCATACGCATTTGGAGTGGACGTCAGCAAGGGGAGGAGAGATCACCAGCACTGAGGGAGCCCAGCACTGGATTAAGGTAAGTGGCTGGCTGGGGGGGAGGGAGGGTATAAACCCTATAGTCCCAGGAAAATGGGCTTGTTTTCCTGGCACTATAGGATCCCTTTAATAAATTCATTACATTGAGGAGTTAATGAAGAAGCAGGCTGTGACTATATTTGGAGACCATTTCAAACACTCTTCAAGGCTAATCTAGAGCTCCTAGCCTTGCTATGACTAACCTTAGCAGCCGTATATCTTTGGGAATTCTAGAAATTCCATGGTACTCAGCCAGTGTTAAGGCTTGTCAGGCATCATGGGAAATCTATACAGTTAGATGCCTTTGTTCACATACAGTAGGTTCTGAACGCAGTCACACAGGATGTTAGAAAGTCACTGGCTGTGAATTGGCTGATCAGAGTCTTTTGATGATGGGTTCCGGATTAATGTTTTTCTCTTTAAAAATGTGTTTTCAAATTACTACTTCTCTTTAAGTTTTTTTTTTTTTTTTGGTCATATTTAAAGATTAATGCATCTGTTTTTGTTTCTGTTTACGATTGGAAAAGTTGGAATTAGTTCAAATCAGACCTAATTTAATCTCTACTCTCCCATGTTCAGGGCAATGAGCAGCGCATCTATGAATTTATTGTCCGTCATTTCTTGGCCTGTTGCTCCCAGGATGCTCAGGGGCAGGAAACCAGTGTGGAGATTGAAATTGCTGCTGAGCGGTTTGTGGCTCATGGGCTGATGATCATCGCCAGAAACTATCTGGACGTTTATCCATATGACAAATGGAACACAAAGGTGACACACCTTCTGGAGGAGAGAAACCCAGTTATTGCTTTTGAAATCCTTTTCTGCTGAGCAGCGATATGGGATTTGTCATGTAGTACGTCTGTCTGCATATTTAATTCCATAATGGATATTCTAGGAACCATAACTCCTATAATGCACTGTACTGGTTTGTGGTGCTACCGCGTTTCCCCGAAAATAAGACATCTCCAAAAATAAGCCCTAGCCGTTTGCTAATCTGCGTTTGGGGAATTTTCCCCAAACATAGATTTGAGGAATTCCATTCGCTAGTAAGTTTATCTATGTTCGGGGAGGTTTCTCCGAACATAGATACGCAAGAGTCCATTCACGAGTGAACTAATCTATGTTCGGGGAAGTTTCCCCAACAGGATTCCATGCCCTAGTGAATTGGTCTATGTATGGGGGAATTCCCCTTGTATGTAGACCTGCATTCTAGCACATGTTTTTCCCCCAAAAAAATAAGACCACCCCCCCAAAAAAAAGCCCTAGTGGGATTTTTGGGGTAAAAATTAATATAAGACCCGGTCTAATTTTCGGGAAAAGACAGTAGGAGTACTCTGGTGACATCCAATAATAAACTAAACCCTGTAAGGCATATTATGCCAGAAAATATGAATATTATTCTATTACTCACATTGAAGGTCACAACTAAGAAAAAATTGTATCACATCCATTTTTGTAGCTATTTAAAACCAAATAGCAGGGGGAGGGTGGGGGGGAATTGTGACATTGAGAAAAGTTGAGATAGCAAGTTGTTCATTGACACCCAAATGCCTTATTAGACAATGGTCTAATTCAATTTTCGACTTCAAAACACTTAAACTTCTTTAGCAAAGGCAGTAAACAAATAGATTTGGTTGATTCTGCCAAGCTATAAAATCTAGTGTGTGCTTACTCAAACAATAGAGGGTTTTCCATCTCATGATGAATGAGAAGAAGACTCAAAGTCCAGATTACAAGCCCTCTTGTGAGAGTAATAAGAATGGGGGTTAATATTGAATGGTCTGACTGAAATGAAGTCAGGATTGATATTTTAAAGTATGTCTGAAAGGCAAAGTATAATCATTATATTATAGTATAGCATGTAAGCTCTCAAACGGTGTACAAACGGTTTGGCACATACTCCGTTCTGTTAGGCTTTTAGTCTGCACTGATAGGATAATGGGGAAGTTCATACATCTGCATATCTTCATGTATTGCCTGCAATAATTAAATGAGAGGGGCATTCTATTTTGAGGCACGATATTTAAAAGCTGATTTGCTAAGACATATAATGTGGTCGTTGAGAGGTTAAAATGCAACATATTTTCTCTCCCTCCAAAAGCAAGCCAATGGCAGCTACAAACAACTTCTATACTTATAGACTGCATATTTATCGGATCTGTTATTTTATTGGTAACTGGCTTATCAAATCATCGCAGGTTTGCAAACGGACCGGTCTTTCAAAAAAAAAAAAAAATCACACTAGAATCTTCCAGTTTAGTTTTTTTGGGTTTTGTTATTGTTTTGCGGATAAATTAGTACGACCGCTACAGCATGTGCCTGTCTTTTATACACAGCTTGCAGGTGCCGATTATTTGTCGTTCCTAAAATCTGTTTGTTACTTTAGATTATTCCTGTATATGAAATGGGTGCCAGATTTCAGCCCACCACAGTGGAGATGGTAGATGGGGAGACAAGCCCACCCCAACTACTAACTGAAGCAGATCTCATTTCTCTTATGGAGAAACATGGAATAGGTGAGTTGCAACAAGCATTAAGGCACATTCAGGATATTAGGTCTACCAGTGACATTTGTAAAAAGTATTTTCCTACCCATACAGTAACAAATATGTAAAAGGTTTTGTTTTGCTGTAAATACCAATGCTGGCCTGCCATGATCAGCATTAAGCATGTTAAATACATTATTCTGTTCCTTTTATAACTAAATCAGAAGTCAAAGTTTTAATAACACTAATTAAAAAGAACAGAAACTTATTTCTCTTAATCTGTGCATGTGTGTGCAAGTCTCCCCATTACAGGTAAATCGTGTTTGTTTGTTTATACTCTCTATAGTTTTAGGAAATGTTTCGAGCGAGTAGAACCTGCTTTCTGACCCTGCAACCTTTCCATTTAGTATATATTGGCTTCTACTTTTATTTTGTAATTGGCTGTGTCCTGTTATTCATTCAGATTGATTCCTGTTGGAGTTTCAGATTGCTTATTGCTTGTATCCCTGCAGGTACTGATGCTACACATGCAGAGCACATTGAGACCATCAAATCACGCATGTATGTGGGTCTCACGGCAGAACAGAGATTTCTCCCTGGAGAGCTGGGGATGGGGCTGGTGGAAGGTGAGATTCCCCATTCCCACGTCTACTAAACCAATAAGAGGATTATATGTAAAAAAAAAATGTTTGGGGGGTGTGAGACTTTTACTGGTTGCTCCAGCCTGCATACCCACTTCCACCTTTAGAAGCACTTATGGTGGAAGGAATCTGTATGTGCAATGATTCGGCTTGAAATGCTGCACTTAAAGAGAGAGATCCACTTTTGTGCCAAGGGCTAGTTACACCCCTGGCATACGTGAACAGCTGCCTAATGTTAATTCTGTGAAAAATTACATCTGTCGTCGTGCACACTGTGCACTTGCAACAGACTTAATAAGCATCTACAAGGGGAATCTTGTATCTCTGCACCTTACATTGACTGTTGTTGGTCCCGGTAAATTTTAACCTAATTTAATGGGGGATTGACATTGAAATAATATTAGAAAGAGTTGGAGTAACCCTTTAAGGAGTTTGAGACAGCCTCCTCTTACTAAGAGGTCACTTGAACTCTCTAATTCTTTACTTACAAACCATTCACACACCCTCCGAAAATATAAATTGACAAATTACATTTTCTTCCCATGTACAAGACTCATATAGCCACAACAAATATACTTACCAGTGACTAACCTAAAATATAATGTTCTGTAAAAGTACCTTAAAAATATGGCGCATAATCACTGCTCCTTATTGTTCCTAAACTCCCAGAGTCTGCTTAGGAACCTGGATATTGAAATATGAAGTAGACTTTATTACCCTTTCTTTGCCATTCCATAGGATACGATTCCATGGGCTTCGAGATGTCCAAACCAGATCTTCGTGCTGAGCTGGAGTCTGATCTGAAGTTGGTCAGCGAAGGGAAGAAGGACAAATTCACGGTTCTAAGACAGCAAATCCAGAAGTATAAGCAAGTCTTCATAGATGCAGTAGAGAAAGCCACCAAGTGAGTCTTTTTGTGTGTGGGCATATTTTGGGTTTAATTTAAATTTACTTGGGGAACCTTAATGTCAGATTCCTTATTAGCTGTGGTAACATAAATAATCTTAGAGTTGAGTAGGATTTTGTTAGATATTGAGAGACTAGGAGCCAGAACAGGGTGGAAAGTTTGATGAAAGGCAGTTGCTCAGTGCTCTCCTACCCAGGCAGTAGAGCACTGCCACCACAGACCTACAATTCTCGACAAGCCTTAGAGATAAAGCAGATTATTTACAGTGTTCCAGTATGGGGAATGTGGTAAGTGATATGTCTTGGTGCACACTTATTGTGCAATGAACCCATATATTTCTTTTACTCTTCAAAGGCTGGACGAGGCTTTGTCGCAGTACTTTGGGCAAGCAGCGCAGTCTGTCCCGCAGCAGGAGATCTACACGGAGACTCCCCTTCCTGTACGGAAATGCCCACAGTGCAACAGGGACATGGTACTGAAGACAAAAAGAGATGGAGGGTCAGTGACTATCTAAACATACAGCAAAGGGATTTCTAAAGTATCTCTCAATTAATTCATGAAATAATCTTCTGATATTTATAGGTGTGCTGGCCAAAGCCCACTTGAATAATGTTCTGTACTAACTGTACATTTAGAAAGCTGACAGCTGGCCTTCAACTCCCATAAATCTCTGCCAGATAGCCTCTCTGTAAAATGTATTCATAATGATCAGGTACAGTTATATAACTGGAGCATAAATGGAAACGCTGATGGTTGGGGAGGGGTTCTACACTACTAACCCAGCTTTAAAAGTTACTTGCCACTGCAAGTCCATGGCACACTCACCAGGGGTAAGTGTGGGTGGCTGAAGAATGACTATGAAAACATAGCATCAGTTTGGGTCCAGTAACTTTCTATGTGGAATGGTCAAAATGCAAAAAAGGTTGAATTTCCTTAAATTTCTGAATGACCTCTTTAAAGAAATGTTCTTTGTATGTAATGTGGCAACAAAACATTAGTTTATTTAAATAGTTACACATTGTGTTTTTTTTCTCTCTCCCTAGTTTTTATCTGTCTTGTGTGGGGTACCCAGGCTGCAAAACGTCTGTGTGGTTTCCCAGCTCTGTCCTTGAAGTCTCTCGAGATGACAGTATCTGCACAACATGCGGGCCCCATCCAGTCCACAGGTGATGGAACACCCTGCAAAGCATTCAGCTCTGGAACATTATATTGTAAAGGAATTTCTGGGATATTTGTGTATATAGTGTATTTCAAATTTAAGGCCAAACGTGAAACCTAAAAGACTTGGAGAATTCTGCCAAGCTTGATGATTTGGGCCTTCTATTTGAAATTCACTTTGACTTCCTTACAATGAGTACTTACAGGGTAATTCACTATAGTGAGAATTGCAGGGAATTCAAAGTGAATTTCAAACTGAAGGTCGAATCGGAAGCATAGCTAACTGTGAGAATCTTTCTGGCTCAGCTATTTTGATCTAACTTTTATTTTTTGAATTCATTATTTTTGCAGTGCATAGTTTGATGCATAAGCTCTCTTAGACACTGCATTGGTGAAGCCAGCTATCAGAGTCTAGGACAGCAGTTAAAGGAACACTGTCACATGTGGGGTTTTATACAAACCATAAATAATATAGAGCTATTTTTCTTTATTTTATTATTTGCATTGTATACATGGCTTTCCTAGTGCATCCATATCATGTAAATACATATACCTGCCATGGTACAGAGCATGAGCGTGAATGTGTTCATATGACATTTTTTATCATAATTTTTTTTTACCTAGAAGGATGCATTCAGATTCCTCTCACTCTCAAATGTGACCTGGAGAGCGCATTCACACACATTGTTACACTTGTAGTTAGAGACATATAAGGTACATTTACAGATACCTTGGTCCACGTAAAATTATAAATGAGCATTGAGTGTCCGGAACACATACATGCATTTCTGACACTGTAGTCCTGAAGTGGTTGTTTAGGTGACTGCCCCCCTCTCTTTGTAGTAAAAAGGTGAATTTACTCCCCTTTTTTCCACGCCATGCCAGTCTTGCCATTGCTGGCTTCGCCTGCATGGCTTAGATCATTAAACTTGATGATCTCAACCAATCCAGTGCTTTACCATTGGAAAGCATAGGGAGACTATTGCGCATTTGTGGTAAAACTTTGCATCTCCTTATTGATGCATCTCTATGGGGAACGTTCAGCGTCCCCATGCAGAGCGTGGAGACACTGTGCAGCACTCACCCAGGAAGCACCTCTAGTGGCTGTCTTCGTGACTGCCCCTAGAGGTGTTACTAGCCAGCAAAGTAAGAACTGCCTTTTCTCTGAAATGGCAGTGTTTATAGTGCTAACACTGCAGGGGCATGCTGTAGACACCAGAAACCCTACATTAAGGCATTAAGCTGTATTGGTTCTGGTGACTGGAGTGTACTTTTAATGGATGCATGTGTTTTTAAGGACTTCAGATTGAGGGCAAAGTTGCTATTTTTTAGGGAGTTTACTCGACATACAGGAAGATTTAAAGTAGAAAGCATATAATAGGCATTACCTACATACAAAGTTTCGTGGACGTAATTTTGTTTTATACTTTCGATGAATTCACTGACCATTCCTCTTTAAAAGCTTAACATGCAGAACTGCCAGGGGCTGTGATGTGTACTGCATCCAAATGTATTAACCTTCTGAGCTGTAAGAAGGGATCTGTAAATGGATTGCAGCTTGTAATTAGTTTCTGTTCTTCTAGGCTAAAGATGAAATTTAAACGGGGCAGCATTCCACCCCTCATGCCCCTGGAGTTTGTGGGGTGCATTGGTGGATGTGACGAGACCCTTCGAGAGATTCTGGACCTTAAATATCTACATGGTGGAAACAGAGTGCCCACTGCTGCTCCTCGTGATGGGAATCAACTTCAGGTGAACCAGAGCAGCAACCACACGTCAAACCGAGGCGGACCAGGCCGTCAGCCACCAGCCAAAAAGGACAAACAACCTGCACTGGTGATGCCTGCTGTCCCAAGAGGCCCTCTGGCCAACACCAACAACAGTGACAGTAATGAAGTAGTCTGTAATTGTGGTGTGAGTGCAGTGCAACTAACAGTGCGTAAAGAGGGACCCAATCAGGGCCGGCCCTTCTACAAGTGCAATGGGGGTGCATGCAACTTCTTTCTGTGGGCGGATCAAGAAGGTGGAGCCAGCAGGACTACGCCACCTTCACAGTCCTCTACAACACGCCCCTCAGGTGCATTCACCAATCCAAGGCAGCCCCAGGACAGCTTCAGGCCCAGAGGGGGGAGTGAAGACTCGGGAGCTGGGGGAGAGGCTGTGTGTAACTGCAACCAGCCAGCAGTAACCCGTACAGTTCAGAAAGATGGCGTGAACAAAGGCAGACAGTTCCACACCTGCGCTAAGCCCAGAGAACAGCAGTGTGGCTTTTTCCAGTGGGCGGATGAGAATGTCCCTCCAGGTGAGAAATCAAGGTGGGGTAAGGTGGCATCTTGTGTGTTCCTTGAATATCTTACTGCATTGCCATTTACCACCAGCTGTCATGGGTGACCAATTAGGCATATTCTCCAGCAATGCACAGTAGATGCTTATCGCGTGTCCCTGCACTCTGTATATTCCAGTCCCTTACAGACTGGTCTGTACACGTACCAAGCAGGCTAGCTGTCAGGATTAAATGGGCATACTCTTCAAACTGGTAAGAGTTATATTTGGTGTACAGAGTAATGTTAGGTATGCGGTTTACCAATGTAAGCAGTGATTTGAACCATTGGATTTAAAACTTGCCCTTTTGTCCTCAGAAAATAATTCATTTATTTATCCTTGTAAAATGTTCCTTTCATATTCTTCCTTTCTTCTAGGCTCTTCAACCAACTTCTCAAGCTCGTTTGGAGGGGGATCAAGTGTGAGAGGTTCAGGAGCCAAAAACAAGCGCTCAGATTATGGTTCAGAAAGAGGGCCTACAGCAAAGAAGCCACGGACATGTGGTATCTGCCATCAGACAGGACACAACCGGACAAACTGCCCCCAGAACCAATGACATCCTTTATATTTTTTTATTTTTATATATATATATATATATATATATATATATATAGTGGCCTATCACAACCAATACTGGCTACAATGTCCAAAACTTTATTAGTAGAAACTTTAGTATTTTATATTTCAGAGCATATATTTTAAGAATATGTTCTCCATTTTCTAATGCAACGTGAGACTTGTAAAAGGGGGGGACACGCTTAAAATTGAAACCACCTTTACTTTCAAACAGATAAGTATCAGGCACCATGCAAAGAGAGTCAAAGAATGTGATCCCGCAGTTAACTTGTTCTAGACCAGGGTTGATTGGTGCTGAAAGGGTTAATTTGAGAGACAGAACCGCTTTATATGAATGTATGTGTCTTTTTATGTGGCTGTTTGTGCTCTATTGGAAAATGGGGGTAAGCTTAAGTACAAGTCTGTATTTTCCATTTACTCGATCAGGATTGAGAGCCATTTTCTTTAAATATATTGGTAATCGTATCTTCTGCTGTCCCTGCGAAGATCTCCTACACTATTTCATTTCCAGCAATTAATATTACAAATTCTTATTGGTTTGGTGGTGGTGAAAACCAAAAGAAGTTGGTCTGATTTATCAATTAGTATTAATTAGTTGACGTTTGTGTGCTATTCACAAATACATTTTAGGAACTAGGTCTGATAGAAAGCCTTCCAGATTAAATGAATACCATAATGAGCACACGCACTTTGAAAAGTTGGATAAAGCACAAGGATGTACATTTATAGAGGTGACTGAGTATCATGGGAGTTGTAGTGCTTGTTGGCTTATAACCATTGAAATGCTATGGCATACCTGTTTTTAAAAATGGAATGTTTCACACATTTATACTGGGGTGTTAACCTTGAAATAACCCGAGTTCCTAGGAAACCTTACATTACTCATGCCCAACCTACATTTTGCCTAGCAGTTCAGAGATTCCCCACCACTACTGTTACATATTCCATTCAACATTGCAACAGCCAATCTGCATGAACACATGGGATATTCAAACAGCTATGGAAAACTCTATTTATCATATCTGAGAATGCTCCAATTTTGAGCTGACTTGTACATTACTGGGTTTGTTCCTATGTTCAATACTAAAAAAAAACAAAAAACTTTCAATATGATTTAATCTTGCTATTTTTTTTAAAATTGTGGTTTTTAACTTTTCAATTATTTTTTTTGTCTAATTGTTTGTAAATATTCAAATAAACTTTGAAAAAAGTTTTATAAAGAACATATTTCTAGGATGATACAGCATTTCTTTAAAAGACACTTGTAATAGTTATTGTGCAGGAGTGCAGCCTGTTATTGCTGTTCGTTTGTAAAAGTAAAATCCCTTTTTATTTCCGTGGCTGGACTTAAACTGATTGAAAATCTGTTGATCGAACATTGGAGAGCAGCACTCAAAAATCTTTCTAAACTCCTTCAACTGTTTATTTCAATCTGAAAGTAATAGTTTTTTTTCTGTATCATTGTATGGAGTACTGGAAAAGCAAACCAAGCACCATGACGCTGTCCACCTATAAAATCTTCATTGCCTTGGAAGCATGTCCATTAACTCAGGGCTATGGCTTGCATTGGACATGTTACCGAGTTACCGGGTATTTTAACACGTTCTATGCTTTGTTTTGTGTGATCTATATGTTGAATGTGGTTGCAGGGACTTGATGACTGACCTGCAACTATTATGCCAAAAATAAAACTAACAAAAACTCCAATACTATAGAAACTATATATATATATATTTATTTTTTCCTCCTCATAAAACCCTTAAGTTCTAAATGTTATCAAATCCACCCCCATTTTGCAAATTAGTGATTTGACTATTTATTCTTTTTGGAGAAAGCGGATAAATATGCGGAGTACAACACAACTCCTATTCCTACAGAGATGACACCAATCTCTGAAAGTGGGGTTATTCACCAATATAAGAAAATTCAAAGTGAATTGCATTTTTAAAGGAACACTATATAGTCAGGAACACAAACATGCATTAAAACACTATCTAATACCCCTTGCCTTTCTTAATCATACCTTATTTCCAGTCTGCCAGCGCTGACTCTGCCCACAATCCCCCTCTTTGGCTGACATCAGAAGTGATGATCTCAGCCTATCACAATGCATTCCAATAGGAAAGCATTAGATTGGCTGAGATTGTCAATTGTGATATCAGCCGAGGGGGTCGGATTGGGGGCAGAGTCAGCGCTGGCAGACTGGGAATAAGTTACGATTTAGGAGGCCCTGGCTAATCCGCATCTCCTCATAGAGTTCAGTGTCTCTATGCAGAGACACTGAATGTCTGCCTGAGGAAGCACCTCTAGTGGCTACTGGAGTTGGCCCAGGGAGCAATGTAAACACTGCCTTTTCTCTATAATAGTGTATAGAACAAAAGTCTGTATCTTTGTAGCAATGTATTGTTACGATTGGGGTACCTCGGGGATCTGTACTTGGACCCAATCTCTTTAATATTTTTATTAATGATGTTGCAAAAGGCCTTGATATGCAAGAAAAAGTAGGAATGTAGACAAGTTTGATTATTAAATCTCCTTTACCACTGTAGCAGCAGACATATCACCTAGCGGTAACAAAAACATTTAGAGATATTTAAATGTACACTTCAGAGAAAGAAAAAAAAAAAACCAGACACAGCCAAAAGCCATCTTTATTATCACAAATTAGGTTATTTTAGAAAACAGATGCGAGAAAAAAAGTAGAAGCAGCACACACGGCTAGAACTGAGCCGAGCTATAGATCATTATTTAGCTTTTTTTCACCAATAAGCAACCAATTCCTTTTTGATCGCAACAGATGCTAATATACTATGGTAAATCAGTTTTATATATTAATATTCTACACCCATCTCAAAAGCAGGAAAGGTCAAATCATAGCTGTGAGAAATGCAGTGCTGAAGATAGAACAGACCTACCAGCAAGTACTATGTTTAGCTCCCATAAACTGTTTTTAGGTAACGCAGAAGTTTGGCACATATAAAATATTTATTTTTATGTACATGGGAAAGAGAAGGGTTCTGACAGACCTTTTTGGATTTAAGGGTTTGGCTAGTATTTTTACTGTATTACTCTACATGTGACTACTAGAAACACTAAGGGCTGTTTATTCACTAAACAGCATCTTAGGAATGTTCCAAATATAGCATTATACAGTTGCGGAAAATTGAACTCTCAAAAATGCAGCTCTTATGACTTAATCTTGAGTTAACTCACTGTATATTGAATAAATGCCAGTATAAAGAGAAAGCAATTATAAAAAAATACTCTAAAGCTCTGGCACCATTCTGACTATTTGATGGTAATGTTTTATACCCACATTAATGTGTTAGAAACACGATGCCAGTTTAAAAGACACTGGATGCATGGTACTTAACGTGCTTTTCAGGTTAACACAGGGGCCCAGCTCAAATCCCCCCCCAATACAGAGGAAGAAGTACTAATTAAAGTACAAAGTGGGTGTATCAAAGCTTCAATCTGAGAATGTTATAAGAAATGCAGCCCACAAGGCCTTTACCTCTTACTTGAAATTGTGAGACGGGATTTTAAAGAGAGGGCCAATACTGATAAGCATAGAAGTTCTGCCTACAATATAAAGCCTTCACTTGCTACAGAAAAGGTAATCAATCCTCTCAGAAAATAAACTGCCTGGATTTGGTTAATAGATTATCCTCCTACAGCATACAATTGCTACACACTGCAGTTCAACATTTTTCAAATGCTGCTTCCCATCAGCTTGAAAACACAACATATCCAGGAAACCAAGGAGGATCTGATAGCTCTACATATCAAATTAGAGCATAATTAAAGAACACTATAGTCACCAGAATAACTGCAGCTTATTGTATTTGTACTGGTGAGTATAGTCGGTCCCTGCAGGCTTTTTGCAGTAAACACTGTCTTTTCAGAAAAAGGCAATGTTTACATTACAATCTAGGGACACCTCCAGTGGCCACTCCTCAGATGAAAACTAGAGGTGCTTCCAGGGGCAGTGCTGCACACTGAACTTTCCTTTGCATTGATGTGAATGCATCTCGATGAGGAGATGCTGAGGGCAGCGTTTCACAGCTGGCCGTCTCCTTGGCCAAGATCATCACAATTGACAATTTCAGCCAATCCAATGCTTTCCTATTGGGAAAGCATTGTGATTGGCTTAGATCACTTCTGATGTCAGCCAAGAAAGCAGATCATGGGCAGAGCCAGTAGACTTGATTAAAAGGTAATATTGAACTATAATTAGGGGTGGGGGGAGGGAAGCAGGTAGTGATTTTTACAGGAATACATTTGTGTTCCTGGCCCTTTAATGCTTCTTTAATCAAATGATGGCCAAGCTTGCCTGAACTACGTTTCCCATGATGCTCATCCAGGGCCAAAGTTAACCATTCATTAAGTATGAACAAGGGCATACCAGTTGCTTGAAAATATTAGCGTGTAGCTGAAAGGCCCAAATAAAAAAATTTTTTATTTTTTTTTAAAAAGTGTTTCCCTATTCAACTTTCTTATTAATTTTCAAACTGTGCATTTCATATTAAGAGTGAAATAGTGTGCCATCCTCTACGATCAAAAACACTTAGAATTCCCATCAATTTCCACTTTAGTGAACAACCTAGATAACAGATTTTCATGATGATGAAAAAGCAGGAATGAAATTGGAATTATTCTTAATTCATATAATTGTAGGAGTCCATAGTAGAAGGAATTTGGGGAGGAGAGGGGAGGGGAGGGGAGAAAGGAGGAGAATTAAAAATAAAAACCTTTTAGGAAAAACATGCCCTTCCCAAGTGCCGAATATAAACTATACATGAAAAGCTATCCTCTGCACTCATGGTTATATTACTTACATCTAATGTATGATTCAGTATTAACAAAATATATGAATACAAACTGGATGTATTTTTTTCAGTATTGCACAGTTACCAGAAATAACAACTAGGTTTGTTGGTCTAGATCTGTCTGTAATAAAAAGGGGGGTGATGGCTTCCCCTGTAGTCCATACGCCAATTTGAAATGGATTTATCTAGTTTGAAAATAATTGCTGCTCAGAAAAATGGTACCATACTAAAATATATAGTTTTTCTTAAGCACTTACATATGTTAAAGCATAGTATCAAAATTTTGAAAAAAGAAACACACACACAGTCATCTATAAAATGTGCCTTCTCTCCAGTCACCAGTACCCTGACATGTAAACTGCAATCTGTCAAACCACACAAATTAAAGTGGGAATAGAAAGTTAGAAGAAGCAGCCATTGGATGAGTCTGGCAGACTGAAGCATGAGCGCCATTATTGCCAATAAGGGGATATTGGTTGTGCTCTCCCAGACAGGAAGATCTGAACATATTAACTGCAGCTTAGAAGGTCTGAAAAAAAAAAATCAGACTATTAAAATAATGTACATCAACATGAATGTTACATATTTTCAACAGTAAGAATGTCCTGGTTGAACAGTAATAACACCAGTATACCATTTACATTGACATTATAGCACTCTGCAGACACTTTCTGTTAATATTCTTCTGATAGCATATAAGAAGCACCTGTATAATTTGCACAGGTAACCCATCACAAGAAGTAGAATCCTGTAACACCTAATCTGCCAGAGAGATTTGTGTTTTACATCCTAATAGCCAATACATAGCACTGAACACGATCTTTATGTAATGGCAAGTTTCCTTGAAACCTGTTCTTGGATACTCCATGATGGAAAGACCAGGAAATTAATCAAAATGAGATTTATTTTAGTGCAAATTAAAAATATGTCCAAATATTTGCAGCATACCCACTTTTCAGCTCACCCACTTTTCAGCTCCTGTTAGAAATGAGCAGAATTTCACATATCACGATGTATCACCAGCAGATTGTATCTGGAACAGAAGTGTTCTAAGTGGTTGCTTTGAACACTGAACAGGATAAAACAGAGAATGATTTCTGGAGTTTTCAATCAAACCACCTTCCTCCTGTACTTATTTGCTCTTTTTACTGTCTGTGCACTTCTGAAGATTGCAGTGAATGAAGGGTTAAGAGAAAAAAAAACACACCACACACAAATCATTTTGCCAAGAAAGAATCTGGTTCAGAGAACACCTGATACAAGCCATAACCAAGCTCGTCAATGTCCTCATCCCTTAGATAGGAGAATAAGTTGACTTTACTGTTAAAATAACTAGGGAGGAAACCTTTCTCCAGATAACCAATCAGTTCCTCAATAACCTGCAGGAATCGGTTGGCCAGCTCTGCCTCCGTCCATTCAGAAGTGTCATTATTAAGATGCAGGATTGCATTTCTCAAATGCGCAGAGGACAGTTTGCTGAGGGAGGAGTTTTCTTTGCAGATACCTTTTAGAATCTGGAAGCACTGCTGTCTAACTCCTGCATCTGCACCATCCAGTTTCTGCATCAGACTTGTCTCCTCCTTACAGAAACTTTGGCACCAAAGATTTTCTGAGGGGGCATTAGGATGATAGTGGGCAAGAAGGAAGAAGTCTTTGGTGGCCGTGGATGGGATTATGTGTAGAATGGACTTAAAGTTAGAATGTGTCACTTCAAGTTTAAGGTCATCTGGTGCTATAACTGGTTGGAGAATACAATCTAACACGGCTCCTATTGCAGGCCAGTTGACAGATCCTGAGATTGTTTTGTGCAAGGTTTCCACAATCGACCTGGAGGACAGGTATCCACCTACCATAAACTTATCCCAAGGGCTGCTTCCCCGGGCTGTATATTCCAGGTCTGCCCTCTTTACCATCCAGAAATGGGGGTCATTAAGGATAGTCTCTTGTCCTGGGACAAATCTCCACAGTTCAGGATCCAGGACCAGTGGCAGGATCAAACAACAATGGTCTAAACAACCAACAGACAGACAGCTGCCAAAGGAATCCCCAAGCTGGAGACCTGAAAATGGCATCTCAGGGTGTTTGGCACGTAGAAAATCCTGTATCTCTGTCATAATCTCCAGCATTATGTTTGTGCCAGCCTGTTCCTGTGACCTGGAGACACTGGCACAGTGTGCGTAATAATGCAGCAGCCGGTCCTGCAGGGTAAAGCAAATTGGGGTCTTTTTTAGATCCTCAGCCGTTTTTTCCTGGTCCATGATGACGACAGACACTGAAAAGGGGCAGGGAAACAAATAACCATTGAATATAAAATAAAGGAAATTCATATTACTTCAAGCAATATGGTTCTCACAAAAAAAATCCACGCAGTTTCTTGTTAGTTTTGCTGTTATTTGCCATTAAGCCTTGTGTTATAATACCCTCCTAACCACATTTTTTTTGTTCTGCTGCTTTCAATTTTCCACACCTACCATTAAAAATAAACATGATAAAAAGTATAGTGTAAACAATAACCCCAGCTATGTGCATTGTAAAAGCCATAGTGGTTTTAAGTAGGGATCAACCGATTTCGGTCTGGCCGATATTTGGTATTTTCGGCAATATCGGTATCAGCCAATAAAGATACCGATATTGCCAATCAGGGCCCATGACAAACCCGGCGGTCCTGGGGGCCCAGCAAGCTCTTACTTACCTTCCCAGCAGTTCCCTTCAGCTCCCCGATCTAGCGGCCTTCAGAGCATTGCCACGAGTGACCATGGAAACGCTCCGCGTGACACGCAGGCTGCGAGAGTTAGACTGGGGAGCTGTCCCCCCTCTCCCAATTTTACACACACACACACACACACTATACACACTACATTCACTATACACACACACACACACACGAAAACAAATTCTGACTGGCATGTATATTTTGTGAATTTACCTTAATATAAAAATAAAAAATTTGCAAAATAAAATAATAAACATGTTCAGCTAACAGTAGATTTGTGTAGAAATTGTTTTGTTTTTTTAAATGGTAAATGTACAGAATATCTAAGTTATCGGCTTGAAAGTTCACAGAATATCGGCTCAAAAAAAATAATTTAAAAATCCAATATCGCTCGATCCCTAGTATCGGTCGATCTTCCCCGTCCCTCCCCCCCATCTCACATATGAGCCGCTGCGTTCCCCCAAGTATTCTACAGTCAGCATTCCAGCTGTTTAGATCACTGGCTGCAGCCTCAAATGCAAAATTTAGAGGAAGGCACTGACAATAGAAGGGCTTGAGAAGGGAATAAAGTGAATATTTTATGCTGTAGCATTAACCGCTTTGCAAATTAACATATACCAATGCACACACTACAACATATCGAAATATACTTTTTCATGGCGTGTTCCTCTTAATAAAGAGCCCATTCCATATGAAGCCAGATGATGATTTAATTATACACAAAAGCTCTTCAGAACGAATTTTCTTTTTTAAACAGGTGAAATCACACATCATTTGCAAAACCTGAGAGTACGAATAGTTACCTGGATCGCTGGGTTTGTTCAGTAATAAAGTATCACCGAGATCTATAAGATTTGGTTTTCGTGCAAATTTGGGAGAAGCCTTGACAAGCACAGCTTCTTTCCATGTCTCCTCAAAGGATTTCTGCTCAGATTTTTCATCTGTTTCTTTGTCATCGGGAGGAGAAGCCGCGCGATCAATCAGCTGGAGATGGTAAGAAGAACGGTAAAGTATCTGACATTAGTCTGAGAAATGTTTCCATATTTAGTGATATCAAGTTAATCTGTACTGAAAATCAGGTTTACAAATACTTTGGCATTGACTCATTAAACCAGGACCTGTGGTTACAGTTTAGAGGTTTAATTATTTATTTTAACCAATTAAATAAGTACTTGGCTACAATCAATATCTGTATTACAAATAATAGTTGAATGATCCACTGAGAAACCAAAGCTTTTAAATTTTATTTTCATTTTCCTGGGCAGAATTGGAAAACTATTTCAACTGGATTGTCTGCCTTATTTTAGATCCACAGCAGAAACTGGGGGGAGGGGGAGGAGGTTCTGCTCTTGATCCAAAAATATGACACACACAAAAAAAAACCAAAAAAAAAACCCAACAACAACATGATGTAACAAACGCTGGTATGACTAGTACCCGTTCGTCTGTTTTTAGGTGTTGGTTCGAACGCTTCTCCATACGAATTACTGCTCCCAAGTATATTCTCCCGGAAAAAGTAAACAAATACCCAAAGATCAGTCGAAACTAGATGAAGGGTTTAACAGTAATGCTTTATTCAGGCTAACCGCCTGGCTTTTATGCAGTGAACAATGCACAGGGTTTCAGGTGACATATTCCAGGGGCATTCCCCACTGGACCTGAGAGGGGACAGTGACAAAATACATTCAGTAAGTTTATTGGCTCTCAGGTCCAGGACACTCCTACATACAATAAAATAATGTTCCCCTGTACTGGGGAGATAATTGAGTCAAGCAATTTAGAAAATACCCCAAACTCCATTGGAACCCCACACATTTCCTGATAGCCCCAATCTGGAGGACCAAAATATGCAAAAATCACCCAGATCCGTTCAGGGGTTCAAAAGTTACATGGAGGTCTTAATTTGACCAGCCACACACGAGGCTCCTGCCCAGAAATCGTTCCATAAAATTAGGCTGTACGGTCAGTCTATTTCGAAAAGTCTAAAAACAAAACAAATCCACAAACGGTTCCCCTGGTTCATAGGTAGCGTTTGTTCCCCTAGTTCATGGGAACAAATCTACCGAATAGAGCTCTCCTGGCTGGTCGTTGAAAGGAAGCAGGCGTTCGGGAAGTTGAGTGTCCAATTTTAGTTCCATACACTCAACGACCAAGTCCCGCTGCCTCCTTTCGTGCTAACAAAATGGCCGCCATTTTCTCCTGCACGTGGCGTTCGGCTATACGAACGGCGGTCAGACAGAGAGAACACTTAACTACCGGTTTGCGTTGTAGTTAATAACCCAGGGGGGTGGTAGGTGTTTGGTAGTTTTATCTACCGAACAGGGAAAAACAAAAATTAACTAAATAAAAGGGATGGGTTCTTCACAAAACACAACAACTTTTACTTGATTTAAAGTTATGTCCAAAAAAGTAAAAACAAATATTCTTTTAAAGCTTTGGAATTGACCAAAAGAGCAGAATTGGAAACAGAGCTGAATTAAGAGTTTTCCAATTCGGCTATTTTGAAATGGAAATTCTGTAATGAACTACCAACAAACCATGGTTTAGTGAACAAACCTGATAGTGTAAACAAAAGCCAGGTAATCTACATACCCGTTTCACAGCCAGTGTTGCAATACCCAGCATAGCAGCTCCTCCAACACCAAGAACCAGCCTAGCATTGGCCAGCAGGAAATCCACTATGCTACCAATGCCATCATCTGTCTTCTTGCCTTTCTTCTGAAGCTGTAGCTCTGCCATCTTCAAGCTGGAAAAAAATATATATATTTGGGAGAGCTACAAAAACAATGCTGGGTAAAAATGTGCAAAAGTTAGGAATATGGTTAACACTTGGACAGAGCTGCAGAATGGAGCACTACAGAAATAATATTTTCAGATGAAATTGTGGGAATGTTCAAGTGTTCGCCTAATCAACTGCATAGTGTGAAGTTTATGTATTTTCCCGCTAACCAAAAACAGAGTATGAAGTAAGTGCACGGATTGACAGCACACTGCTAAAGCTAGCCCAATTTAAGCGGAAACAAAAA
>OW240918.1:142797577-142921981 GCA_933207985.1 Pelobates cultripes
TCAGGTGGCCAAATGTAAACATAAAAAATGGCGTTCTGCCTGTATTTACACCAATAGAGTGTGACATATAGAATTATAAGTGCTATGTCTTAAATAAAAATAATATAAAAAATCAGATATTATGGAAAAGAGTAAAAATCAAATTTGATGAGAAGGAATAAAAACTAATTCTATTAGTTTTAGAAGATTGCTATCACAATCTTAAAGGGGCAGAATGTCATTTCTAGAAATTTTATAAAAATACACAGTAAAAACTGAATAAAATACATATAATACCCAATAGTAAAAGAAACACAAAAATAGTATGTAAGTGTATAAAAAGATGCCTAAAAACTTCCATAAAATAATATGAAACCAAGATAGGCTAAAACTAATGCATAAAGTGGCATAATTCAAAATCATTGTTCAGACCGTTTGGAATCATAGTGTCAAAATTGAATATGAACTTCACCTCTTCCTTTCCTATTTTGTTTACATAATCACCACCTCTCCAATCTTTTTTTACTAATTTTAAAGCACAAAAAAACATTCCTTCTGGATTTTGTTGGTGAACATGTTTAAAATGATTTGAAACACTATGGGTTTCGACTCCATTTTTGATGTTTCTTATATGTTCCGCTATTCTTAAATTCAATTTACGAATTGTACGGCCTACATATAAAAGATTGCAGGGACATTTTAAAATATAGATCACTCCCTTCGAATGGCATGTTAGATGATCTCTAATGGTAAATTTCTTGTTTATAATGGATTCTAGGTCTGTTAGGTGTCTTTTTTTATTCTTTGTATTTTTACATGCTAGACACTGTCCGCATCCGTAAAATCCTTTACCTATTGTAAGGAAGGTTTGTCCTACTGTTTGTTCTTTGTTACTACTTTTAACCAAAGTGTTTCAAGTTTTTTACACCTCTAAAGATGACTTTTGGTTTTTCTGGTAATATATTTTTAAGAATAGGGTCATCTTTTAGTATATGCCAATGTTTTCCTATGATTTTATGCATTTTCCTACTGTTGCCATGGTAGTTGCATATGAAGGGGATGTCTTGTTTCTTGATTAAATCTTTCTTTTTCTGTTTATATTTTAGAAGGTCTGTTCTTTGTATTTCTTGAACCTCATTTATAGCTAATTGGAGGGAAACATCGTCATAACCTTTTTCCAGAAATTGTACTTTAATCTTATTTGCTTGCTCTAAGAAGTCTTGTTCATTCGTACAATTCCTTCTTATACGTAGGAATTGTCCTTTCGGAGCGTTACTTAACCAAGGGAGGTAGTGACAACTCTCTCTTCTGATGTAGCTGTTGGCATCTACATCTTTAAAATGATTCTTGGTAGTAATAGTGCCGTGTGCAATAAATATCTCCAAATCTAAATTTTAGATTTGGAGATATTTATTGCACACGGCACTATTACTACCAAGAATCATTTTAAAGATGTAGATGCCAACAGCTACATCAGAAGAGAGAGTTGTCACTACCTCCCTTGGTTAAGTAACGCTCCGAAAGGACAATTCCTACGTATAAGAAGGAATTGTACGAATGAACAAGACTTCTTAGAGCAAGCAAATAAGATTAAAGTACAATTTCTGGAAAAAGGTTATGACGATGTTTCCCTCCAATTAGCTATAAATGAGGTTCAAGAAATACAAAGAACAGACCTTCTAAAATATAAACAGAAAAAGAAAGATTTAATCAAGAAACAAGACATCCCCTTCATATGCAACTACCATGGCAACAGTAGGAAAATGCATAAAATCATAGGAAAACATTGGCATATACTAAAAGATGACCCTATTCTTAAAAATATATTACCAGAAAAACCAAAAGTCATCTTTAGAGGTGTAAAAAACTTGAAACACTTTGGTTAAAAGTAGTAACAAAGAACAAACAGTAGGACAAACCTTCCTTACAATAGGTAAAGGATTTTACGGATGCGGACAGTGTCTAGCATGTAAAAATACAAAGAATAAAAAAAGACACCTAACAGACCTAGAATCCATTATAAACAAGAAATTTACCATTAGAGATCATCTAACATGCCATTCGAAGGGAGTGATCTATATTTTAAAATGTCCCTGCAATCTTTTATATGTAGGCCGTACAATTCGTAAATTGAATTTAAGAATAGCGGAACATATAAGAAACATCAAAAATGGAGTCGAAACCCATAGTGTTTCAAATCATTTTAAACATGTTCACCAACAAAATCCAGAAGGAATGTTTTTTTGTGCTTTAAAATTAGTAAAAAAAGATTGGAGAGGTGGTGATTATGTAAACAAAATAGGAAAGGAAGAGGTGAAGTTCATATTCAATTTTGACACTATGATTCCAAACGGTCTGAACAATGATTTTGAATTATGCCACTTTATGCATTAGTTTTAGCCTATCTTGGTTTCATATTATTTTATGGAAGTTTTTAGGCATCTTTTTATACACTTACATACTGTTTTTGTGTTTCTTTTACTATTGGGTATTATATGTATTTTATTCAGTTTTTACTGTGTATTTTTATAAAATTTCTAGAAATGACATTCTGCCCCTTTAAGATTGTGATAGCAATCTTCTAAAACTAATAGAATTAGTTTTTATTCCCTCTCATCAAATTTGATTTTTACTCTTTTCCATAATATCTGATTTTTTATATTATTTTTATTTAAGACATAGCACTTATAATTCTATATGTCACACTCTATTGGTGTAAATACAGGCAGAACGCCATTTTTTATGTTTACATTTGGCCACCTGATGTGAGGCTGGGAGTGGAGCGCACGTGCGTTCCACCTGAGTGTGACCCGGAAGTATACAGAGACCCGGAAGTGAACTTGCTGCTTGAAGTTGGAGCGCACGTGCGTTCCACTTGTGGTGCATTGCGGAGGTTGGCGCCGGGTTGGGGCGCACGGGCGCTCCACCCGGAAGTTGGTGCTGAAGTTCCGGTGTGCGCACGGAGTTGGGGCGCACGTGCGTTCCACTTGCGGTGCGTACCGGAAGTTGGTGCCGTAGGTGGAGCGCACGTTGCGTTCCACCAGACGGAATCAGGAAGTGCCATATAAAAGAAGATCCGGCCGGCGGCATTTTCAAACAAAGAAAACTTTGGAAGAAACATTAGAGCCAACTGAGGAAGCCTGTTAATCAGGCGAAACGCGTTTTGGACACTCATTTTCAACTTTGATAGACTTTTTATTGGACTATATCTACACCCAATATATATTGGTTTAGTATATTGCCATTTTGTTATTTTATCTACAAATAAACAAGAATTATTTTCCAAGATTTTTGGGATACTGAGCATCTTTTTTGAAGACCATCAGGAGAAATAACAAGCAATCAACAAAAGAAGGGTTTGGACAACCCCCTAATGGTCCAAGAGAACATACTTTAAGAGTCATATGACGGTATGACTCTATCCTTGTGAGTGCTTTTATTCTCATTTTTTATATGCTATATACTGTATAGATATACTACGCTATTTGCATATATTCTATTTTCCAGATTGTTCAAGATACTCCACAGCTCCACCTATAACTCTGTATGTATTAAACAATAACCCCAGCTATGTGCATTGTAAAAGCCATAGTGGTTTTAAGTAGGGATCAACCGATTTCGGTCTGGCCGATATTTGGTATTTTCGGCAATATCGGTATCAGCCAATAAAGATACCGATATTGCCAATCAGGGCCCATGACAAACCCGGCGGTCCTGGGGGGCCCAGCAAGCTCTTACTTACCTTCCCAGCAGTTCCCTTCAGCTCCCCGATCTAGCTCTCACGAGTCTAGCGGCCTTCAGAGCATTGCCACGAGTGACCATGGAAACGCTCCACGTGACACGCAGGCTGCGAGAGTTAGACTGGGGAGCTGTCCCCCCTCTCCCAATTTTACACACACACACACACACTACATTCACTATACACACACACACACACACACACACTTGAAAACAAATTCTGACTGGCATGTATATTTTGTGAATTTACCTTAATATAAAAATAAAAAATTTGCAAAATAAAATAATAAACATGTTCAGCTAACAGAAGATTTGTGTAGAAATTGTTTTGTTTTTTTAAATGGTAAATGTACAGAATATCTAAGTTATCGGCTTGAAAGTTCACAGAATATCGGCTCAAAAAAAATAATTTAAAAATCCAATATCGCTCGATCCCTAGTATCGGTCGATCTTCCCCGTCCCTCCCCCCCATCTCACATATGAGCCGCTGCGTTCCCCCAAGTATTCTACAGTCAGCATTCCAGCTGTTTAGATCACTGGCTGCAGCCTCAAATGCAAAATTTAGAGGAAGGCACTGACAATAGAAGGGCTTGAGAAGGGAATAAAGCGAATATTTTATGCTGTAGCCTTAACCGCTTTGCAAATTAACATATACCAATGCACACACTACAACATATCGAAATATACTTTTTCATGGCGTGTTCCTCTTAATAAAGAGCCCATTCCATATGAAGCCAGATGATGATTTAATTATACACAAAAGGTCTTCAGAACCAATTTTCTTTTTTAAACAGGTGAAATCACACATCATTTGCAAAACCTGAGAGTACGAATAGTTACCTGGATCGCTGGGTTTGTTCAGTAATAAAGTATCACCGAGATCTATACGATTTGGTTTTCGTGCAAATTTGGGAGAAGCCTTGACAAGCACAGCTTCTTTCCATGTCTCCTCAAAGGATTTCTGCTCAGATTTTTCATCTGTTTCTTTGTCATCGGGAGGAGAAGCCGCGCGATCAATCAGCTGGAGATGGTAAGAAGAACGGTAAAGTATCTGACATTAGTCTGAGAAATGTTTCCATATTTAGTGATATCAAGTTAATCTGTACTGAAAATCAGGTTTACAAATACTTTGGCATTGACTCATTAAACCAGGACCTGTGGTTACAGTTTAGAGGTTTAATTATTTATTTTAACCAATTAAATAAGTACTTGGCTACAATCAATATCTGTATTACAAATAATAGTTGAATGATCCACTGAGAAACCAAAGCTTTTAAATTTTATTTTCATTTTCCTGGGCAGAATTGGAAAACTATTTCAACTGGATTGTCTGCCTTATTTTAGATCCACAGCAGAAACTGGGGGGAGGGGGAGGAGGTTCTGCTCTTGATCCAAAAATATGACACACACAAAAAAAAACCAAAAAAAAAACCCAACAACAACATGATGTAACAAACGCTGGTATGACTAGTACCCGTTCGTCTGTTTTTAGGTGTTGGTTCGAACGCTTCTCCATACGAATTACTGCTCCCAAGTATATTCTCCCGGAAAAAGTAAACAAATACCCAAAGATCAGTCGAAACTAGATGAAGGGTTTAACAGTAATGCTTTATTCAGGCTAACCGCCTGGCTTTTATGCAGTGAACAATGCACAGGGTTTCAGGTGACATATTCCAGGGGCATTCCCCACTGGACCTGAGAGGGGACAGTGACAAAATACATTCAGTAAGTTTATTGGCTCTCAGGTCCAGGACACTCCTACATACAATAAAATAATGTTCCCCTGTACTGGGGAGATAATTGAGTCAAGCAATTTAGAAAATACCCCAAACTCCATTGGAACCCCACACATTTCCTGATAGCCCCAATCTGGAGGACCAAAATATGCAAAAATCACCCAGATCCGTTCAGAGGTTCAAAAGTTACATGGAGGTCTTAATTTGACCAGCCGCACACGAGGCTCCTGCCCAGAAATAGTTCCATAAAATTAGGCTGTACGGTCAGTCTATTTCGAAAAGTCTAAAAACAAAACAAATCCACAAACGGTTCCCCTGGTTCATAGGTAGCGTTTGTTCCCCTAGTTCATGGGAACAAATCTACCGAATAGAGCTCTCCTGGCTGGTCGTTGAAAGGAAGCAGGCGTTCGGGAAGTTGAGTGTCCAATTTTAGTTCCATACACTCAACGACCAAGTCCCGCTGCCTCCTTTCGTGCTAACAAAATGGCCGCCATTTTCTCCTGCACGTGGCGTTCGGCTATACGAACGGCGGTCAGACAGAGAGAACACTTAACTACCGGTTTGCGTTGTAGTTAATAACCCAGGGGGGTGGTAGGTGTTTGGTAGTTTTATCTACCGAACAGGGAAAAACAAAAATTAACTAAATAAAAGGGATGGGTTCTTCACAAAACACAACAACTTTTACTTGATTTAAAGTTATCTCCAAAAAAGTAAAAACAAATATTCTTTTAAAGCTTTGGAATTGACCAAAAGAGCAGAATTGGAAACAGAGCTGAATTAACAGTTTTCCAATTCGGCTATTTTGAAATGGAAATTCTGTAATGAACTACCAACAAACCATGGTTTAGTGAACAAACCTGATAATGTAAACAAAAGCCAGGTAATCTACATACCCGTTTCACAGCCAGTGTTGCAATACCCAGCATAGCAGCTCCTCCAACACCAAGAACCAGCCTAGCATTGGCCAGCAGGAAATCCACTATGCTACCAATGCCATCATCTGTCTTCTTGCCTTTCTTCTGAAGCTGTAGCTCTGCCATCTTCAAGCTGGAAAAAAATATATATATTTGGGAGAGCTACAAAAACAATGCTGGGTAAAAATGTGCAAAAGTTAGGAATATGGCTAACACTGGGACAGAGCTGCAGAATGGAGCACTACAGAAATAATATTTTCAGATGAAATTGTGGGAATGTTCAAGTGTTCGCCTAATCAACTGCATAGTGTGAAGTTTATGTATTTTCCCGCTAACCAAAAACAGAGTATGAAGTAAGTGCACGGATTGACAGCACACTGCTAAAGCTAGCCCAATTTAAGCGGAAACAAAAAATTGTGAACATGACTCCGGAAATATTTCTGCAAATAATATGCAAAGTTTTTTCCCCCCCCAAATAACAACTATTTAAAGGAACACTATAGGGTCAGGAACACAGACATGCATTAGTGACCCTACAGTGTTAAAACCACCATCTAGCCCCCCTGGGCCCCTCAAGCCTCCCTAAATATAGCAAAATCTTACTTGTATTCAAGCCTGAAGCTGTAGCTCTTCATGCTGTTTGCCTCAGAAAAACAAGCTATCTGCTGACATCATCAGAAGTAGTAGCCTGATCCAATCACAGTGCTTCTCCATAGGATTGGCTGAGACTGACAAGGAGGCAGATCAGAAGCAGAGCCAGCATGATTCAAACACCGCCCTGGCCAATCAGCATCTCCTCATAGAGATGAATTGAATCAATGAATCTCTGTGAGGAAAGTTCGGTGTCTGCATGCAGATTGAGGAGATACTAAATGTTTTTTAATTTTAGGCAGCCATGACCCAGGAAGGATCTCTAACAGCCATCTGAGGAGTGGCCAGTGAAGTTATCACTAGGCTGTAATGTAAACACTGCATTTTCTCAGAAAAGACAGTATTTACAGCAAAAAGCCTGAAGGTAATGATTCTACTCACCAGAACAAATTCAATAAGCTGTAGTTGTTCTGGTGACTATAGTGTCCCTTTAATACTATTTGAATAATGCAAATTTTCAAAATGTCTGCTAAACGGACTGGGTGGAGGATCTAGCTGTGGACATGCATACCACATTTCGCATTGCTAACACAAATAATTTGAGAAAAAAAAAAAATAAGACATTTGAAGAATTTCTGGCAATCCAATATGACCACGAAATGATGACACCAATCATCTGATTAACACATGTGAATCTAGATCACAAAATCACAACAAAAGATCTGTAGTATATGCCGTTCTGAAGAATAAAATGTGTTTTTATTTTAACATGTGTGAATGTGGTCTCAAAAATCAAATGGCGGGCAATCATGTGACCAAACACCACATGTGCATATATCAGCTATATAACAAGTAACATAATTCAACAGTGAAATAAATCCAAACTGACTTACGGCAGACGTCATACGTCAAATTAAGACATTGATCTCATTCAAAATCATTACTCTGCAGGCAAAGAAAATAACAGGTAAAATTATTTTTTTTCCCATATTTATCCTCCCAAACCCACTCCAGGTGGGACACTGATCTAAACAATCCATGTCCTATCCCTATGAATGCTGGAAAAGTGCACCAAGCATGCCTGACAGATTTACACACAGATCTCTTCACCTTGCAACATCCTGACAGGGGGAGAAGACAGAGTCTGAGCAAGCTCTGGTGTCAGGATTCTCTCTCCCACTCCTGCGCAATGATGACCTCTTTCTGTCATTAGTGGACAGGTCTGAACCAGAGATGGTTGGGTAAAAGGGAAATTGGGGGTTGAAGAAACGTCCTTAAAATCGAGAGGCATGTCAAACAATGCAATCTGACAAAGTGTATAGTAAGTTTAGAAATGTTTAATACATACTATTTTTTTTTTTTTTGGTTTATTTTGGTTTCTATATTTAATTTGTTTAAAAGTGTTTGCTTGATGGATTAAAAAAAAAAAAAAAAAAATCATTGTAAAGGGATGTATCTCTTTAATATCAACTTGCTTCGAAAAATTGTGACAGAGCACACAGCTGTGGACAGAAGTAACAGCATTTTGCATTGTTCTGACAAATGGTTTCAAGGTTTGAATTATGTGCAAAAATGGTCACAAAAAAACAAATAATTGAAACCCAGACTTTGTGATCTAGCAGACCAAGCACAAAACCATCGGCACACACGGGGTATCCTTTCTGCCTGAGCTGATATCCAGGCCCCCATATCCACATTCCCCGCTCCTTTTCCTTCTGCATTATTTAGTGCTGCTCTTCACCACCTTACACTACAGTTAATATTTGTTTTTTTCTCTCCTGGTTTGTTACGCTTATCCTCTTTGCAATATCTTTACCTTATCTTATAACCTGTCCTGTTGTGTTCTACGCCCCACCTCCTATAGACTATAAGCTGGTTTAAGCAGGGCCCTCTTCAAACCATTTTCCTGTAAGTTTTTGTAATTGCCTGATTTAAATCTCCCCCTGTGATAATATTGTAAAGCGCTACGGAATATGCTGGGGCTATATAAATACCAATATTAATTATTATTATTATTATTAACAACCTGCCTCATTGAGCTTTTCAGGCCAGATGGTTCTGGCAGGCTCTCTCCTATTATAAACTGACCCACACTGCTGTTGAGAATTATGAATTCAGGTCCATGCTGTTGAGCAATCCTTTTCTTTTTGCACAGCTGTGTAGGACATAGTTTATTTTTGTAAATATTTTTTTTTTACAAAGCTATACATAGATTGTAAACACGTACTTAACAATGTTGCCTTTCCGGTTTTTCTTTTGTACACAACTATGCATATTGTACTTATTTGATTGTTTAATAAAGACAGGATGATATAATAAAAAAAAAATTAAAAAAAAGTTAAAAATCATAGACACAGCTTGTGCCTAGATATTGCAGGTATGTGTTACAAGGTCTAAGATAGTTCCACTTTTGAATAAATGTAAATTCATCCAATTCTAGACCCCTTGGAGGTACATGGTTTGCAGTGGTCAGCTGAATTTTAATAGACTGGCTTCTAAACAAATCGAGGTAGAAGAAGAGGTGTTATATCAAATCAATGTCACAGTATATCCTCACACAACAATGTGCATATCTGTAGCATAAGTGGTTGGGGAGAAGATTTAGAATTTTATGTGAAACTGGTCACACAAAAAAGAAAGATTGGTGCCAGACCATGTAACCTATAAACCGATCCAAAAACAGATATATTACACCATAGGACTCTACCAATTTTCACAAGTCTTCAACTACAAGACTGGGAAAACGCTGTTACCACAGTATTAATAATGTACTGACACCCACAGACACTGTTACCCCAGTATTAATGTACTGACAGACACTGTTACCCCAGTATTAATGTAATGGCAGACACTGTTACCCCACTATTAATGTACAGACACTGTTACCCCAGTATTAATGTAATGTACAGGCACTGTGACCCCAGTATTAATGTAATGGCAGACACTGTGACCCCAGTATTAATGTAATGTACAGGCACTGTTACCCCAGTATTAATGTAATGGCAGACACTGTTACCCCAGTATTAATGGAATGGCAGACAGTTACCCTAGTATTAATGGAATGGCAGACACTGTTACCCCAGTATTAATGTAATGGCAGACACTGTTACCCCAGTATTAATGTAATGTACAGACACTGTTACCCCAGTATTAATGTAATGGCAGACACTGTTACCCCAGTATTAATGTAATGGCAGACACTGTTACCCCAGTATTAATGTAATGGCAGACACTGTTACCCCAGTATTAATGCAATGGCAGACACTGTTACCCCAGTATTAATGGAATGGCAGACACTGTTACCCCAGTATTAATGCAATGGCAGACACTGTTACCCCAGTATTAATGGAATGGCAGACACTGTTACCCCAGTATTAATGGAATGGCAGACACTGTTACCCCAGTATTAATGGAATGGCAGACACTGTTACCCCAGTATTAATGGAATGGCAGACACTGTTACCCCAGTATTAATGGAATGGCAGACACTGTTACCCCAGTATTAATGGAATGGCAGACACTGTTACCCCAGTATTAATGGAATGGCAGACACTGTTACCCCAGTATTAATGGAATGGCAGACACTGTTACCCCAGTATTAATGGAATGGCAGACACTGTTACCCCAGTATTAATGGAATGGCAGACACTGTTACCCCAGTATTAATGTAATGGCAGACACTGTTACCCCAGTATTAATGGAATGGCAGACACTGTTACCCCAGTATTAATGTAATGGCAGACACTGTTACCCCAGTATTAATGGAATAACAGACACTGTTACCCCAGTATTAATGTAATGGCAGACACTGTTACCCCAGTATTAATGTAATGACAGATGTAATACCCCAGTATTAATGTAATGGCAGACACTGTTACCCCAGTATTAATGTAATGACAGATGTAATACCCCAGTATTAATGTAATGACATTAATGGAATGGCAGTGTCCCAGTATTAATGTAATGGCAGACACTGTTACCCCAGTATTAATGCAATGACAGACACTGTTACCCCAGTATTAATGTACAGACACTGTTACCCCAGTATTAATGTAATGGCAGACACTGTTACCCCAGTATTAATGTACAGACACTGTTACCCCAGTATTAATGTAATGGCAGACACTGTTACCCCAGTATTAATGGAATGGCAGACACTGTTACCCCAGTATTAATGGAATGGCAGACACTGTTACCCCAGTATTAATGGAATGGCAGACACTGTTACCCCAGTATTAATGGAATGGCAGACACTGTTACCCCAGTATTAATGGAATACAGACACTGTTACCCCAGTATTAATGGAATGGCAGACACTGTTACCCCAGTATTAATGGAATGGCAGACACTGTTACCCCAGTATTAATGGAATGGCAGACACTGTTACCCCAGTATTAATGGAATGGCAGACACTGTTACCCCAGTATTAATGCAATGGCAGACACTGTTACCCCAGTATTAATGGAATGGCAGACACTGTTACCCCAGTATTAATGGAATGGCAGACACTGTTACCCCAGTATTAATGGAATGGCAGACACTGTTACCCCAGTATTAATGGAATGGCAGACACTGTTACACTGTTACCCCAGTATTAATGGCAGACACTGTTACCCCAGTATTAATGTAATGGCAGACACTGTTACCCCAGTATTAATGTAATGGCAGACACTGTTACCCCAGTATTAATGCAATGGCAGACACTGTTACCCCAGTATTAATGGAATGGCAGACACTGTTACCCCAGTATTAATGGAATGGCAGACACTGTTACCCCAGTATTAATGGAATGACAGACACTGTTACCCCAGTATTAATGGAATGGCAGACACTGTTACCCCAGTATTAATGGCAGACACTGTTACCCCAGTATTAATGGCAGACACTGTTACCCCGGTATTAATGGAATGGCAGACACTGTTACCCCAGTATTAATGCAATGACAGACACTGTTACCCCAGTATTAATGGAATGGCAGACACTGTTACCCCAGTATTAATGGCAGACACTGTTACCCCAGTATTAATGGCAGACACTGTTACCCCAGTATTAATGTAATGGCAGACACTGTTACCCCAGTATTAATGTAATGGCAGACACTGTTACCCCGGTATTAATGGAATGGCAGACACTGTTACCCCAGTATTAATGGAATGGCAGACAGTGTTACCCCAGTATTAATGGAATGGCAGACAGTGTTACCCCAGTATTAATGTAATGGCAGACAGTGTTACCCCAGTATTAATGAATGGCAGACACTGTTACCCCAGTATTAATGAATGGCAGACACTGTTACCCCAGTATTAATGAATGGCAGACACTGTTACCCCAGTATTAATGGAATGGCAGACACTGTTACCCCAGTATTAATGGAATGGCAGACACTGTTACCCCAGTATTAATGGAATGGCAGACACTGTTACCCCAGTATTAATGGAATGGCAGACACTGTTACCCCAGTATTAATGGAATGGCAGACACTGTTACCCCAGTATTAATGGAATGGCAGACACTGTTACCCCAGTATTAATGGAATGGCAGACACTGTTACCCCAGTATTAATAGAATGGCAGACACTGTTACCCCAGTATTAATGTAATGACAGACACTGTTACCCCAGTATTAATGTAATGGACAGACACTGTTACCCCAGTATTAATGGAATGGCAGACACTGTTACCCCAGTATTAATGGAATGGCAGACACTGTTACCCCAGTATTAATGTAATGGCAGACACTGTTACCCCAGTATTAATGTAATGGCAGACACTGTTACCCCAGTATTAATGTAATGGCAGACACTGTTACCCCAGTATTAATGTAATGGCAGACACTGTTACCCCAGTATTAATGGAATGGCAGACACTGTATTGATGACCTGAAGGTCCCCTCGCTGACAGACACCCAGCTCACCTCCTTGTGGCAGTCGGCAGTGCCTCCCACCGAGGACTCTCCTCTCCCTCTCTCCCTCTCTCCCTCTCTCCCTCACTCACTCCCTCGCTCGCTCGCTCTCCCTCCTCTCCCTCGGCCTGCACTCACCGAGCAGGAATGTCCTGGAAGCAGGCGCAGAATCCGCCAGCCAATCGCACGGCTTCCTGAGAACTCGAAACCAATCAACGGCACGCGTGCTGAACCGCCAGCCAATCGCTGCCCCTGTTTGTGAAACATAGCCAATCAGCGTCCTTGTACTAAGAAACAACCAATCAAAAGCCGGATCGTTAAAAAAAACAGCCTGAGGCAAGTTCCTTAAAAATAGAACAGACTCACCAACCAATCAGCGCCTGGACAGCTGGCGCGTCATGTGGCTTGACGTCACGCACGAGGGGCGAGGCTGAAGACGCTTAACCTGTTCTGTGCCAGAAGGAATTAGGGGAGGGACTATATGCTGCCATTGCAAGGATAATGTTAGCAGCAAGCTGTGGGGGCCAGCTAGCCTTCAGCTGTTACATCAGAGATTATACTTCCTGGTAGCCATACCAATCCATACCAGCAATCACACTGTGATAGGCTGAAAGCAGTCAGCTGACATTAGCAGTCAATCACAGCCACCCATTGCTGCTCAGCCTAATACAAATAGCACAGAGGGGGGTGGGCTGCTGGGGACTGGCATTTACTATGAAAACATAAAAACAGTTTAATGCAGAATGGAAGGACAGTGGGAAGAATCTACAGACACTATAACCACTTAAATTAAATAGTTACAGTGTCCCTTTAAAGAGACACTCCACGCACCAAAACAACTTCAAGTCTTCAGTAACTACTATTCAACCAACCTACTTTTCTACCCCTATCTTGTGTGGCACTATAACCCACTCCCTCTAGAATGTAAGCTCATTGAGCAAGGCCCTCACCCCATCTGATTCTGTGCTTCCAACTGTGGTTATAATTACATGTTTTTAGTCCACCCGTTGTACAGCGCTGAGGAATTTGTTGGAGCTATATAAATAATAATAATCTAAATGAGTTAAACCGTTCTTGTGTGTCTCTTCACTTATATTGATTGACAGTCCCCTCACTGACAGCTCTTTCCCTCTCCTCTTATATCGATTGACAGTCCCCTCACTGACAGACCCTTCCCTCTCCTCCTATTGATTGACAGTCCCCTCACTGACAGACCCTTCCCTCTCCTCCTATTGATTGACAGTCCCCTCACTGACAGCTCCTTCCCTAACATCTTATATTGATTGACAACCCCCTCACTGACAGACCCTTCTCTCTCCTCTTATGGATTGACAGCCCCCTCACTGACAGCTCCTTCCCTCACATTTTATATTGATTGACAGCCCCCTCACTGACAGCTCATTGCCTCTCCTCTTATATTGATTGGCATCCCCTTCACTGACAGCTCATTGCCTCTCCTCTTATATTGATTGACAGCCCCCTCACTGACAGCTCATTGCCTCTCCTCTTATATTGATTGACAGCCCCTTGACAGCTTATTGCCTCTCCTCTTATATTGATTGACAGCCCCCTCACTGACAGCTCATTGCCTCGCCTCTTATATTGATTGACAGCCCCCTCACTGACAGCTCATTGCCTCTCCTCATATTGATTGACAGCCCCCTGACAGCTCATTGCCTCTCCTCATATTGATTGACAGTCCCCTCACTGACAGCTCATTGCCTCTCCTCTTATATTGATTGACAGCCCCCTGACAGCTTATTTCCTCTCCTCTTATATTGATTGACAGCCCCCTGACAGCTCATTGCCTCTCCTCTTATATTGATTGACAGCCCCTTGACAGCTCATTGCCTCTCCTCTTATATTGATTGACAGCCCCCTGACAGCTCATTGCCTCTCCTCTTATATTGATTGACAGCCCCCTGACAGCTCATTGCCTCTCCTCTTATATTGATTGACAGCCCCCTGATAGCTCATTGCCTCTCCTCTTACATTGATTGACAGCCCCCTGATAGCTCATTGCCTCTCCTCTTATATTGATTGACAGCCCCCTGACAGCTCATTGCCTCTCCTCTAATATTGATTGACAGCTCATTGTCTCTCCTCTGATTGATTGACAGCTCTCTCAGTGAAGGACAGCTCTTCCTGATTGACAGTTATGCTGTGCCAGCTCTAATACAGACCATGTTCCTGTTTCCATGGATTACCAGCTGTCACTGCCATTTTACCCACTCTCTCCTAGTTGACAGGTTTCTGGCAGGGAGAGGGTGAAGTGGGCGTGGCTCTGCCCTGCCTTGGGCGGCGGGGGCGGGGCTGCTTGGGTTTGACTGACAGGCGGGGGTGTGGTCTGGCTGCTTCCGGCTGCTTCCTGTGGACAGTGAGACACCGGGCTCCGGAACATGGCGGCTACCGGGGTGCTGCCCTTCATCAGGGGGGTGGACCTGAGCGGCAACGACTTCAAGGTTAGGGGGTTCAGTGGCAAAGGGGGGGGAGAGGGGCTTGGCAGCAGAGCTCACACTTCATATACACCATGTTATGGATGGCCCCGCCTCTCTGTCAGCATGATGGGAGTTGTAGTACACAGCAGGTCAGCAGACATGGCTGAGCAGGATGGGAGTTACAGTCCGCAGGAGTGCCAGCTATCTGCTGCTGTGTATATGGGTGCTGGCTGCCCCCCTCCCTCCCTGTGTGTGTCCATGGCTGTGTATATGGGTGCTGCCCCCCTCCCTCCCTGTGTGTGTCCATGGCTGTGCCCCCCTCCCTGTGTGTGTCCATGGCTGTGTATATGGGTGCTGGCTGCCCCCCTCCCTCCCTGTGTGTGTCCATGGCTGTGTATATGGGTGCTGGCTGCTGCCTCCCTCCCTCCCTGTGTGTGTCCATGGCTGTGTATATGGGTGCTGGCTGCTGCCTCCCTCCCTCCCTGTGTGTGTCCATGGCTGTGTATATGGGTGCTGGCTGCTGCCTCCCTCCCTGTGTGTGTGTCATGGTTATATATAGCCTGCTGTGCCATGGTGAACCCAGGGGGTGGCAGCTGCTTGATTGTGTCATACAGGCCAGGACTCAGACAATGTTTATAGGTTGCTCCCTAGATAACTTAATAATAATAATAATATTATTATTATTATTATTAGTACACAGTTATTAGTAGGCTTCCCAAGGTGGCCTAATACATCATGTCTTTCTGGGTATATATCCAAACTTCATGCTGATGGGTATTACATGTAAAGTGCTGCCCTGCAGAATGCAGTATTCATATAACATCCTCTTCACTGTCAACAACTAGGAGACCATGTCAGAGAATCAAATCTCCCTTACAGGCTGAATTCTGGTTTATTTATTCACTAAAACACTTTATTATAGACTTGGTAATTGCAAATATTATGACACAATAAGTGTTTGGGAGAAATGGGGGGGGTGGAGAGATCAAAATCAGGTATTCTTCCAGCCCTATTATTAGGACCTTTCTACTTTTCTTTACTTCTCCGTTATTAGAAGCTATGTAGAAACATGTTCTGTAGCGCTGTAAAATGTGTCATAAGTAAACAGACTAAACTACAGCCTTTTCACAAAGTTAAAATCACGTCTCACCCCATTTAGCATAAGAAGGCTAAAATAGCATTCTGTGGACAGCTATTGAGGTGCCTGAATTGTTGGCTTATTAACTGGGCAAATCCCATTAGATCATAAGTCTGTCACGAAAGGGTTAAATAACTGACCAATGACCCAATAGTTCTGTAAATGATACTTCTACTCTATGTAATACAATGGGATATTGATAACAGCTTTGAGAAGCTTGGATCTTGTCTATAATTTGGGTAGTGCCTGTCCCACCCTTTGAGTGACTCATGTCTTTAACTCTATATTTAAATGTCATCATGCAGAGCCCTATTGATTCAAACAGCCTAGTTTAGTGATGGCTTGTCTCTGGTGCTCCAGTTGTTTTGGATTAGGCTTTGCAGCCAACCAAATGGTTGCCTGAGCTTTAGGAGAACAGACCCAGTGCTAGCGCTATCACAGGGTAGAGTGGATCTAGACAAAAGTGTCTGTCTGATCCATGTTTTCTGCAAATTATGGCTAATTGGCATTAAAAAAATAAATTAAATAATAATTTAAGCAAAAATATATATTTCTTTTTTTCTCATTTGCTATTTTGACCTAAAACTAATACACAACCATTTTTATTTTAGATTTTTCAATTTTAGTGCATAGATTCTTTTGCTTTTCTGTGCCACGTTTACCCTGTGGTTCTAGCTGCTGGTTGACATAATGCCCCAAATAGTACACATTCACTTGGCACACTGTGCAATAAACATTGTGATATATTACACCAATATTGTAAATAGGTTTAATGTAAAAAAGAAGCGGGTATTGGTAAATGTGCCATGTTATGATCTATTCCCTATTCATAGTATTCACGAATACTGCTTTCCCAGTATTGCAATAATAAACACCATATTAACTGTTTGAAACATCTCAGTATTCATTATCCCCGTGGCACACACAGGATCAATGTAACAAAATCCTGCAGGTCTCTTCCAATTTGGTATTAAATAAAATGTATTTGGCCAATTTGTATTATTATTTAGCACATTGCCATGCACATACCTTTTCTAACTGATGTGAAAGCTTTGCAGTTTAATACCCCTCTGACACCATCACAGTGTCTTTTTGCCAAGGGGTTTCTATACAATCCTATCCTGGCTCTAAATGGGAATTGTAGGCACTGTAACTGCTTGATGTCACTGTAGTGGTTATAGTGTCTGGGGTCTCCTGGCACCAACCTTCCATTTAGTGTTAAAGGGACATTATAACGTTAGCAATACAAATGATATATTTGTTGTGTAGAAAGATTACAAACTCTGTACATCTCTATTGAGATGTGTGCAGCATATGCTAAATTATTATTTTTGTTACTAAAACGAAGGGGTTTATTAACTAAATGGGATATTTCAAATTAATATGAGCAGTGGCAATTTTAGGTCAAACTAGTGGAATTTGAAAAACTTTGGAAAGTCTTCCATTCTTTTCTCTGAAATCTTTCTAATTTTTATTTTTATCTTTCTTTTTATAAACCAGCTTTTTCATGGTGTAATTCCTGTTTGGAATGCTTATATATATTTGTGGTTTCTTTCCACTTTGCTTGAATCATAATGCATGGTTTTGATGCATTCTTTTTCATTTTTGTTTCAGGTACATTTACAATCAATTAATATAAATGTTTGCTGCAATAAGTTGCACATTCTTACCCATGCATGTAGGAACTCTTTACTATTGTTGAGGATAGTTGAGTAATACTATTTAATAAGTGACACTATGGTGAGAAAATTCTATTCACTTGCCTCTTGCCTGAGTCCCACTGATCGCTGAGTCTCCTGTCGTACCAGGTTACTTCTGCCAAAGCCGGTTGTTGATCACGCCGGTTATTCATTGGCTGAGAGAATCCGCCAAGTGCTCTCAGTCAATTAATGAAACAAAATTAAAATTAGTCAGCAAGAAACTCTTGTTCCGGGCTGACTGATGATGCTGTCGATGGTGGAGTTAGACCTTCGGTAGTTCAAATATTTACTGAAATTCTGCACATACACATTACATGCACCATAATCACTTCAAAACACTGAACTAAAGTGTGAACTGACTTTTAGAATTTTTCCAGTTGACCTATCATTGTCTAAAGTTTGAATTCTCAACAATTTAGCCAAAATCTAGCAATTTAGATTTGTTTGCTACCAATCGAAGACCATTGATAGCCGGTGGGCATGAGCGGCGAGTGCTGCTCACACATGCAAGCTTCTCTCTTTTTAAACTAGAAATGAACTTTGAAATCTCACTTTGGTGAATAAACATGTCAGTGTCCTGCCTTGGTGTGCTAGATTGCAAGCTCTTTGAAATAGAAGTTATGTTGGGATCTGTCTGTTCCTTTTGCTGCAGCATATCTATAACCCATGTTTTATTCTGTCTTTTATTCCCAGGGAGGATATTTCCCAGAACATGTGCGGTCTATGAACAGTTTGCGATGGCTGAAACTAAACAGGACTGGTCTTTGCTACCTGCCGGAAGAGCTGTCGTCTTTGCAGAAATTGGTAAGGCAGAGCAACCTTGATGGCTATGAAGCATTCTAAATCACAGTAACTGATGTATCACAATGGGCACTGGCAGCAATAAAGATTGTTTATTCTCTACAGACACCCCCAAGATAATCCACTGTGATATAAAGCTCTCTAGATCCCGCCTGGTGAATTCAAACACCAAAGTCTAATTCCTACTGCAATCCTATCCTAACCCCATTTCTAACACAGATCTTCCTGAACTACATTTCCTGTGATGCAGTAGCTGTGGTTCCAAAATTGGCAGTCACTAATTCTCTTATTCTCTTTCACCAGTTCCTCCCCTGTTTTACAATGCTGAGATTGACTCTGAGAATACCGTATTTTTCCCTCATAGGTTCCCTATTGCTGCCTATTATGCTTATGGTTTATTTGACTGTGTTCCCTTTAAGTACTTTGTTTTAAAATAGCACTGAATCAGTTGAAGCGTCACTCTAAGGACCGTTCGTGCTCAGACTATTCATCTTACTGAATTTAGTTCTAGCTTCAGCACACAGCATTCTAATCCCAGATAAAAATAAATAACGGAAAAAAGAAATGGCATAAAGAAGACGATAGATGTATATTAAAGGATCCCTATAGGGCCAGGACACAAGCATGTATTCCTGACCCTATAGTGTTAAAACCACCATCCAGCCCTCATGCCTCCATAAATATAGTAAAAATCTTACTGTATTCAAGCTTGAAGCTGTAACTCTGCATGCTGTTAGACTCAGAAAAACAAGCAGTATGCTGACATCAGCAGAAGTGGTAGCCTGATCCAATCACAATGCTTCCCCATAGGATTGGCTGAGACTGACAAGGAGGCAGATCAGGGGCAGAGCCAGCATGATTCAAACACAGCCCTGGCCAATCAGCATCTCCTCATAGAGATGAATTGAATCAATGAATCTCTATGAGGAAAGTTCAGTGTCTGCAAGCAGAGGGAGGAGATACTGAATGTTTGGATGCATTTTAGGCAGCCATGACCCAGGAAGGATCTCTAACAGCTATCTGAGGAGTGGCCAGTGATGTTATCACTAGGCTGTAATGTAAACACTGCATTTTCTCTGAAAAGACAGTGTTTACAGCAAAAAGCCTGACGGTAATGATTCTACTCCCCAGAACAAATTCATTAAGCTGTAGTTGTTCTGGTGACTATAGTATCCCTTTAAAAACAATATGTCTGACGTCTGATCCTGTCTTCCCTTTCTGAACATCAAAACATAGAGTAAAATAAAGATAAACCAAGGTGGCAAACCTATCCATCTTTTACAAGAAGCATAAAGGCAGAGAAGCCTTGAGATTTTACCAGAAGGCACGGACAGATGATGCCATCTACTTCCCAAGTCATCCTGTCTGAGCGCACAAGGAAGTGGTTGGTGGTAGTGCCAGACCAAGTTCTTTACAGAAAATGTGTCTCTCTGACCTGAACCATTTTATTCGCCATCCCATTCCCCTATCAAGGATCGGGGGTTCCCCATCTGTACGTAATGGCTTGTGAGACGCTCTGATTTTGGTGGATCTTCGTTTGCTGCAAAATCCTTTTTTTTTTTTTTAGAAATATTTGTGCAGATTGTTTTCGGTGAGTATGATAATTCAAATCATTTTTGGACAACGCATTTTCCTTTAAAAATTTTATATTACAGCCACTATCGCAGACTTCAGTATGTGACTCTGAACAAAGATTAATTACATTCTTTAATTTCTGCACTGCTCTCGAAAGGTTCTTAGGGTAGCTCCAGGAATACTCCAAACCAGATGGTGCAGATGCCAAATATATTTATTTGCCCTACTTTTCAGAGTCTTGCTGTGGTGGCCTTGCCAGTCTGTTGTATCTCACCGTCCTTACATTTGGTTTTTATATTCTATTTTGTAGGAGCATCTCTCCGTGAGTCACAACAACTTGACAACTCTCCATGGAGAGCTTTCATCCCTTCCCTGCCTTAGGGTAAGTACTCTTACTCCACTTACTTCTACTGCTCCATGATACCATATGCTGTTGCTTGCAGATGTTTCCGTAGTAATGGGGTGTGTGGGGGGTTGTACTGCTGTTTAACGCAGCCATGCACTAGCAGTAGTGTTTACGGGGATGAATACACTGTAAATCATCAGATACAGAATTGTGCCTGTGCAAGTAGTGACATCATAACGATAGTGCTGTGATTACCTGCGCCCTTTCTTCCTGCGTGGGCCTCTGTAACATGCTCTCCATTTTTTCTCAGGCAATTGTTGCTCGAGCCAACAGCCTTAAAAACTCTGGAATTCCCGATGATATCTTCCAGTTGGATGATCTTTCTGTGCTGGTAAGTGACAATGTCATTCATACAAGAGCAGGGGGATCGAAGGTCTGCACAGACTGTGTTTTGCCTGTTTTTTCAAAAAATTTGTGACGTTCATTAAATTCTAGGAGATGTATATTATCACAGATGAGCTACTAGAAAATCTCTCTGGATTATTATGTTAAATCAAAATAGCTGAACTGGAAACGTAGGGGACTCCAATTCTACCACTTTCAATTCTGTGACTTCCAGACTGGTTACACCTTACTACACATACTCCTGTTGGGTTTATTTACTAAACCCCAAAATGTGGTCAATTGAAAGGTGATCTAAATGTTTTCTGAGTTAGTGACAGCTTGGCTGATTAGCCTAAATTTTGCTGATGTTAAGTGAATAAATATTTGTGTGTGTTGTATATTTGTATGCTTTTACTTTATTTATGTGTTTTAAGCGATTGTCTGTCTTATATTGGGACTGCCATTACAGTTTTCTTCACATAAATCAGTTTAGAAAAGTATTAGCAAACGATTAATGTTATTTTTACCTGGGCAAATTGTGGTAGGTGTAACTGGAATACTGGTGTGAAAATCTGTCACTGTTTCAGCATGGTGGTTGCCATCTTGTTATTGTATCCATGGCTGAGATTATCAATCTTTACTATTTTAGCTAATCCATTGCTTTCATATAGGCTATTCCACATGCACATCAAAATGCTGCGCCAATCAGCATCACCTCAGAGATGCATTGAATCAATCCATCTCTATGGGGTGCATTCAGTGTCTGCATGCAGAGTGTAGATACACTGAATGTAGGTACTGCAGCACTGCCACAGGAAGTACCTTTTAGTGGCCATCTGAATCACTGCCACTAGAGGTGTTACTAGGCAGCAATGTAAACACTGCATTTTCTCTGAAAATGCAGCATTACCTTTGAAATGCCTACAGGGGCAGGCTCTAGACACCACAACAACTACATTAAGCTGCAGCGGTTCTGGTGACTAGTGTCCATTTAAGCTGAATGTTATTTCCATATCTGTAGTACGCAATGTTTATCAAGTGGGTTTTGAATTGTTTGTTGTTCTTTTTCATAGTTTGACGTCTTTTACTGTTTGATTTTAAAGAAATAGCCAGTGGGCCCAGCTTTCCTTTGACGTTGGTTGACACCGAGATGAGCAATTGGAAATCTAGATCACTGAACATATTTTGAAATGATTTTAAGCCAGAAAAAATTAGTTTATTTCCTAAATCCTGCACTTGACAGAAACAGGACAAACACTGACTATATTATTAAAGAAGCAGTTTTTTAATTCATTTTAATTGTGTGTATTAGTTTACCTCCTTTTGATGTAACTGTTGTACACTGTTTCCCGCTCATTTCCTGCCTCCTTAACCATCTCTCCATCTCCTCCAAGATATAATCTAATTTTCTCTGCCATCTGAGAGGGATTTAATTGTCAGGAAGTGGACGATTAAGTAAAACTCTTAGATCCGCTATGTCACCCCTGCATTAACCTCCATAAATTCTCTAACTTTCCCAAAACAAGAAAATGACTGTTCGTAGATTAAACCCTGTGTTATTCTTAGTATTTGTACATTTTCACAATGCAGCTCAGACCTTGCACATTGATTTTACAGGACCTTAGTTACAATCAACTGACAGAGTGTCCACGAGAACTTGAAAATGGCAAGAACATGCTCGTGCTTAATCTCAGCCACAACAGGTGAGCGGTCAGGGATCAGAGGGAGGGAGTTACAGAACTTGGTAAAGCACAAGTTCCATTGGTGCTAACATTAACACAATCCAAAGTATAACACTGGCAACTAACTACGGAGCGGGTGGACAACACCAATAACCCTGGGTTATTTCTATTTCTTTAACCTATTTAGTGCCAGAGTCATGAGCAATGCACAAATCCTCCTCTGGCACTCAGGGGGATGATGTTGAGTGTATGCCTTCATTGTGGTGTTCACTAAGCCTTTAGAAAGTTCATTGAATTTGTGTTTGCCGTTTGTATGCATTATGTTCATTTTTAGAGATCAAGGTATCTTTGTTAGGCCTCAAACTGGTGTTTATTTACTAAACGGTGAAAGGTGGTGAATTGAAAATTTAGGCAAAACATAGCTGCATCCCCAATGTGATGGATAAAGCACGATTCTGAAGCAATTTTGTTCACTGTGCACCAGCAATAAGTAACAATGTCACTTGACTTCCTATATTTACCAATAATTAATCAATAAACTATGTGCCAGGATTTCTTCGTGATAAGGAAATGTGTTTGCTTTTTTTGTGTGTTTTTTGTTCTTCCATTTAGCTGGGTAGGCAATAATTTGTAGGATAATACTACTATCTTCCAGAATGTAGTTACTTAGGTATTATATGTGAAACCCAATCCAAGCTGACAAACACATCAAGATAAAAGAAGGGGTGGGGGAAGGTTGGGAGTGTTGGCTGGGGTTTTTAAACCGGTATATCTTGCATCAGTTATAAAAGTGCACAGATCCTCTAATTTATTCAGAGCTTCCACAGTATATGACGTGCATACACCAAAGGTTTATCCATTGATCTTCATTTTCAAATGGTTATTGTGGAAGGAATGACTTGTAACTAGCTAAGGAAATCCTGGTCACAATATCAGTATGGAGAAGTTTATAACTTCTGTGGTAGTTTTTTCTCTTATTGAGTTTGGATAGGAGGAATTCCTAAGACTCAAGACTTTTCCTTACCACTTGGGATTAGAAAGTCTTAGCCTTGAGCCATTGCCACCATGAATGGGGTAAAAAGGTTCCCCGATGGCCACAAAGACACAGCGTAAGTAGGTCCTTGTTTTCCCCATATGAAAGGTTAAAACGGCAGTGTGCCATCAGCCGTTCGTCTTAAAGCATTGCTCTTGGACTTTAAATAAAATGAAAACTTTAGATTGCTTCCCATATTTCATCCTATTCATCACTTTCGATAGAGGTCACCCGTGTCTTGTCTCTCTTAGAAATCTCAGGTGAGAAAACTAGTAAGCTAGGAGTATGGGATAAAACCTCTGTTCTGTTTGCAGCATGTCTGCTTTATCCATCTGTGACATTGCTGTTTGTATATTTAGATATTTAATAAATGTCATTGTGGGGTTTGTTTTTGCTTTTTTGTTTCTCAGCATCGACAACATCCCAAATCAGCTGTTCATTAACCTGACAGACCTGCTGTATCTGGATCTGAGTGACAACAAGCTGGACAGTTTGCCTCCTCAGATGAGAAGGCTGGTGCACCTTCAGACCCTCATCTTAAATAACAACCCCCTTATGCATGCGCAGCTCAGGTAACCTTGTCTTTCCTCCTCACACCATGAACACCTGTAACGCTGGTCCGAAATGGTGGTTGGAGTTATGTTATTTAACTTCTTCCTATCTTTCAAACAGGCAACTTCCTGCAATGGTAGCACTACAAACCCTACATCTGAGGAATACACAACGCACACAGAGCAATCTACCCACATCTTTGGAAGGCCTGACTAATCTATCAGGTAACCAGAGCAGTTAGTCCATGCTATGCTAAGGGTTTGTAAAAGCAAATTTGTCACATTTGTCTTTAAAGTTATTTTAATTGGGAATGCTTGGAGGTGTCAAGGCTGGGCCGCATCAACTCTCTTAAGATGATGGTTCTGCCACACATTCTCTACCTCTTTCATACACTGCCCATACTGTTGCCTAATGAACTGTTAACTCTTCCAGTCCACAATTAACGCGCACGTATAGAAGCGGAAGCCCCCTCAAGTAGCCTATCGCAATCTGGGACTTCCAATTGCCATGGGCGGTTTGGGCCTGCTGGATATTAAGGCATATTACAGAGCTTCAGTCCTAGCGCAAGGGTTCCAAATTCTTCGGCTGTCCCAGCACCCGCTCTGGCTATCCCTAGAAAAGGCATGCCTAGACCCACACAACATTGCGCACTCTTTGTGGGTGAGCACGATTCCCCAATCTCCTGCAGAGCTCACACTGCAGTACTCAAGGTTTTTATTACATGCCTGGAAATGTTGGGGTCCACTTATTGTAGACACCATACTACTCTTTCGAGCAGCGCCCTTGGGTATACCGACAGCCTTCTCCCCTGATCTCCAGGTAGGGCGGTGGAGAGCCAGGGGTATACATCATATCCGTGATCTGCTGGCGGGAGGGGAGATCATGCAATTCCCTGACCTTCAGGTGGATTTCTCACTACCGGCAAGAGATTTGTACTTATACCGGAGGGTAAAAAATATATTAAAAATGAATATACTGGGCAAGTCAGGCCACCCCACAGAGACCCTACTGTTGCCGAACCAAATACTGACACCCAAACCAATTAAGCCTCTATCCCTGTGCTATAATGCCCTTATCAAAGGCATATCCACAGAGAAACTGACTTATATGACTCAATGGGAAAGGGAAATGAGGCAATAGATTCCCTTGACAACATGGCAGGAAGCCATGGCAACCATGAAGCAGGCATCGAGTAGTCTCTGGCTCTGGGAAGCTTACTGTAAAATAACAATGAGAGAGTACCTAGTGCTGCACAGACTAGCACATCTGGGCTATGCTGGAGGTGCAAAGCGGAGGCGGGTACCATGCTTCATATATTCTGGGAATGCCAGTGCTGGAGGCAAATTCAGTCCCTCATCTCACACACAACCTGCTACCATCTCTCCATACCATCGGAACACTACCTACTTCATATAATTCCCGACATAACTGAGCATCCTCACCGCAAGGTGATCTTAAACATTCTCACAATGGCAAAAGTCGCTCTGGCTAGCAACTGTAAGAGCAAACAAACTCTCTCCGAGGAGACCATTAGAACCAAACTAGACACAATTCGCTCCTATGAGCGGATGGCATGCAGACTAAATAGATGTACGGGAAACTATAACCGGGACTGGAACAGCTGGCCGTCCATGTTTTGACCAAGATTACAAATTTGGAATATGGATAGTCGGGGAGCTGACTGACTGAGGGTTAAACGAGTAACAAATGGTATTAGGTTCAAGGCTTCTACAATTTCTACATACCGGCACTATGGCTGCTGCTATATACTCTGTCTCAAGCTGCCCGTGTATATAATATGTTTAGGCGCATACTAATGCCCTTGGAAACAATGGCTGTGGTAATGGTGAAGCCGCGCGGTAACCAGGGTTCCCTTCCCCCACCCCTTTCCTTTCTGTATCTCCTCCCCATTATTTAGTTAGACGGAAAGGTACACTGCAACAAGCTATCGCTAAACGTTCATCAAGTCTAAATACTTTGTAAAAATACCTATGGACTATACGCACAGAGTGCAACGTTACACATTCTAGATGGCAAGCCAACATGGATGAGCTTACTCACATTGTATAACCGCTGCACTGACAATGGTAATGTGATATTCCTGTTAAATATTGCTATTCCTCTTCATATATTCTTACCTATTTCTGGTTCCCAAAGGTGTGATAAATGTGAAAAGTACAAATTGAGATGTACATCAATACTTTTTCTGTATTAATAAAAATGATACATGAGAAAGTTATTTTAATAAAAAAAGTTTTTTAATTATACATGTGTATGTAATGCACATACAGAGCATTTAATAAAAATCTGCTTAAATCCTTGTCTCTGTCACCGGCAGTGACTGACTGCATTGCTTGGTGCTAACATCCAGGAACATAAATTATTTGAGACTGTAATATTGAGGTCACTTGTTTTTGACAACCTATACATTGTTAATGGTTATCTTTGCTTGCCTCCATATCTGCTTGTGTCACACTTTACATTGGTTTATAATGATCCTGCTTTTGGTGCTAGAAGGGGTAACGCTGAGCACTGGGAGTCTTGTCATGCTCTTTCACTTATTGCTACTAATTTGTTTCCTAGATGTGGATCTTTCCACGAATGACCTGTCACGGATTCCGGAGTGCCTCTATACACTCGCCAACCTAAAGCGCCTGAACCTCAGCAGCAACCAGATTACAGAGCTGTCTCTGTGCATCGACCAGTGGGCTCAACTGGAGACCCTCAATCTGTCCCGTAACCAGCTTACCTCTCTTCCTGTAGGTACCAGTCGCAGGAACCTTTCACTGGTCCCTCCCCGTTTTGCTGGAAAGCAAGTCCTGCCAACCATTAAAACAGGGGCAGGCAAGCTTTGGTGCTCTGAATGTTTTGGATTACATTTCCCATGATGCTTTGCCAGGATTATGGCTGTGAGAGCATTATGGGAAAAGTAGTCCACGTCTGGAGTGCCGAAGGTTGGCTGTCCCTGCATTGGTACATAAGTCTATAGTTTGTCAAACGTAGGAAGGTATTTTGTGTCCACGTGACTGTTTATTCCTTGATGTATTTAGCTCGCTATCCCATAAATTGTGTAGGGCACAAACTGGGAAAGATGGCATTACTAGCGAAGGGAATCAGCCCAATACATTGCTTACCTGTAGTGTTTGCAGTCAGAATTCAAGTTACCTGTGCTTGGTTCACAGGTCTTTGCCATTTTAGAATATGGTCTGGGTTCATTTATCATTCTATAAAATTCATGATGACTTTTAATTTATTTTTTCCTGCTGTTCTAATTCCTCGTTGGTGTCCAGTCCGCCATCTGCAAGTTGACCAAGTTGAAGAAACTGTATTTGAATTCCAATAAGCTGGATTTTGATGGCATTCCCTCGGGAATCGGCAAACTGTCCAGTCTGGAGGAGTTTATGGCTTCCAATAATAACCTGGAACTAATCCCTGAGAGTCTCTGCAGGTAAGTGTCAGCCTGGACAAGAGCATCTCCAGTAACCAATAGTGGTGCTGTTACTTGGTGCCAAAAAGCCAAACCTTTTCGAAATTCCCGCAATTATTGAGGTTCATTCTCTGTCTCTTCCTTTATCTATGTATCAGGTGCTCCAAATTGAAGAAACTGGTTCTAAACAAGAACCGATTAGTTACTCTGCCTGAAGCCATCCATTTCCTGACCGACTTAGAGGTTAGTAATCACTTACCTAGAAAATAGCCACTTCTAACATCTACTATGTGCTAGAACAGGAAAACGTGTTACTAAGAGTTCTGAGAACCCAGTGCATGCTGGGAAAGATTATGTTCTAAGCACAAGAGCTATGAGCTAGTAAAACAGTAATTAAAACTGTTTACAGTTTCTTCTAACCTTTTAATTTAAATACATTATTTACAGTTTTGTTTATATTCTGTAAAAACTTAGTTCTGCAACTCTATCATTAAATTGCCCAAAAATCTCCCTACAGAGAAAAGTATATGCTAGTGCAACATATCACTAGTATATTATTTTTAATGTATTATTATGGATGATTCTTTCATCCAGTGCTAATTAATGTACACAGCTTCCCTGAAAGTGCTGTGATTTCCTTTCAAATAGCTGTTTTAAACATGGGCAATTCTATCTCGACAGATCCTCGATGTGCGTGAAAATCCCAGTCTGGTGATGCCTCCTAAACCTGCTGACCGCACATCAGAATTCTACAACATCGATTTCTCCCTGCAGAACCAGCTACGCCTTGCTGGGGCATCCCCTGCCACTGTCGCTGCAGCAGCCGCCGCATCAGGTATAAACAGGAATCCTGCTGCCTTCTATAAATTAAAATGCCTCAGGATTTTATTGGTGAAACGGTGTTGCCTTGTATTGGGCCATGCTCAGTTTATCATGAGGGTTCTTCTCACGTGTAAACTCTTGCGGGATATAGACCCACATTTTAAATTTTTGTGCATTTGCAAGAGAAGAAAAATAATGCAGCTCCCTCTGCCAGGAGCTAAGGATTGAGGTGAAGTTCTGGAGGGAGAGTTTTAGGTTCCCCTCAGGAGCTTTCATGTAAGTGAACTTCACCTTAGGAGGTACAAAACATGTAATGACCCCACAGGATGTAATAGTGGTGTTGTCATCCAAATATTGTTAAGGACTGATCAGCAGAACATTAATATAGATTGTACTTTGAATGTCGCAGTATGAAGCCTGACATCTAACTATATTGGCTATTTCAGAGCTCTGAACAGACTGTGGTACTCCTTTAACTACACCCAGTAATATGTCCATGAGCAAGATACCCTCTGGCTACCTGCCCCTTGGTATATATCACAGTAGGCTCTATCAAGGTGTGGGCCTGACGTGAAATAATATCTTAGCGGTGTCCTGGCTCAGCGAGGTGCAGATCTCACCAGTTCTCTCTGATCACGCTTATGAGGGAGGAACTGATGGAAAGATGGCACTAGCAACAATGTAGTAACCTTTTATTGCTATGCTGATTTCCCGACTTATCAGGCAGCGCTACCAAGGATCCGTCCGCCAGGAAGATGAGACTACGAAGACGGAAGGACTCTGCACAAGATGATCAGGCTAAGCAAGTGCTGAAAGGAATGTCTGATGTAGCTGAGGAGAAAAATAAGAAGATACAGGTGAGAAGGTTAAAGGCGTCAGCCATGGATAAGAAATTCTTTATAAAATGGTATTGTAACATTAGTCAGTGGGTAATGCTTTAACTGCATTTATGACAATGTCCATTTAAATGCAGTGACAAATACTAAACTTGCTGTACGAAAGGAATCTTTAATAGCTTTTATCCCACTGAAACAATTATAGGCCTCACGGTGTTGAGACCATTTTTTCCCAACATGGTGCAAGATTTTATTGGTAAAGAAAACCTTTCAAATTATCCTGTTATCTCTGCAACATTTTAAAGGGACTCTCCAGTGCCAGGAAAACAAACGGTTTTCCTGGCACTGCAGGTCCCCTATACCTCCCACCCCCATCCTAGTTTGCTGAGGGGGTTAAAACCCCTTCAGTGACTTACCTGTATCCAGCGCCAATGTCCCTCGGCGCTGGTTCAGGCTTCGCCTACGGCAGGGGAGACCTATTGTGCATGTGCAGCCGGCGGCGGGGGAGACCTAATGCATATGCGCAGCAATGCCAAGCACGAGCATTAGACCTCCCCATAGGATAGCATTGAATAATGCTTTCAATGCTCTCCTATAGGGATTTCGGCGACGCTTGAGATCCTCCTTGCCTGAGGACTTAACCCTGCAAGGTAAATATTGCAGTTTATAAAAACTGCAGTATTTACAGTTGCAGGGTTAAGGGTAGTGGGAGTTGGCACCCAGACCACTCCAATGGGCAGAAGTGGTCTGGGTGCCTGGAGTGTCCCTTTAAGTAAAATGAAAACAAGTCACAAAGGAGAATATGGTTAAAACCCTAAAAATAAATATTTTAATATGTTTATACAAAGTAGACGGAGCTAGCAGTTGAAGCTTGCCAGGAAACCCATCTTGCCATGCCACTACCATATTGCACATAATTGAGAATAAACACGAGTTGCAATGGTATGGAATCATGCTGTCTAAGGACTTCCATCAGTTCATATAGGGCAAGAAGATGTGTTTGTTATCCGTACTCCTGGCAACCTCTAACATTTGTTGTTTTTGTTTTTTTCCCCTCCTATACCGAACAGGAGAACGGTGACATGAAATACACAGATTTAAAGGCAAGGAAGTGGGATCAGAGTCTGGAGAAGCCCCCCTTGGATTATTCAGAGTTCTTTACTGAGGATGTTGGTCAAATCCCCGGAGTCACCATCTGGCAGATTGAGAATTTCATTCCGATGTTGGTGGATGAGGCCTTGCATGGGAAGTTTTATGAGGCAGATTGCTACATAGTGCTAAAGGTGAGCAGTGTGCAGGATTTGTGATATATTCTACCAGTATTGGTTAAAGAGAATCAATATTTAAGAAAACACCTGCTTGTTATGTTTAAGAAGCCCTTTGCATTTTTAGAAACCAATCTCTTCAAGTTATTCGGAAGTGGTATAATGTATAAGTATGTGTATGATCATGAAATATGACCTAATAAACCATGTATATTAGATCAAGAAACCTATGTAAAAAGCAGAGTGAATTTACGGTAAATCCTAATTGCTACTTTTTATTGTTTTTAGAAATGAGTCATTGTATATAAAATGCCAGTGTACTGGATTTTTTTTAATTAAATTAAAATATTCCCCTTCTTTTTCTACCATATTTTAGACCTTGTTGGATGATAATGGTGCTCTTAGATGGGAGATATATTATTGGATCGGACAGGAAGCTACACTAGATAAAAAGGCCTGTTCCGCCATCCATGCTGTCAATCTGCGGAACTATTTGGGTGCAGAAAGCCGCAGCATTCGGGAGGAGATGGGAGACGAGAGTGAGGAGTTCAGTCAGGTGAGTTACAAAGGATGTGGAGAGATCAGGCTTTTTGTTTCATGGCCTCATAGATGCTGTCAACAGTTTGCCTCATCAGAACTGCTTTTCCTTTTTTTTTTTTTTAGAGCAGATTGAATTTTACTGCTAACCTGCCTGAATTCATCATGTACCTTCCCTTCTTAGAGCGACACTTCAAGCATCATAACCATTAAAACTTACTGTATTTGTTAAGGTCCTAAGAACCTTTTGGGCACGGTTCCTCTGGTTTTGTCAAACTGATTTTGCGTGAATCGGCAAAACCATTGCTACTGCATTTGAGATAGTGAGGAATTACAATACTACACTATTGATACCAATACAGCCCCGCACTCACAGCATGACTGCTAACCACGTACACTGTAGTGGTTATGGTGTTTACAGTGTATGTATCTAGTTCAGATATATGGCTGCTTTGTCTACATACGTAACCAAGTGATGGTTAACCTCCTTACCAAAAAAAACGATAAATGCTTTTCATAACAGGTTTTTGACAACGAGATCTCCTACATAGAAGGAGGGTCAGCCAGTGGATTTTACACCGTGGAGGACAATCAGTATATCACCAGGTGAGAAGCAGAGACTGATGGTCAGGTGAACTAAATATTACTCTGTTAAACTTGTGTAGTGTGGTGCCAACTAAGTGCTGTTACCCAGTGTACCATTATGCTAAAGAAATTATTTGTTGTAGTGTTAAATAGAAACGTTCTTTACAGTTTTTTAAAAAAAAATTAACTTATTATTTTTATATTATCCAATTTCTCTCTTTTTTTTCTTTTTTTTTTATACAGGCTTTACAGAATTTATGGAAAGAAAAATATCCGTCTAGAACCAGTTCCCCTTAAATCCTCCTCCCTGGATCCGCGGTGTGTATTTTCTTAATTTAATACCCAATTTGCTTTATACCAGAGGTGGCATAAAGGTAGATCAAAGCTGTTGCAAACATATGGGAACTGTAGAGCCCATGATTCTTTGTCAACCTGAAGGCTGGGAAAGCATCATGGGAGTTGTAGTTTTACATGAGCATGTGATCTTCCTTTTAGCTGCCACGGATAATTCCAGTCCATTTCAGTGCCCTCAGGAGTCTTATTATCTGTTTTATTGCAGATATGTCTATCTTCTGGATAACGGTTTGGACATTTCCATCTGGAGAGGAGCTCAGGCCACCCTCAGTAACACTACCAAGGCCAGGTGAGGATCATATGGATCAATCTAAGTGATCCAGAGTTCTGTTCGATTGCATATATAGAATGCAAAATTTACACAGTAAATGATTAAGGAATAAATGACCAGCCAGGTCTGCCTGTTCTTAATCTAGGATACCGAACTTCTACTCTGCTCAGAAAAGCACGGGGTCTATCGCAGGCATTCTGACTCTTTCCCACTACCTTAGTAGTACTACCCTGCTAGAAGGCCTGTTTGTACATCTACAACATTGTAAACCTCTTTTATTCTTTTCATTATGCTGTGCATCTATACACCATTTGCACAGTATCATGGGATACCAGTACATTTACATTGCATGCCATACTCTGCCTTGTAAGTGAAAAAAACAATGACATTGTAGCAGGGATAGCACAACCCTGATCTTTTTCAAACTTTCTCTCTCAAATGGCTAGTGGAGAGTGAAAATTGTGAGCTCTTTGCTTAAGCAAAGTACCGGAGGTGGACTTTCCTCTATTTTGCTGTATTCAAGGATTTGCACGGTGTATACATGACTTTATGCAAGGTTTTTCCACTGAGTATATGCGGCTGTGTGTGAATGCGTCTTGTGGCTTAGCTTTATATGAGTGTATTTATTTTGCCCTCTTACAGGCTGTTCGCTGAGAAGATCAACAAGAATGAGAGAAAAGGCAAAGCAGAAATTAATATGCTGCCACAGGATCAGGAGACCCCTGAATTCTGGGAGGTCCTGGGAGGACAGCCAGAGGAGATTAAACCCAATGTTCCTGATGATTTCCAGGCACCCCGCCCCAAACTTTACAAGGTACACCTCCCAGCGATTGTCAAGTCACAGCCATGACAATCTAGTGCAGGCATAGGCAACCTTCGGCACTGCAGATATTTTGGACTACACCTCCCGTGATGCTTTGCCAGCATTATGTGTGTAAGAGCATTATGGGGGATGTAGTGCACAACATCTGCGGTGCCAAAGGTGGCCTATTCCTGATCTAGTGGTACAGAATGACCGATCTACAGGATATGGCATGAGAAGGACTGGACAGACTGACACGGCTATTCACTAAAGTGAGAAATGTCAGGAAAGTCCAAGTGCATTTCAAATTTGAATTCCTGACAATTCTCACTTTAATGCATAAACCTGTAAGTGGCCATCTAACAGGCTGGACAAAGAAATGTACTGTCCAGCTAACAGGATTAAGTGAGATACATACCGACCATCTAACAGATGATTGCTGAATCTTCAGGTCTATCCTAACTGGGTGGACTGTGAGATCTATCTCTAACTGGGTGGACTGTGAGATCTAGAGACCATCTAACGGGGTGGACTGTGAGATCTAGAGACCATCTAACGGGGTGGACTGTGAGATCTAGAGACCATCTAACGGGGTGGACTGTGAGATCTAGAGACCATCTAACGGGGTGGACTGTGAGATCTAGAGACCATCTAACGGGGTGGACTGTGAGATCTAGAGACCATCTAACGGGGTGGACTGTGAGATCTAGAGACCATCTAACAGGGTGGACTGTGAGATCTAGAGACCATCTAACGGGGTGGACTGTGAGATCTAGAGACCATCTAACGGGGTGGACTGTGAGATCTAGAGACCATCTAACGGGGTGGACTGTGAGATCTAGAGACCATCTAACGGGATGGACTGTGATATCTAGAGACCATCTAACGGGATGGACTGTGAGATCTAGAGACCATCTAACGGATGAAGTGAAGGATATACCGAACATTTAATGAAAGTGCTATTGAAACCATTCAGAGACTGCAACAAAACGAGCCAAGGGAATATATATTTTTCATGGAAGGCATTATATTTTAATCTGAAATGTGATTGCTGTAAACTAGGTCAGTGCAAAGAACATGGGTTTCACTGTGGGGAAAAAACCTTGAAAACACAGATGCTATAATGTTAGAGGAACTTTAAAGTTAAGGGAATATTTTGCCTTTTTTTATGGCAACATTAGCATGATTTTAATTTTATTATAAATTCTTGTGTATAGTTGGTTATTTTGTCTTTTTCTTCTTGACTAACCTATACCTGATTTTGACCAGGTTGGACTTGGGCTTGGATACCTGGAGTTACCACAAGTTAACTACAAGATCTGTGTGGAACACAAGAAGAGGCCAAAGATTGACCTGCTGCCGGAAATGAGGCTTGTGAGTTATTCCACCTTCCTGAGACAGGACAGACTTGTCTCACGTTATCATATTTCTAAAATTTTAAGCATGTCATGTGTCCTTAAGGGGTTAAGTAGACATAAATAGCTGCAAATTAATAGGTTTCTTTGTGCATACCCGGAGGCATCAGAAGGTTCATTCAGACGAGGCCGTAAGCCTGCCAATGATTTGACAAGGCACCGGGGATCCACCGGGCACCAGCCACTTTCTCCAGTGAGATTCGGAAGTTCCTGCATGCAGCTTCCATTGGCTCTGTTAAGTGAGGTCCTCAAATGCAGGACCAGTTTGGTGACTGATCAAGCTCAGCCAATATGCTAATTACTGCACTGCTGGGCATAGCAAAATGCAGAGAGCTTCCCCTTTCATGGAGGAGGTGATGACGCCTGATAGAACCCAAGTAAATTGTCAAATGGCTGGCAAACCATTTTAATTCATTTGGGCATGGTATAATGGTGTCCTAAACGGTGAAAGCTACATTAGTTTCGACACTGAAAATCTCCATCTGCAAAATGGCTTGTAATACCTGCAGCGGCAGCCAACTCCTGCATAGTGTGAAATAAAACCTAGTAGAAGACAGATATCACACATATGTTGATCCATTTTCCTTATAGTCTTAAAAGAACATCCAAATCTGCTTACAGTCCTAACCCTGTTCTGTCATGTTGCTTCCAGCTCCAGAGCCTGCTGGACACAAAGTGTGTCTATATCCTGGACTGTCACTCAGACCTCTTCATTTGGATCGGCAGGAAGTCTTCACGTTTGGTCCGTGCAGCTGCCCTGAAACTGGGCCAGGAGCTTTGCAGCATGCTCCATCGACCCAAACATGCCATGGTTATTCGGAACCTTGAAGGCACAGAATGCCAGGTATTGGACTGTCCCTTTACACAGTGGAAGCAGAGTGGTCTTAGACACCTAGGTCAGGAGGTTCAGAACACCTTTATTTCTTTATCTCCAGGTGTTTAAGTCCAAATTTAAGAATTGGGATGATGTCCTAAGAGTCGACTATACTAGGAATGCTGAGACCGTGACTCAGAAAGAAGGTTTAGTGGGCAAAGTGAAGAAGGATGCAGAGAAGAAGGATCAGATGAAAGCCGACCTGACAGCCCTCTTCCTCCCACGTCAGCCCCCCATGCCAATTGCAGAGGTGAGTCCTGTTTTTGTCATGTGATGGAATGCTAAGAAATACATGTTTTCCACATTCTGCCTCTGTCCGTTAACATTTTTTACACCAGAGGGTGCTAGTTTACAATAATAATACTGCTATAGAAACCAATGTAATTGGCATCCTGGTTTATTCAGTGATGTCCAGTTACACTGCATTGATGGGTTATTCACGCGATACTTTTTGTTTCCTTGGTGGAAAATTCTCTATGGCCAATGCAGTGCCTAAATGTGTTTCTCTATAAAGGGACTCGGTGTACTCCGTGTAGGCCTTATGTTGCTTTCACAGATACTCCATGTAACACAATTCCTGATCTAGGCCTCGATTTAATATTTTTGGATAAGCTTCTAAAATCATTTAATATATTGTACCTCTATAACTAGGAACAGGGAGATTGGATATTATAACTAGTTATAGAGGTTATATTAGAACTTTTATATTCCTTTAAGCATGGATATTGGAACTTTATATTCCTTTAAGCAGGGATATTAGAACTTTATATTCCTTTAAGCGGGGATATTAGAACTTTATATTCCTCTAAGCGGGGATATTAGAACATTATATTCCTGTAAGCGGGGATATTGGAACTTTATATTCCTTTAAGCATGGATATTGGAACTTTATATTCCTTTAAGCAGGGATATTAGAACTTTATATTCCTCTAAGCGGGGATATTAGAACTTTATATTCCTCTAAGCGGGGATATTAGAACATTATATTCCTTTAAGCGGGGATATTAGAACATTATATTCCTGTAAGCGGGGATATTAGAACATTATATTCCTTTAAGTGGGGATAGTAGAACTTTATATTCTTTATGTTCCTTTAAGTAGAGGCAGAACTTCAGGCCATCAGCTCCCCTCTAACATTTGTCAGTGGTGAGATATATAAATGTATTTAGACTGCCTGTTTTTTAACTGTGGACTCGTTTATTCAGCTTCTTCCTGCTTCGTGTCATTTACTGATTTTCTATCCACACAGGCAGAGCAGCTGACTGAGGAGTGGAACGAGGATCTGGATGGAATGGAGGGCTTTGTACTGGAAGGGAAGAAATTTGCTCGCCTTCCAGAAGAGGAATTTGGACACTTTCACACCCAGGATTGCTATGTGTTCTTGTGCAGGTAACACCCCCTTCTGGATGGTCCGAGAATGACAGCTGAAAGTCTGCTGGGATTTTAGATAATGGGAAATGAGGAATAAGCAAGGCAGGTGCAGCATTTTCCAGGGAGTCAGCTTGCTCCTATTCAGCCAAACTAGTAAACTGAAAACCACATTTCACAATTCAGTTTAATATAGTGGCGATAGAAAATAATTCTTCATCTCCAATTTATAGCTGGACTATTTTAGCCTGAATCTTGCCCTTTGATTTTCAAATCTCCAAAATTCCCTCTTTTTAGTTAAATACTTTCTATGTGACCACAATTAAAAGTGCATAAATATTACAATATATACACAATATATTGCACAGGGCAATAGCAAAAGCTCTAACTAGAGCGATCTAATCTCAAATCACAGCCCTAGAGGAAGGCTGGTCACTTCTCTTACCTTAAGGCAGGATCTATAGATCAGTTACTGGCATCCCCGATGTTTCCAAGCTCTACTTTCCCTGTCATGCTTGGCCAACTCTGAAGGATTGTATTTCCTATTTTGTTTAATTTAATCCTTTTAATTTACCGTGCAAACTCTCACCCCAGGTACTGGGTGCCGATAGAACAAGATGAAGAGGAGGAGCAGCAGAATAAGAAAAGAAAGATACATGGACACGGTGACGAGGAAGATGATGACGATGAAGAGGAGGAGAAGCAGCCAGAAGAAGACTTTCAGTGCGTTGTATATTTCTGGCAGGGCAGAGAAGCGTCCAACATGGGCTGGCTGACATTTACCTTCAGCCTTCAGAAGAAATTCGAGAGTCTGTTCCCTGGAAAGCTGGAGGTTGGTTGGATGTTGACCGGTAACTTTTATCTGATCGGATAATGGTGGGTCAGTGAGAGATGCAAAACCCCTGAGATTAGACCTATGCAGGATCAAAGTATGGCGGGAGAAAACCCAGACAAAGTGCGCAGGATCAGATCTGTCTGTTCTTAGAAAGTTTATACAAAGCAGCATGGCCACTGGCGTCCATTGGGGGTGGGGAGGGGGAGGATATTGAAACCTTCTATGCCGTGTCTCTTAACAGGAGTTGGTGGTGGGGAGTGGATAGACTATTGGTTTCATAGGGATGAGTCCACTTGAGCTTCACTACAACAATGAAATGGCTGAGGGGTAATGATAATATTCTCTAACTTGCTGTAAAACCATCCCCTTTTCATTTTAGGTGGTCAGAATGACGCAGCAGCAGGAGAACGCCAAGTTTCTCTCTCATTTTAAGAGAAAGTTCATCATCCATAAAGGCAAGAGGAAAATGCGTGACGTGGGACTTCAACCAAGCTTGTACCACATACGGACAAATGGAAGTGCTCTCTGCACCAGGTACTGAACCCTGAAACCAGTGACTGACCTTGTGACCGCACCACTAAAGAACTGGGGAGCACACACACGTCATCGCAGGTGTAAAGCCCCGTCCGCTGTCCAGTGGCATTGAGTGTAGTAGTAAATTGTGTTCACACAGCTTGGGGGCGACGGGATGTAATTTTCTTCTTCCATACAAAAAGCAAGAGTTTAAATGAAAGATTACAGTGCAGTAACACTTGGCGTATTCACCAGCTATTTATACGGTTTTGTTATTTTGTGGTTTTCAGGTGCATCCAGATTAATACAGACTGCAGCCTCCTGAATTCTGAGTTTTGTTTCATCCTGAAGGTGAGTTCCCTGGGGATCTGTCTTGTGGTCAGACTGTCTCTTTCCGCCCATAAAGTGAGCAAATGGGGCTTTGTCCAGTAACCTCCTTCAAATCTGCAGGCTCTAACGCAAACCTATTAACAGAGGTAGTGATGTGTTTCCTGCAGGCAGGCTAGAATGACATTAAATTAAACCGTGTGCCGGCCTAGATGGCTGGTTTGAAGGTGCAAGCCATAAACGGACAGAGGGTCTGTTCAGGTCAAAATACCTTAAACATTAATACACTCAGCCGTGCGGTCATCATCTAAAATTACTGTGATTGACTGATGTGACACGAAGTTAAAGGGGCTCTCCAGTGCCAGGAAAACAAACCTGTTTTCCTGGCACTGTAGGACCCTGCAGTGGGGTTAAAACCCCTTAGCTGAATCCAGCGCCGTTGTCCCTTGGCGCTGGGTCATGCTCCGCCCACGTTCCTCCTCCCCCCCCCCTCCCCCCCCCATCGACATCAGTAGTCAGGGGAGACCCAATGCGCATGCGCGGCAATGACGGCATGCGCCCATTAGACCCCCCCCCCCCAGGAAAACATTACTCAATGCTTTTCTATGGGGATTCCAGTGACGCTGGAGATCCTCACATAGCGTGAGGATGTCCAGCATCATTTAAAACCCTTTTCGTGTTCTTAAGAACCCGGAGGTCCCTCTAGTGGCTGTCTTATAGGAAGCCACTAGAGGAGGACTTAACCCTGCAAGCTAATTATTGCACCCAGAGCACTCCAATGGGCAGAAGTGGTCTGGGTGCCTGGAGTGGACCAATGCCTTCCTCCCACATTCCTGTAAGCATTATTATGTCAGAGTGTGCTAGGATAGTCATAATATAACACCCAACATACCCAAAAAGTTTTGTTCTTTTATATCAGAGATCATATAAAGTTGCAGTGTTCATTGTAGGGGCTTGCTTGCACGCCAACAGAAAGGGAGAATAAAGAAATTATTGCTACTTTTTGACTTTGACATGCTGCAGCACTGCCTCGGGTGACTGACCATTTCATGTGTCTTTTTAAGGTCCCGTTTGAAAGTACAGATAACCAGGGCATAGTATACACCTGGGTTGGGCGAGCCGCAGACCCTGATGAAGCAAAACTTTCTGAGGATATCATGAACCATATGTTTGATGACACCTACAGCAAACAGGTGAGACGGTAGATTGATTTTAAAATGTCTTTTGGTTGTGTTCATTCATTTACTCCATATTTGTGCCAATAAATCTGGGAATACAGGTATCCTATGGGTTCTTAACATTCTAACAAGTAACGAGATTTCGGGTTCATTTTCAGTAGTCGCTGTGCTATGGTCGTTGCTTTATAGTTAAGTAACCGTTGAGAGGGCTTGTGGTATTGCCATCTTTTTGAATTCCTCTTTTCTGCATTTCAGGTAATAAATGAGGGAGAGGAGCCAGAGAACTTTTTCTGGGTTGGGATTGGAGGCCAGAAAGCGTACGACGAAGACGCAGATTATATGAAATACTCCCGACTCTTCAGGTATACATTTTTATTTTTAACTCCTATTGGGATACAAGCAACCAATACTGTCCACAAAAGGAGTTTTAATCACACTTCTCTGCCTCTAATTGCACTTCAAAAAGATGGCCGTGTAAGGTGTCAAATAGGAAATATCCTAAACTGTGCACTCTGCAACAGTACACGTAGTGTATCAATATTAAATGGCTCTTCGGATGCTAGATCTCTAAGTTTGGCTTATTTACAATTAGAATTATCCGTCTGTGTAGAGAAATGAATAGCAGTAATATTGTATTACATAGGTCGATTAGCGTATGACCTGTCCTATTAACTGTTTCACTCCATGTTCCCCTCCCAGGTGCTCCAATGAGAAGGGCTATTTCTCTGTGTCGGAAAAATGTTCAGACTTCTGTCAAGATGATCTGGCTGATGACGATATTATGCTGCTGGACAATGGCAAGGAGGTAAGAGCATGGTTCTAGAATTCTCCTTGTGACGTATGATTGTTGAGTTATTAACAGATATTAGCAGTAAATGTACGGTCCTAGAATAACAAGTACTATAGGTTCACAGTTTGATGCATATTTAAGCCCGTTTGGTGTAAGTCTACTACATTGCACATCGCGTTTAGATTATTGATCCTGGTAGAAGGTGTACATGTCTGGCACATCTGTATCATGTCTCCTTCTAGTCTCACGATGGCCAATTTACATACCCAGTAATGACCGGGCAAGCAACATACAACATAACTTTAAAATTATCGCAACATTTCATGCAAAAGCCACGTAATTAAATATATATATAGTGTGTGTGTATATGTAATTTCATGCAACAGTTCATGACTACTGTGTAAAGGTGAACCTCCAGCTCTGCCAGTTTATCTAGCTGTGCCCACAGGCGTTGTAACTGATATCTTGCTCATTTTCCAGGTGTACATGTGGGTTGGAACCCAAACTAGCCAAGTGGAGATTAAACTCAGCTTGAAGGCATGCCAGGTAAGTCTGTTTATGTATCCTTCCTGGATGCTGTATATTATGTCATGTTTATTTACCCACCAAGTGCATAGTTAGTTCTTATTATAACCTGTAATAAGTGGTAGAAAGCCACGTAATTTCTCTTCCTTTATGTCTGCTGTTAAAGTATAATAAAAGGTGACCAGTTTCGGCCTGGCCTATAATAATTTACTCCATATTATTGCAGTTGTAATGTGTGTCTGTCTCCCAAAACACTCTTTCCTCTTCCAGGTTTATATTCAACACATGCGAGCAAAAGACCAAGCGAATCCCCGCAAACTGCGCCTGGTCCGTAAGGGCAACGAACCGCACGCTTTTACCCGTTGCTTTCATGCTTGGGGTGCTTTCCGTAAGCCGCCTGCGTAGAATTATCAAGATGGACCCCTGGATGTCTAGCCCACACAGCCATAGCTGCTTGTGTTTAAAGGGCCAAACCAGATGCTAGGCAAGAAAGTGAAAACCTGACTTGGAGGCGAAGGTCGAGATCTGCCACGAAATGACTGAGAAATCGAATCGGACTTCATGAACAGCTCACTTCCACTTGGGCCACGTACTGCAATCACCTGTTTGTTTGTTTTGTTTTTTAGCAGTGTTACTTCACGTTGTGTGTAAGGAATCCCACACTGTAAAGGGAATATCCTGTTTTTTTTCTAAAAAAAAAAAAAAAACTAAACTTTAAAATCAAAAAGAACTCTTCTAATGCCTAAATTGTAACCAAAAAGTACTGTCATTGAATCCTGCCTGGAACAATTTATATTGTGCACTGCGGTTTCTCAAATCAGGCGCATCTGCCTGTCTCTCCCTGAAGCAGGATCAACAATCCCCCAGTGGTAAATATAAACACACACCGTGTTGAATATGGTTATTTATCAAGTTACGGAGCCCATTCACAGCCACTTATTATTTCAAACATGAGTTTTTAACTTACTTCCTTACTTCTAACAGCAAACTTTGGATTTTTCGTCCCCATAATGCCACATTACTCTTTAATATTGTTCCTGATCACACCTTAAACTGCAGTCTCTATGTGGAGACAGTATTCCATTCTTTAAGCTGCTTGCTGGGGGTGTGATTCACATATATTATTAAAGATATTACCCAGCTTAACTACTAAACCGGATGATTTTTTTAAGTGTGACTAGGAGAATTTTTAAACTTTGTGCTGTAACCAAATGCACATTTATAATGATGAATAAATATTTTTCTGTATTTAAAATGAATGCTTTTATTAAGACCAGTGTGGCCTATGTTCACTTATATTTTCTTTTTCTTTCAAAAACCGTTCTAGAACTTCCAGTTCCATCTAAAGGGCTTCTGCACTTGAAGTGACACCCAGCTAGTTCTGCAATTTAAAAAAAAAAACCCAGATTTTTTTAGCGAAATCTGAATATATGCAAATTGAAGTCTACTACATTCCCAATCTGTTCTATATAACACTTACAATAGATTTGTACTGCTCCTGGAAAGTGGAAACAAAATATTCAATGATATATAATCAAAGGTTTCAGACTTTCGTGATGCCTATAAATGCTAAAAATCTACTTCAAGGTGGTTCATAGTCCGGTAGTGGACCATAACTACTTATGTTGTACAGGTTCACTCCTTTTCAGCAGACTGACCCTGAAGGAGATATTCCATTAATGAGATTCAGCAGAAAGTGACAAACATTGTTTCCTGTAATAACGTGTATTCTCTCTGTGAGCTTTATTTCTCAGACTGGGAATGTAGTAGATTATTTATATGGCCTCCCTCTTTGTTCTGTGTTGACAGGGAGCATCTATGGTTTCTTTAATAAAAGGATGTTAGTAGCATATTTTGTCTGCTGCATAAACCGAGATAATGAGGTTCTCTATGGGAGGGGAAGGTGGTATAAATACTGTATGAGCTATCTTTTAATAAACTTGCACTTCATTATACTGTGGGTTGAGTGGTTTGTATCGTCATGGGAAATCCCTAAACATCTGCTTCTACATGCAGATACTGGCCCTCTCGCCGTTCTATTCCCTGCAGTCTCCATCTGCAAGAGTTTTTATTTTTTTATTCCATGGTAAAATCTGATATTGCAATATTATTACAGTAACATTTTATACCTACCCCCCCTAATCCTTATTAAATGTGTGTATATACATTTTCTTTCTCTCTCTCCCCCCTTCCGACACTGTAAGCAATTTCCTCTCATTGAAGTGGTTATAGTGACGAGTCGCCCAGCACTGTTTCTTTATTCAGAGTTAAACTGTTTAAGTAGTTTACACTAAACAAGGGTCTCACTGGAGGCGAGGCTAAAACAGGAATTACACACTTCCTCGTAGTTATACCAAGTCACACCAGCAGCAGGTGCTGTGATAGGCTGAAAGTAATCAGGTGACACTCAGCCAATCACAGCCATCCATTGCTGATCAGACTAATGCTTCATTAGCTCTAGCCAGAGAGAGGGGACGTCTGCTGGGGAATCCTGTTTAGTATTAAAAACTGTTTAATGTTGAATGGATGGCGCCAGACACTATAACCACTTTAATGTGAGATGAAGTAGTTAGTGCCTACAGCAAGCATGTCAAACTCAAAGCCCAACATGGGCCACGTAATCAAGGTTTAAGTTCATGTGGGCTTCAAAAAAAATAAATTTTGAAAAGTACAGTATAAAAAAAAGTTGCCTGACTGACACTGGACATCCTCACACTCGTAGGGCTTCAAAGTAAACAAACAAATTTATTTTATGGAGATCTGCATTTGCATATAACCAGTGCTCCACTCCAACTACCTTGACATATTAAGAAAAGTTTGGTAATGGGACTGAAATGGTGAGAGTATGCTGTTGCACAGCTGTTAAAAAAAAAAACCTGATGTTAAAAGCCTATGTCCTTCACTTTGGCTGAAATCAAATTTGATGATCTCAGCCAATCCAATGATTTCCCGTAGGAAAGTATTGTGAGGCTATTGTGCATGTGTGGCAAAAAGCTGCACGGCCAAACAGCATCTCCATGCAGACCAATTTAATACACTGGAAAATCGAATACACTTCCCCTCCACTCTAATGTAATACATTGCCCCCCCACTCCCATCACTAATTTAATACACTGCCCTCACTCACCCAACTTAATACACTCTGCTCTCGTGGCCATGGGAGGGAAGACAAGAATAAGACCGGAAATATCTTTCCTGTCTTGCAGCTGGTCACAGCCACAGCATGTGGGCCACAAATATATTCATTGTGGGCTGCAAGTGGGACATGCTTGGCCTACAGTGTCCCTTTACCCAAAATGGGAAATTTCCAAGAGTGCACATTCTGCAATGAGCAAACACGATCGAGGAGTGATGGTTCACAAATCCTTGCAGCTGAGGCTTCTGGGAAGTGTTGTTCATGTGACATCGAGTGTAGAAAACTAAAGATGAATTACACCTGTAAACATTCAATGCGCATGATAGTAGTTTTGCATAAGTCTACAATATCTCTCTCCTCAACTACAAATAACTAACCTAACATTTAAAAATTTAAGTCCTATGCTGCAAGACTGGCCTAAACGTTACTCACATTGGAAGTCCAAGGTTCACTCATCAGAGGTTAATCGTCACTCACCAATCGCTTGTACATACCGCCTACCTCTAGCATCCTAAGCTGATGATAAACCCACCCCGTATAACTAACCTAACATTCATGTGTGAGTGAGAGCCTGGACTGTCGCTATAATAATATAAACTCACTATACTAAGCTACACAGTGCATCAACTGTAATCGGAATAGAGTGGCTTACATGCCATTTACCTCGAGTTGCCACCGCTACCATTTATTTTTAATACTAATTAGTGGACAACCAGCATTTCTCAAAAAAAAAAAATAAAAAAAAAAAAAAAAACTACATGTATAGACATTGCTTAAAATGTATAATTTACTGCCAATCTGCAACAGAAGGTCCTCAGTTACAAGTGAGTGTACATCTATTTCTGTTCCTGGTTCCAGCCCATATCACCATTTAACGTTGAATAATTGTAGATTTCCCCCACGTGTCCGTAATCTGTAGGTAAAACATTACCTCACTCTAACCCCGATTTTAACCCACCTTAACCCTAAATGTCCCAGTTGAGCCCCTAAATGGCTAAACAGACCTTTTCCTGCAGCCATGATATGGGATCAGTTAACTCCAGGTTTTATTCTGGAGGAGCCAATGTACGAGTCACTGATGTAGGTGCGGTTCCATGGTACACGAGGCACTGGCCTACACACTGGGGTCACAGCTGTGACCGGGCGCAGCCGCCCTGCAAACCGGTTATGTGTGGCTATGGATGCATTTTGCCAGCCTCTTCTCCTGGCCGAGGAGGAGGAGAGCTCCCCACCCGGCCCTGGAATAAAAGGAAAGTTTAACCCCTTTCCTCATCATCCAGCCCAGCGGGAGAGGGTCCCCGAGAAGGAGGATCAGAGGAGGAGAGCTCTCCGCCCAGTGCTGGAAAAAAGGTAAGTTTTAACCCCTTTCCCGAGCCAGGCGGGAAAAGCATATTCCTAGAGTCCCTGAGGGTGGGGGCACCCTCAGGGCACTATAGTGCCAGCAAAACACTAGAGTGGTCCTTTAATATTTGCAGTTCCCAAATCAGAGAATACCCACTGCAGTAGCAAAAAAAAAAGGGATTTAAAACACAAATCCTCCACTCTGGACAACTTTAAAGTTATCTAGCCGCTAACAACTTGTGACATAAATGATCAATGCATGTCCCTTTAATGTCGGATGCCTCATTTTGTTCTATGTTCAGGCAACTCTAGCTTTATTGTGAATGTTAAGATATACATCTATGGAGATAAAAAAAAAAAAAAAAGGATTTAAAGTGCACTGAATATGGAAATTGATACCAAGTATTACTTTACTCGTTCTTACCAAGGTTTAAAATTTTTTTTTAAATAAAATTAAATATAAATAGACAAAAATTCTTTATTTTTCTTTTAATAAAAACCAGGGTAATCTAAACAAAAAAAAAAAAAAAAATTACATTCTAAACAGAAAAATAAAATCCACAGAAAATGGATCATTCTCGAAAGATAAACTGGTCAGAGACAACGTTAGCAAATCGTTTCCAGCTCTGCTCTGTTCCCCTACCCCCATATAAACTGTAGTCATATCACACAGAAAGATACGCCGTACCAAAAATAGCCTTAAAAATGGAAGGCAAGGCATACAAAAATATTTCTAAAAACTCAAAAAAAAAAGTTTGGGTAATCCCCAGAGTGCTGCAAGGGGCCCAATAACTCACAGTTTGTGCAACTAGCAGTCCATGGCTGCAGTGAAAGTGAATATATTACAAATAAAACAAATCTAGTTCAGCCTGCAAGTCTTCAACTGCCAAAAGACTTAGTGTCCCATGAGGCTTTACCAGGCAGCCAATGGGATTTGTGGGAGTGTAGCATTTCTTTGATTGCTGTATACGGCCTATGTTACAGCCAGATATAACCCGGTAACGCAGCAGAAAGGGCAGCTTCTGGAGTCACACCAGGATCACAGAAAGGCAGGTGAAATCCGGCTACTCACATACATAATGCAGGAAGCCAGAATCAGTTCGGTTATTGCTGGGTTAATGGCTTTTTAAACCAATTCTCCACTTTAAGCCTGGGGGCATGAATTGAAAACTTTAAATTAGCAAATTGGGTATTCAAGCTGAAGCTATAGGATTTATTTCCTCAAACACTGAATTGTAGTAAAGTGAACAGTTAACGGCAAGTGGCGGCATAGTTGGGGAATTTATTCTCAAATCCAACCTTTCCGCCTACAATGTACACCTTCATTTTCAAGTCACTACAATTCCGTGTTTTGAGAATAAGCCCTTTGGTGATTGTGATGTGCTTTCAAAGTGAAACGTGAATTTGAAAAGGAAAAAATATCAGATTTATAAAAATTCACTTCAACAGCAGAAATCTGGAAGAATCAACTAGCCAGCCCATCCGGAGTATGAGATTCCTCTGCAGAAATCGGAACGGGAAAGGATCATCTAAAGAGCTAAAATGCTCATGGCGGTGGGGATTGTAGTTGAATGCCAACAATTGTGAACCTGAAAGCTTTGGTCTGTACAGTTGGGGACACATGATAACCATTTCACAGCAGTTCTGGCGAGTTTTAAACAAACAAGACCCCTCTTTATCAGTCTGCAGAGGGAGGCAAGATTTGCTGGTACGAAACACTGAAGAAAAACACTTCTCTAGATTTACCATCCCGCTTCAAGGCACGCCGAGATATTTCCCCCTTTAAGCCACCTGATGGCAGGGTAGCGATAGTTCATTAAAATCCAGCAGGGCCGCTGTTCAGGAAAGCAGCCAGAACCTGCCTGTCCACGGGGCACCGAGGCATGCAGGAGTGAAGATGGTCTAAAATCCATGCTATTGGGGAAGGTCCTATCAACTGGTCACTCCAGCCCCTCCATGCCATAAATCCATGGTTGTCCTGTTAATCAGCAGTTCCTTTATGAAATCTACATCACGCAAGGGAACAAAACCAGATTTTGAGGGGTTTCCGTTCATTTTCTATGCCGTGATAGTATGAAAAGAATTTTAGGAGGAACAATGCACACTTCGTAGAAGAGACTGCTGTAATAAGCTCACTTATAACGGAGGTCCGGTGGCACCGCCTGCAAGCAGTCTGGGAAGTTACTGGAAGAGTGAAGAGTAAAATCCACATATGCCTCAGATTAGTGTCTGCTGATGTGAAGGCTGCTCCACACAAGTTCTAAGTAAACCAGACGTCCATGGAGACTAGATGACAGTCCTGTCCTAAAGAAGAGGGAGGGGAGGGGAAATGCTGCTATGAAAAATGAATCTAGCACCAGGCAAACATAACAGACATGATCCTACAACAAGGCTGTTAGCACTGCACTGAGCACTATCAGGGGGTACTTTTAAGTACTGACCTCATTTAATGAGGATTTCAGAGGAACGTGGGTCATCTGTAGAATTCTTTATGTTTCTCTCAGACTCTTCTGTCGGCCTGTAGAAAGAAATGGGAGAAGGGAAGATAAAATTTTACACATGCACACTATATGAAAAATGCACTTTACTGTTGGTCTAAAAGTTTAAACCGCCAAAAAAAAATTTGTAAAAAAAAAAAAAACACAAACACGCAGCCTTCTCATCTACCAGTCATAGTTCAAAGATCAAAGACAATAATGAATCTAGGGAGACTGAAGGAAAAAAAAAAAAAAAATGGATTTGTTTTCCTGGCACTGGAGAGTCCCTTTAAAAGGATAGTTAATGCCCACTATGGGCTTTAAGGTTACTGTGATATAGGTTATAAATGCTATAAAAAGTTATATTAAAGTCCATGGTATGATTACATATCCCTATCCAGTTACTTGCTAAATAAGCGTTCTATGTAAGAACGGTTAAAGAGCGCTCAGGAAGTTGGTAATTCAGGGTATGGGTGGTTTCTCTGTATATTATATTATCTTTTTACTGTCTGTAGCGGATTGGTAGACAGAATAATGGAAGAGAAATTTGCACAACATAAACTCGTTTTCATACCAGGGCTGCGTAACATAGTAAAGGCATTCGGTTTTTGAACAAAACCTGCCATTTACAACATTAGGAAATGTCTGAAATTGAACAAGTTTCACACTAGGCCAAAATAGACAAATTGGAAGAATTAAAATATGGACTATATAGTGTCAATGTGATTTAATACGGTACTAGCACAAATCACTCTCAATGGGAAAATTATTTATTCAGAAACAAAGCAGCGATTCTGTAGGACAAAAAAAAAAAAAAAAACCCTGCCCACACTTACCCCAGTATATCCCTTACATCTTCTACGGTGATGTCACCTGTAGTATCGAGCGTGGTGTCTGTACTATTCAGAGGAGAGTCAAGAGGGGAGGGAGATAAGGCTGCCATGTGTTCATTACCTGCAGAGAGCCAGGAAACCGTGCCAAAAGTAAACAAAAGTTAGACGGAGAGAACACACACACTGGTAACAAGTGACTGAGGTTTTTTTCCTTTTGGCCTGGGAACTTAAACCACAAAACGTGAGATAAGGTGGTCTTGTTATCTGTAACAGTGTTAACATGGTTACTGACAGGGATGGCTACAAGCTAGAATCTTAGCTGATGCAGAATTACATCTTCCAAGATATTATACTCCCAAGCTAAACGCCAATCCAAATCTAAAACCATTTTGTTTTGCCCACATACAAACTATAAGAGTACCGCAAGCATATTAAAAGAAACTAATATATATTATATATGTCCATGAGAATCCAGCTACGGCGACCAGAAAATGCAAAACTTTCTCATACAGTTTTGCGAATGAGGAGCTACTACTCAGCCCATTAGCGCTGCAAAGACCAAGGCTTTGTCATTGAATCCTCAGACATTAACAGAAATCGCTCTAAACCATTAATAAATGGGTTAACCACTCAAGATAAGACAGTACTCAGGATCTCCACCATAGCTTCATTAAGATGGCATCCAGAGCATTTCTTTAAACGTATGAAATGAACTTGTTTAATATGCCCACATATTTAAAACGTCTCTAAAAATGTTCTACTTTTCATTTTATTAATTAAGAGAAATTTCTAAGCACTCACCTTCTGTTCCCAATTGAGTCCCTTCGGAATCCCTCGCTATGTGAGTTCCATTAGCCTGATTGGTTTTTGGAGAGTCTGCACCTTTGCTATGGAAACAAAGAAGGGAGGATTTTATATTGAATAAAGTAAAACCTGGGTTGGGAGAAATCGTGGGTGGATGAGAGCCAGAAGCCAGTTTTTAATTTCAGGGTGGAAGACAAAATTGTGAAGACACTCAGTTGTAGAGGATAGGAGGAGTGTTTTATAAGGTGGGGGCCCATTTCTGGTTGCTAAGGAACCAGTCTGCATCTATCCATGCGGGGTATATCCATCCATACCTTAGGTGTAGTGCATCGTGAGGTCGCTCAAACTCTACCAGGCACACTGGCTCTGTGATGTGCTTGGCACTGAGAGAAAACCGTTCATATTCCGATGGAGAGATCAGGTAAAATCCTAAAGCAGAGAGAAGGAGGACTGTAAATATAAAGTTATAAGGAGGTGCAGGGTTTATCAAGACTTTGGGAGCAGTCTCATTTTGAATGTTTTTTTCACATTGTACAGCTGTCAAAGCAGAACATGTAAAGTGTTAGAGAAAAATAAAAAATAAAAAGGGGGGGGCATGCATGACAGTAACACGTATCCTGGACGATGAAAACTGACCACACAAGAAAGAGTCAGGTAAGTACATCTTGCTTTACCTTTTTAACTATAACATGACACACAAAGCAGGTAGATCAACTTGGGGTATTTGCTAAATATGCAAAGAACCCAAAAGTGACAGAGCTGCAATAAATCCAAGTTTCCATAATTCAAGTGGAAAATCCATGAAATATGGAAACATTTCAATCTAAAAGGAGAGCAAAATATTGCCACTTGGAATTATGGAGTGTAAATCACAAAAGGTTTCACTAATAGAACATGGGATCTTACAACCTAGACCTCAATAGCAGGGGATTCAAACAATTCAGAACAGCTGGAGACAAGGTTGAACACCCAAATCTAGATCAAGTAAAATGCAGTGTCTTACAGGGAACATCTTATTTTGTAAACAGATTAAATCAATCATAATGGATTAACTTTGTTTTTCAATAATGTGCCCCAATCTCACCTTGTCCATATTTTGTAAAGATACAAGATGCGATTCCACTGATATCTTCCTTGCGGATGCAGTCATATCGTACTTGCGGTCGCAGCCCTGGGACACTGAAAACGTGAATATCTCCCAGGTTTGTCAGACATGTCAAACAGTTCTCAGCATAATCTTCAGATGTACAGCTGACAAAGGTGGCCAGAGCCACTTTCCGTACCCGGCAACCCTCGTGGGCTGTCAATTTAAACTTTGTTTTGGCACTGACCTTGGGCAAGGTGAATATCTGGAAACAACAACAAAGCTTTTATACAAGATTTTCCTAAAAAGATACTGGAGATAGATATAGATATATATTTTATTATTTTTTTTAATAAAAAATAAGTACAAAAAGCTAAATATTTAATTATGAACTTATGCAATAAATTAAGATCGCTTTTTTCAATAAACACTGTAGGTTGTTCAAGCCTTTTTGCACCAATGTCAGTGAAATTTAAAAAGCATAAAGTGCGTAGGTCTGTTTGTGGAAATATTGCTCAGTTTTTACCTGCCTTCCTGTTTACATGTGCCAAGATCTCTTCTGGTGCAGTTGGGAGCATAATAAAAGTACCACCAATTAAAAAAGAGTTTAATAACAGAGTTATTGGGTGCTGGTGGCAAAGCTTCAGTTGCGCCACTAACCTTGAATTGCTCCTCAGAAGCAATGAGCACAGAATGCGTTCCCTGCATGTCGGGTGCTTTCGCCAGGTCACGTGACACTTCATAGGGCTCTGGCAGAGGATTCCCCCTGCCATCCAGTACCGCTATAGACACAACAGGGGCACGATGCATGAGTTGGATTTCCTTTCCCAGAATGGCCTCAGCACATCGCTCCGAGAACTTCTCCCGCGATGGCACTTCTAGGGCATATGCAAACACGGAACCGGAGTTGGTGCCTGCCCACATAGTGGGTCCATGATGGACAGCTAAGGAGACACAGTCACAGATTATAATCCATCACAGGGGCAAACCCTCAGCCATAGATTGTGTGTTTTGTAAAAGGTGGGGGGGAGGAGTATATGCATTTTGTACCATCTCTAAGAAACGTGTCAGCAAAATACAAGCAGCGCACAACACCAGAAAGGGAGTCATCGGCTGATCGGGGCTCAATCCTTCTCTGAACAGGGGTCACTTCCAGGTCATGAGGTCCTGCCTGCTCGGCAAGATGGGCATTCGCTTCCTGCAGCTGGGGAATTAGAGAGACAAACAGACATATGCCCATCTGGTTTCCTTACTTTATTATTAGACATACCAACTCTAAAACACAGAACAAAAACCATTTAAACAGTAGCAAGATTTAGATTCATAACCCCAGCTTCCAGTCACAGGTGTTCTACCTTGCTTGCTGGGCTTGCAGTGTTCGGTCTCTTCTTTCCTGAAACTCTGCTTTTCCGGATTCTACGGAATGACTGCCTTAGGGACTTCTTCAGAGACTTGACGCGGGACAAAGGTCCTTCCATAGCCAGAGAGTCATTTGGGTGCAGAGTGCACCTATAGAAAGAATTTAAAAAATAAAAATAATTAAAAGAAACAAAAAAGTAATGGTTTAAGGAAAGGAATGAACTAGAGTACAGTCTTGCAAGGGTGATCAAATGACACACGTGACCTTTCTCAGGAAAAAAATCCAAAGACACAGTAACATGAAAAATTAACATGACTGTCTATGCTACAGAATGTTTGTTAAGGACTGTTGGCCCAGTAGACACAAACTGCTCTCTGCATTATGGGATTTAGTGGAGTCTGTTACTCAGAGGGAATAAATGTCAGTTCACATAAAAAAAAAATAATAATTTAATTAATTATTTTTGACTAGTAGATCGGGAGTACTAAGGGAGCTACAGGCAGGTTGGACTAGAAGATCAGGAGAACCCTGGGAGCTACAGGCAGGTTGGACTAGTAGATCAGGAGAACCCTGGGCATGTTATGTTGAGGGTTGCGCACAGCTTTAGGGCCACTCTGTTCATCACCACTGACAACCATATATGGAATAGAGAGTAAAATGGCAATAAGGAATCACCCTTTACACAAAGGCAGGCCATTAGTAGATCTGTCTCTGGTTCCTCATGTACCCCTATCAATATCAGTCTCTTCAGGGATACATTCAGTGTATTGATAAGACTAATTAAGTGAAGTCAATCTATTTTTGTCCAGTATTGAAAAATCTGCAACCCATGTTACCTTGCAAGCACAGGACTCCTTCGGTGATAATCAAAGAGCCCAAAGCCATGGCTAGTGCCAAATGCCACAAGACTCCACTCTGAGTGCAAGGATACAGCGGTCACAGCTGCTGGCGGCATACACTGAACCAGAAGGGTTGTCTGGAACCCAGGTGGGAAAAACAGTGATCCGTTTCTTGGAGTCAGTCTATCATGGCCTTTCCACGTGAAGCCTTCTCTGTCCTGCAAGAGGTCCACAGTTGCCACGCCTATCGAGTGATCGGATTTCTCATCACTCAGATCCATCACCAGAACCTGTAAGTATATCACAAACCAGCATTGTGAAGACCAGATCACGTGGGTTCCAGCCACAGGACTTAGTGGAAGTCATAAGTGAACCCTTACCTGCCCTGCGGTGCCAGCCACCACCATTTTGCCACTGTACTTGCAGAGGGCAATCTTCTGTATACCAAGGCGTGGATCATCACTGTATGGATCAAAGCATCCAACCTGAAAGACAGATGGACATATTCTATCACTGAATGCGTGTGGCCAGGCTACAGTCTAGAACTTCCATGACAGCACACTGCTTTCTTAAACTGTCAGGGAGTTGGAAAAGTAGCAGATAAAAGCGTGTAAAGTTGGTTGCTAAAGCACAATATAATAATAAAAAAAAAAAAAACAACACAGTTCTGTTTAGCTGAACAGAAACAGGGTGGGAGCAAGATAACATTGGGTGGGGAGGTGTTTCAAGCAAGAAAACTATTTAGGGAGTGAAGAGATGTTTAAGGCAGAATGTGGCCAGCATTTCCTGCCTGAATGCCAGAACTGTTGCTTAAGTGTGCAACACAGATCTGGCTGCTAACACCGCGTTGTGCTAAGATGGATACAGAAGATCTGCTCAAAATCAGACATTGACGTTCAGCATGCTTGGGTTCCTACCCTACTAGACCAGGCCATGGACACAACACTGAGACACATTCTCTTGCCACGGAGCCTCTGGCCCAGAAGAGGACATGCTAGATACCTTACGGAAAGGAGGCCAATCCTCCTCGTTGCTCTGGTTTAAACTCTCATTGTGGTCACAGTCTGTCTGGAAAATACCCGCTGTCCCTACGCGATAGAGGGGCTTCAAGGCAACTCCAGAGGCATCCCAGAAACGTACAGTCCCATCTTCATGGCTGATGAAAGAAAACACAAAAGCAGGGCGTGAACTGTCTTACACTTACAGTGATATCAAAGTGCAGAATCAGAAGTACTTCTATAGGTTTCAGAATGAAAAGCTTGTGTTTCCTAAAGCTATAGCAGATGGGGTACAGATTTGGTAAAGAGCAGAACGATAGATAATCTAAAGAGGAGTACAAACATGCAATAGATTATAGGTTCTTTAAAATAACCCCCCTTCCCAGTAACGGCTGAATGGTCTGGACTGCACAAGATAGACGGCCACAGGCCTGCCTGGCTGATGATCCTACTGTTCTAGCCGAGAGGGAGTGCTTAAAGGACCTCTCCCCCACACAGCTGGAACCACTCTCTTCCAACACTGTATGATGATTTTAGATTAGCCTCCTAGGTTTTGCCAAAAATTAAAAACAAAAGATTCCCAAAACGCTTTCCAGTTTTGTCACGCTTTTTGAGTCATTGCCAATGTAAACAGGAGGGAAGTTCAGCCCACACAACAAGTAAGAACCTTACTACTCATTTACATAGTGTAGTCCCATTATCAGGACTTCACCCTCTACTTCATGCAGGGATGGGATAGAGAAAATAAATAAATAAAATTAAAAAATATATATATTTTTTTTAATAAATGCAATTCATTCAGTATGGATATTAAATTAGTCAAAAGTTAATCTATATAAAAAAAAAAAAAAATTAAAAAAAATTTTAAAATTGGATTTCGAATCTGCAGTCAGCACGGATATCAGACCAGTACCAGGTTAGTCAAATTAAAGTCTCATTCAATCCAACAATACTTGGTAGTTAAAATATGAACAATGTAGAAAGCAAGTTTAGGTGTCTAAACATTCATAATTTCTCCAAGTCAATTTGAAAGCACCATGCATTTAGTCATACCCAGTGAGAAGAAGTCCTCTCTGCGCTGGCTCCTCCGCTAGGTTTTTTCCACCATCTATTGGCCAGTTCTGACAAGAAGAAAAAGCCAGGGCTACGTTTTAATGGACATTTTGAGACAGATCAAAGTACAATTAGAACAAATGTTCTTTTCTTTCATTAATATTTAGATACTCACTACGGAAGAGAGTTGAGGATTCTGTTGCTTGCCCGCACTGATTATTCTCTCCCACAGCTTGAGGGTCACATTGGAGAGGTGATAGGAGCAGGTAATGGCTGAAGAGTGGAGCGGGGCCAAGTATGGTGAAGGAATCGTGGGCCACCCATGAGATACAAGGTCAATCACTACCAACTCTTCCTCCACTAAGACTACCAGGGCAGTGGGATTGTCTAACCCTACAGGCAACAGAAAGAAAGGAGGAACATTGTCAACATACCAAAAATGATAGGTCTATGTGCAACGTCTATTTTGTGGTCCCAAGTCCCAAATGCAGAGTAGTCAGCAGGAACATTCCTCAGACACTGCCCCACATTCTGTCTAAGCAAAAGCCATCATGTTTTCAGAATATTTAGCAAGTGGTCCAACAATAAAACATACGTACCATCCTCACTCTGGAGGGAACACACTGTGAAGAAGTCAATAACGCGGGATGTAAAGTCCAAGGTGACCAGGTTCTTGTCTTGCAGGATGGTGACACAGTGTCGATCTCCATAGCTGGCCCGTGGCATGCCACCACTAAATATAATAAAGTGATTCCTGCAGGAAACATTTAGAAGGAGGAGAGTACCATCTTTGAGCCTCAAGATCGCAGCAACAAAGCAGTGACGACCTAAGTTATGTATGTTTTTACTATACACCTCGTACTATTGCACAGTTGTATACTAGAAAAAAAGAAATAAATCTTTCAATAAAATACAAGTTGGGGGGGGGGGGGGGGAAAGGATAGTACTAAAAGTAGCAATCAAGCAAAACCGTAATGCAGAGTATCTCACACAATGGCAGGTCTGCAGCCCACAGGATCGCTTTTATCCAAGCAGAGTACAATATTCACTGCTTCACTACAATGAGCCTGAACTGCCTTGAAGCCACGCTTACTGCAAAGTGACGTGTTTGTTTGTTATATTATGTTGTAGTCTGTATAGGACAGGAACGTTCGTTCCCTTCACATCTGTTTGCCTATTGTATCTCCGAAGTCAACTACGTAGAACATCTACAAAAAGACTGTATATGGCTAAATCAAAAGACATCCTAAGTAAACACAGCTAAATATGACAAATACATACCCCAGACTGCTGGATTTCCATTGAATTTTGTTTATAGCTTTGCAAGGAAAAGGCCCTGGGAAAAAATTAAAAAAGTATACTTGACAATGTGCTACAAATATTACGTTTGGTGGGAGGGCAAGGGAATAATTCATGAAAAATATGATCAGTAACAATCATCAAGATTATTAGTTTGTGCATCACATTTCATCAAATCATCAGAGTGCACAGCTTGTTAGAGCATTATGGAGTATTAATTCAAAAGAGACATTTGTATTCAATTTAAATGTTTAACACTGAATGGAGGGGGAGTTTCAGGGAACTCAGTGAGATTAAATGGATATAGTGCTTACACTTTAAGTTGCCTTATAAAAGGTTACATCTTACACCTGTAATTTTGCAAAAAATTAAAAAATGTTGAAAATAAGAGTGATATTTATACTTATGCAAACAACTCAAGCTGAGAGAATGTGCTGGTTAGGATTTACACGGCGAGAGGGAGGAACAACTAGAACGTTACATCAAGGGTCGCTACGAAGAGTACACAGGATCTAAACAATATATACTGTTCCAGTTTTACTATATAATGAGGACCCAAGTCTCTCGTACGCTGCTTCAATCATCCCGTTATAGAGCAGATCTGTTGAAATTCCAACTCGAGTTCAATAAACTTACAGTGATATTATACAGGAAACCGTCAGTCCAACTTAAACATTTTAGACACAAAGCATCTAAAAGTGGTGTCACATTACAGTGAGAAAATTAAACAATGCTATGAGAATGGTGTGCGTGGTCAAGAAATCTAAAAAAGGCTTCGGATTTCCTCCCTATGCAATAGTGAAAAGGAAGAACCATTAACCAAATTAGATCTTTGGAGAGTACGAGTGGAGAAGGTGACAACAGCCAATAGAACTTTGACTGGTGCGTGTGTGTCGTCCAGTTTTTGGCAGTACAGGGCAGAGTGCTGCATCAGCTCAAACATTAACCCCAAAATATTCAGAGATCGGTGGTTTAACATTACATGGTGACCACAAAGAATGAATAATGGAAAGTTTTGAAGTTTACATTTACAAAGTGACCTGAGTGATTGTTCTCTGCAAAAGGAATATGCAACGGAAAGTTTAGCTGGTACTCTCACCTACACCGGGATATCTAATGAATGGAGCTTGACAAGATTAGATGATAGTTTTGCTGTCCCCCATCTAGTAACGGTCTATTCAGACAACAGCCACTAGAGGGAGAAGTATTGTCCATGAATATCAATCTAGATCTGCCCAATAGATAGATCTTCAGATGTTTTAAAACTATTATGCTTTGCCGTTCTAAAAGCATCATGGGAGATGGAGTTCTACATCTGGGAATCTACCTATTGGGCACCCTTGCTCTAGAAGCTCCTGGGAGACAAGTTACACCACAGTCAACAAAACTTCACCACTTTTCCTTTTTTTTGGGAAGATCCACTCACAACAACCTAGAAGTATGATCTGATATGATACAAAACCAGCTACAGATTTTTTTTAAAATAAAGAATGTTAAATTATGGGACCAGCTATCTGAGCTCACCGTAAGGTATGGTAGCAGTAACCGGCTGCGTTGTGGTGGGGGAGCTTCCACCTACCGCCCACACCATGTAACCACCATCACTGTGTGAGCTGACAAAAGAGGTCCCACTGCTTTCCCAGCAAAGGCTCTCCAACTGCTGCAAGAGACACACAGAGCCACAATGTGTTAATCAGCATTTTAAACCATCACACACTGAACTGAGTCAAAACTATTAATTTTTATTTAAAAAGACATTTGTAGAACGAGGAGATGACCAAGAACCAACTTAAGGGAGAGTGTACGTAACCCGGTACAGCTTTGTAGTTAAGAGATAACTATTTTTTTCTTAGCTTTAAAAAAAAAAAAAATCTATCAAATGATAGAGGATTCCCCCCGCAGCAGTCTATTTGGCTTTCAAAAAATTCAATGCTTAGTAAAGACACCCTAAAGTAAAATCTAAATGACAGCCACAGAAAGAGGGAAAAAAAAAAAAAAAGTTAAAAGCCATTGGGCTTGACAGTTTCTAATCGAAGCATATTTATTACAACCAATAATATCAAGGTGTTCCTTGTAAATAGCACATAAAGCCATTACCCCTTCAGGGTTAGTAAGCAGTAGGAATTAGAGGTCACTTGGTTAAAAAAAAAAAAAAAAAAATTTGGCCTTGTTACCTGATTGCCCAGGAAGACATGTTCCACTTTGTGATCCCCTTGGTTCCACAGAGCCACCAGTCCTCGACTGTAACCAATCAGAATCCTTCCTGGCTGTTGAGGATGTTCCTGTAAAGACTCCACAGGACCCAATGACTTCCCACAGCGATGCTCCTCTGGCATACTGACAACAAGAAAGGACATTAGTCAGTTTGTCTGGAAATAATGGGACCTTAAGCCACAAAATTAAAATAAAAAAAATATTCAAATTGGACTAGTCATCCCAAACCATATAGTCTGTTTCAGATTCATTAATTTTTTATTTAAAAAAAAAAAAAAAGTGATAAGGGGAGGAGGGTGCAGTATTTGGCTCCAGTCCAGGTGACGGCAGCGTGTCAAACCTGTTCTCACCTCTGTAAGACCTCATCTGGAAGCAGGGTCCGATCCTCCAGGAGCCTCAAACTGGGCAGCTGCAGGAAGTACACACCACCACCTTCTGTCCCCAAAGCAGCCATATTGCACGCGGCATTCACTAGAATCACAGTCACGCGCGTAGTGCTGGGAGGGGAACTGCAAAAATCACAAGGAACACATGGTCAGATTCCGGCTTCCAAAAAGGATTTTATTTTTAACAAGCATACCAGTAGCCATCTTGGGGGTAGGGGTTGGAATTCCAAAAAAATTAATTAATAAAAGCAGGGAGAAAGGGGGCAGTTCCTCTTTAAAACTGGAGAGGAGTGAATAGTGTGAAAATGAAGAACCATAGAAATAAATAGGTATTTTGGGCCAAACCGCTGTATTAGAAGCAGTTACCATGGAAACTAATGATATAGATATCTCCATTCTAGAGTGAGAATTCAAAGTGAATTTCAAATTTAAAGGAACACTATAGTCCCCTAAATTACTTTAGCTAAATAAAGCAGTTTTAGTGTATAGATCATTCCCCTGCAATCTCACTGCTCAATTCACTGTCATTTAGGAGTTAAATCACTTTGTTTCTGTTTATGCAGCCCTAGCCACACCTCCCCTGGCTATGATTGACAGAGCCTGCATGAAAAAAAAAAAACTGGTTTCACTTTCAACCAGATGTAATTTTCCTTAAATAATTGTATCTCAATCTCTAAATTGAACTTTAATCCCATACAGGAGGCTCTTGCAGGGTCTAGCAAGCTATTAACATAGCAGGGGATAAGAAAATCTTAATTAAACAGAACTTGCAATAAAGAAAGCCTAAATAGGGCTCTCTTTACAGGAAGTGTTTATGGAAGGCTGTGCAAGTCACATGCAGGGAGGTGTGACTAGGGTTCATAAACAAAGGGATTTAACTCCTAAATGGCAGAGGATTGAGCAGCGAGGCTGCAGGGGCATGTTCTATACACCAAAACTGCTTCATTAAGCTAAAGTTGTTCAGGTGACTATAGTGTCCCTTTAAAAGGGCCAACAGTAGCCGAACTGGAAACAGCTATTTTTACCTATTGAGATTCACTTTGAATGCTCACTTTAGTGAATAAACTCAGGTTTGCCTAGTTTAGATAAGAGAATATACATAAAATGTCAGACTTTTTGCTGACCAGCCAGCACAAATTAAGCTGGTTTCAGATACAGCATCCAATTAAAATACAAGTTTCATTTTGGGCAGGACATTATCTCCTTCCAGCACCTAAAGCCATCAAGACAGCTCCTGACATGTATTTAAAAAAAAAATTAAAAAAAAATATATAAGTTAAAAAAATTTAAATTAAATATAAAATAAATGACCCCTGCCAAATATCAGCAATGAAGTTTCCAGTACCAATGTGCATGCCACAATTGTGAGCCTCACCGTCACCACTGTGAGCCTTTTTACACCCTCACGCTTGTACATTACCCTAATCGACCATGAAAAAATTATCTGGCTGCCCTGTCCACATAAGTACTGTAACCATCAGCAGGAGCAATGAAACAGAACTTTCAACAATTCACAGCTTAAGCCTGGCACTACAACAAAAAGCAGGATATTTCAGTGTCACCATTAAAGGATCACTCTAGGGTCAGGAACACAAACATGTATTCCTGGCCCTATAGTGTTAAAACCACCATCTAGCTCCCCCCCCTCCCGGGCCCCTCATGCCTCCATAAATATAGCAAAATCTTACTGTATTCATGCCTGAAGCTGTAAATCTGCATGCTGTTTGCCTTAGAAGTGGTGGCCTGATCCAATCACAATGATTCCCCATAGGATTGGCTAAGACTGACAGAGGCAGATCAGGGGCAGAGCCAGCATGATTCAAACACAGCCCTGGCTAATCAGCATCTCCTCATAGAGATGAATTGAATCAATGAATCTCTATGAGGAAAGTTCAGTGTCTGCATGCAGAGGGAGGAGATACTGAATGTTTGGATGCATTTTAGGCAGCCATGACCCAGGAAGGATCTCTAACAGCTATCTGAGGAATGGCCAGTGAAGTTATCACTAGGCTGTAATGTAAACACTGCATTTTCTCTGTAAAGACAGTGTTTACAGCAAAAAGCCTGAAGGGAATGATTCTACTCACCAGAACAAATTCAATCAGCTGTAGTTGTTCTGGTGACTATGGTGTCCCTTTAAGGCGAGGACACCAGCAATCAGGAGGATTTTAGTATAATCATTTTCAGCCTGGTTGAGTCATGGTTTTCTAGTTCACAGCATCTAGAATCCACAAAGATTTGGGGCAACACTGTTGTTCCCCACTCTGTAATAACATGCGGACGTTAAACTGGGGCCATAATAGTGCCACCTACCATTGAATCAGTCTTCCGGGCAATGGAAACACTTCATATCCCATGATGCTTAAAAGTCAGTGTCAGGATGACTAACCCATTCTATCAATAACAGATGCGTTCAAGATTGAGACACGTTATCTCAAGTCCCCCATGACCCATTTTTAGACAGACAAGCGTGAGAGAGAAAAGGTTTTTGAGTACTTAGCGCAGTCGAACCCTGGCCGTCCCGGGAGAGTGAAGCTGCGGATTTCATCCAGGTGAGAGGAGCCATCTTTGTGCTGCAGCTGCCACAGGTGTAACGTGTTATCATCCAGCAGTGAAATCAGGCGACCCTAAAACGATTAAAATGTTAGATCTTGCCTTCATTTGTACTAGACTAAAAAGATTACCACAGTCCAGGTCAGAGCAGATTTCAGAGACTACCATAACTGCGCATCTTAAGAAGCCCTGGTTAGGAGAGCTCAGTCTCGCCTGTTTCTACAAGCTCTGAATGTGCCCAGCCTGACCACCTTTCATTGATTTAGGGTAAATGCTGAGCATCATGGGACTTTAGTCTCACCACGGCTCCCAAGGAGAAATTCCTCCCTTTCCGAAACGAATTTTTTCCCCCCACTTAAAAATCGATCTGAAAGATGATGGTATCACAGACTGGCTACCAAGCTAGCAAACGTAAAAGGTACTAATGAAAGCAGTGGTGGTCCATAAACCATCAGTTATTGGGTCAGATTTTAAGTTTTTTGGTTTTATTCACACATTTTATTTCTAAATTGTGCTTTACATTTTCAGTTCTAGTTTAAATGAATAAATCTCATAACAAGCAGCAGAGGAAACAATACAGGATGGAGGAAAGAAAAAATAAAACTGCACACATAAATCCATAGTTTTTACAATAATAGTGACTACAGAAGCCTACCTGGCCTGGCAGGAAATGCATTTGTGTGACGGTCGCCATGTCGTTGTGAAGCCCTGTGAATTCCACGCCTGGAGCGCCATAGCTGCAGAAATCAGAGATTAAGGAAAGTACTGGAAGACAACGCAAGTGACAGCGGTCTGTTTCGGAGGTTAAAAATAGAGCAGGTTAACAGGAATACTTGGAATTTTGAAGTTTAAATAGGTCGGTGAATTTATCAGATTGTTTGGAGCCAGGACTAGGTCTCCATGCTTTTTTAATGAAGTCTCATTAGTTGGAACAGGCACATTATGTTCGACAGACAGACTGTCACAATAGCAGTAAGGCCTTGAAAGAATGGGTCACTGAGCACATTTGCCTTTAGGACAAGAGATTCAGCACATCCAATGATTACTAAACTGGCTGCTGGTCTACAACAGGTTGATGGTACTGGGAAAGGGCAAAATGCAATGCATTGGGTCTGCTTTCTACACAGCTACAGAGAAGATGACTAAAATCCTGGCAATTAGTTTGAACTAACACACGTATGCTTTACTGATGTAAGAAGACTACCGAACGAGCACGGTCATTCTTTTTCACCCAAACTCTAGTAATTTATATAGAGAACAGCCCCTTTAACTCTAGCCTAGTATACAAGAGGAGGGCACACTGCTCACCACGGATACTGGATATTTAACAGAAGGAATGACGTGGGAGAACAGACATTTATTAGCTGAGCAACTAGGTTGGGCTCACCCAAAAGGTTTCAAGTTGTAGATAGGGAGGAGGGGCAGATTTTCCAAAATTCCAGCAATATACATAAACAAAAATGAATTTGAGAGATCACTCAGAATCCTTAACAGCAACTAATGGACTATTTGCATGGGAGTGGAGGGGGCATATAAAAAAAAAAAAATAAAAAAAAAAATATACACACGTGATATTTTCATAGCAATAAATAGTATGTGGCAAGGGAGGGAACAAGGATATTTGTCTGCTTACATAATTTACTGTTCTTGAGTCAAATTAAGTGAGAGAGGGAAGGAAAAAAATTAATTAGGTGCCAAAATATAGACATCCTATAAGTGTATTTGAAGTTATGAGATGCAAGTTGGCTTTTCGTCCGTCTGATGTGACATGAACGGGCAATTAAAAAAAAAAAAAAACAGACAGCGGTATGGCCTACATTCATGAAATCCACTTGACCAGTTATGTCTATTATTTATAGAGCGCCAGCAAAATTCCATACACATTAACATGTTATAAAAACTCCATAACATTTTACACCAGGATGATTCGGTCCTGGTAGTTTATTACATTTGTACTTCTGGATGGCTAGATCGGTCATTATTCCCCAGTTTTATATTGGTTTATATATTTCTGTATCATTTATGTTCTGCTTTCATTAGAATTGTAAAAACTCCTTAATAAAAATATTTACAAAATACATTCTATAAGGGGGGGGGGGGCCCAAGCTTCCTGGATAACGAGTGACACAATGATTTATTTTTCAGGAAGGGGAATTAGTCTATCAGTTTGTTTCCCCTTGTTCATTCCAGGTCAGATATTAAGATATTACAGGCTCTGGCTGGCAGCCAGACAGCAGTGTAGAACAAACCATAAATCTGCTTTGTGGTCGGGTTAACTGGCCTTATTGCATTTTGATGACAAGTCTTTTGGTTTTAATCTAGTTTCTGCGCACGCAGCGTACCCAGCTCTGCTCTATATCTACAGCAAGATTGTAGATAACTTGGCTCCGCTCAGCCCCTCCGCTACAAGGTTCAAACACAATAACGTATATGTACAGGATTTAGATCATGATCCCACACGCAGCTATGAAGATCTGCACAATGTGCTGGCAACATCAACATGTGGCTGTATGAAATCCAACAAAAAGCAGCTCAGAGCCAAATCCCTGCCAGGAGACAGCCACGTTATCTATAGAAAACCCTTCTCCAGAGAAGACACGTACATAAATATACAACCACACATTGCAGGTGGAATGTTTACAATCCTGAAAAACAGGAGGATGTAGTAAAGGAGGCAGTACCTAAACGTTAACACACCACCTCTGTAGCTTGTTACCATGACTACAGGCCCTTTAAAGTTAACAAGAGACTTTAATCACATGATCTGCTTGAAACCCCCAGCTAAGCTCTCAGATTTCCAAAGCTGCCCTGTCCCCATGGATCTCCTAGAACAGGAGTCACGATCCATTGACTCAACAAACCAATCCACAATGAGACCCTCGCTTTGATATTTACGGGGGCAGACTAAATCAGTCAATATAAAAAGCATGGTCTGTTATGGTTTAGAACGGCTGAAAGATAGAGAGATATAGATAGAGTGTAAGCTTCTTGGGCAAGCATTGGATCTATGCACAAGGAAAAAAAATTTAAAAAAAATTATTAGGACTGCAGAAGTACCCTTTAGTACATCCTGTTTAAGGTCAATGCTTGACCCACTTTCTCACTGGTTCCATGCAGTGCACGATACAATCCGGGATATACTTTAAGGGGAATAGAGTCCAATAGAAGTTAAAGCGAACATTGTTTTGACAGAAGACCATTCTTAAAATCGTACATAAAGCACTACTATACACTTCTTTAAACTCCAAATTAACAACATAACTGCTTAATAAGAGTGGCACCAGCAGGGCCTTTAATGCCAATGCTCTTGTTTTACCAACAAGTCTCTAAGGAGTGTCTATTCAAATGGCAGCCTACAAACATCACCCAGGCTTTACTACACATATCGTGCGGCTGCTTGCCGTAGACACAGGAGCAATCTATTCTGGTGCTCAAACAGTTAACATCGCTTACTAAGCCTAGTGCTTCCTGTGACAGCCATGTCCTTATTGTGGGGTCAGGACTCAGTGGCATTAACAAGTCATCAAATGCAGCAAGTGCTAAATCCCAGAGAGCACTGCGTCACGGTCTCCACCACACCTCGGATCTATACAGATATAGCCACGGGTCACACAGGGTACTGGGCCAGGAAGGGACTCTGCAGAACTGTCGTGAGCTGACACAGGCCATTACTCAGAGCCACTGTCAGACACAGCTGCGGGAACAATCCTCCTTTGTAATGGAGAAAAATGAAGAAAAAAAAAAAAAAAAAAAAAAAGGTTCTCAAAAACCAGGCATGGATGGAGATTGTGACCTGGATAATACCAGCACAAAGACAGCTGTGTAAACGCACCCCATTACCATCACGAGACGAGCAATATATAGAGAAAGCACAGCCTTCATAATGTAACGCAGAGCCAGTGCGCTGTCACTGCATTCGGAAACTCTAGCCGCCAGCCAATGAGGTCAAAACCTCAAGTCACCCCGCATGCAGAGCTCAGCTGAAGGAAGGAGGAAATACGCTGAATGCTCTCCTGTACTGGCTGAGAGTGATAGGAGTGAGGCTGTGACAGCATGTTCACTTAATGCCAAAATTTGTGTAGAAATGGTGTTGCTTTTTCAAAACGTTAAGGTGACAGATAAAAGGCATAAGAATTGAGATAGGTTTGTTGCACGCAGTCAACTACAATGGACTTTGTTTAAGAATACATTTCTGCCATTTCTCCAATATGTACGCCAACTGAGACAAAACGGACAATATCTCCTCCATTCATGAGCAAACAAACAAAAATATATATCCCTTAAGCAAAACCTTTACCTCTGCTCAGTGGTTTAAGATATGTGACTTCATGCATCACTGCACCCTAGCCAGTGGCCTGCAAGATCCTTACCATGTGGTACAGAACTCCACAAATACTCTGCCAAGAGCACCTTCCTATATATTTGGTGGCAATGCCCCTTTATGGTACCATATTGGTGGAAGATTCATACTATATAATAAAAAAATTCTCTGACAACTCCCCACCCTTCCACCTGACCCCTTAACTCCTGCATTACGCAATGACTCCTACCTCACAATATAAGAAATCCATCACCAACGAATCTGAAAACGTGGCCAAACAAGTGGTTCCTCAGTTCTGGAAACAGGACAGATCTCCTCCCCTACACCAAGATGAAGGAGCCAACCCTCTCAACCCAAAGAAGGACACAGGTCTACTCAAGTATATGGACTCTATGGTTTACTACAGCCTTCTCACCGGACTTTTAGCTATTCATTTAAGGGTAACGCTGTGAAGCTAGGCTCATGATTTCTATACTGGGTCAGCAGTCATCTCTGATCTCCCATGGCACCGGGTATCCAGCACCATGGGAGATCATGGCACCTTTTAGTCTCATTTGCCTCTCACAGAGGTCATTTACTCGTTATTGGTACGCTGTTATGTACCTTTACTCTGCATCTTGCATTTGTTAACAGAATGGGCTACCTATAGTTGTGTGAGTTATGCCTCTAACTCCCAGTGATAAAGCAAGGACTGGCTGACCGGTGACAGCCAGGAGTTGCAGAGCAGCCAACATTCAGTTTCCCGAATTTAGCCTCATAAAAAGTAGCTGGATCCACAAGACAGGGCACTACCGCCTGGCTAGCTGGGAGTTCATTCTAGCTCCTTGCAACTCCCCTCACATGCATTTCCATGGAAACAGATTCTTACCAAGTACTCAGTGGGACAGAAGAGAGAGGGGGGCATGATCCAGCTCTCGTGTTTGAACAGAGAGTGGCTATTCAGGGGGAATGTTGCCTGGAGACTGCCAATTCCCCCTGACCCCCTTTTCAGATTCACCACCCTTAACACAATCAGTGGCATACAAGAAACAAAAAAAAAACAAAAAAAACCCAACACACACACTTAATTCAAGACAGAATTGCTAAATTTTAGTCCAAAATGGCAGATTTTGGCAAATTCTTTAACTCTGCTGTAGTCACAGGTTATCAACTTTAGCCTACATTTTTATTTTCCAATTCTCTACAGTTCAGCATCTGGTGTATAACCCATTTATATACATCACAACGCCAAGGAACAACGGGAATACAGTCTGATTGTGATTGAGTAAAACGTGCCTATCTGCAATAACTTTATCCACTTCTTACCAGGATCCAGTGCAGGGCACAGTGAGAGGCCAACATAGATCACCAGGTGTTGTAGAACATACAATTCCCTCATGACAGAGCATCATGGGATTTGTAGTTCAACAGTTGCTGGCCAGGCATGTGACATTCCTGCACTGGGTCTTACTGTGTAAGAAGGAAGTAAAATAACCTCTAGCTGATGGCTTGGTAGAAGTTCAGCTGCACAGTACAATGTTAACCCATCCTTCTGTGCTGGATTACAAACTAAGGACTCTGGAGTAAAGAGGAAAGTCTTCAAGAAAATCCATGTAAAAGCATGAATGGGTTAATATGTTCAATTGGTGGGATTGCCTTTCCCTCGAGTATTAAGTTGTTCTTGGGAAAAAGATTTTAAGGAGCGGCTATTGTTCAGGTCCCTCCCCACCACTAATTACCCATGAAACCGGAGAAAGATCACAGGATTTGGCAAATTACTTTACAAATATACCTGGGAGAAGGCGGGGGAATATTACAAGGAATCGCTAGAAGACCACATTAGAGACTAACACTGGCCACACATGCACGAGTCCGTGACAGCTTGTGGAATTTGAGGTCAATGAGCGAAACAATGTCACTTTCTTTGTACAAAATAGGTTTACTTAAAATAAAAACGTGTACACATCTGGTAGTCCTGACACCACATAAGTCAGTTTAATGCCCCTCCACCCCGATGCGTGAGCGTTAGTGTCTCAATTTGGAAGGAACGTCTGAATTTTGTGTATGGTATGGAGTGAGGAACAGTAAAAAAAAAAAAATAAATAAAAAAAATTTAAAAACATTAAAGCTACATTTTTTCCTGGCAAAGATTGTGGATTTGGGTATGGCATACTTCAGACAAGTGCATCATCTGCTGCAAGTGTGATCGGGGAGAGCCACCAATCTGTATGAAAGAGCTCACTGCACCACTTTAACCCATTAAGGACCAAACGTCTGGAATAAAAGGGAATCATGACATGTCACATGTCATGTGTCCTTAAGAGGTTAATGTCTCACACTTCGCTCTGTTCTAGAGACACAACTGAAAGGAGAACAAAAACTGGAATGTTCAGAACCTGAGTAAAAGAATTGGTTTTAAAAAGCAAGCAGCAGTGCTATATGTCCTGTCACACCGTTGCTTCTTTCTTACAATGTGGAACGGACAGTTGCAGGCTAAGGGTGGAACGAGTTTTAGTCCAACAGCTGCAAAATTAAGGCAGCCAAATGCGAAGGATACATTTTAACAGCTCCAGACTTTGCACCAATGGCCATGATCCGAAGTAAAGGGTCGAAGGCAAGAGAGCTTGGCTGGTTGGGAAATCCATGTTCGACTGTCTGATTGGGAGAAAGAGAAAAAAAAAAAAAAAAAGTGAGTAGGAGTGCAGTAACAGGACACATTGAGAAGATTTCAGTTTCCTCAGCATTCACAGAGTATCCCACAATCCCTTTCTAAGAACTCACTCCTATACACTTCAAACCAAGTAATCAGCAGGTTATTTTAAGAAATTGAGTGGGAGTGTGGGGGTGAAGAGGAGGGAGTATGGCTTCACCACCTTTCTTCCTGCATTTAAAAAGAGAATTGCAGTTGTACAACAGACAAAAACACCACCACACGTTGAGAAAAAGCAGGCACATAAATCCACAAAACAGAAAAACTTGCCATCCTAATTAGTCAGAGACATGAGATTTTACATTTGGAGATAAAATGGGAGGAGGACTTTATGGATTTTTTTCGAAGGATGGGACACCTGTACTTTATAAAAACAAGTATTCCGTTTCTGAATAATCAGTGGCACGGAAAGGGAAGGGGGTGGTGAATCATGTTCCCTATGGATCCTGTCATGGCCTTATTCATTTGAAGAGCTTGGTAATAGACTAGGTCTAAGATGCTACATTATCCCACATTTATAGCAACCAATAAGAAAATATATATATACACACACACACACACACTACGCCTTAAAGTGGTTATAGTGTGGGAAGTCCCCTAGTGCCCTCCCTTCACTGTGTGGCATTTGCCCAAGCAGCAATTAATGTCTGGGAGTCAGCGGTCGACCTATCCCAGCGTCCATTACTGGTATGAATTGGAATGACTAGAAGCAAGTGTGTAACCTCCGTCTTACCCATATTTCCATTGAGGGCTGAGCTGTAGGTGATCAGAGACCCTCATTCAGGGTTAAACTGCTCAGAAATGGTTTAGCACTCAATGGAGAGACAGTGCCAGGATACTCCAGTCACTATAACCACTTCAAAGAGATTAAAATGGTTATAATGAGCAATGTGTCTCTCTAAAGGTTGCGTTTTAATAATATACTCAGAATCACTATGTTCCTGGAGGATTGGCAGCCTTACGCAACATCCCTCCCAATTGTCAACCTCAAAACTATTGATCACCTAGCATTTTTCTTCAATTCTGCAGGTATGATAATTTTGGAAACACAAGTCCACGTGATTAGATTTATATTCTACCGAGTGCTTCCCATCCTTCATCAGATACAACAGCCCCTGCAATTTTGGCATTTAAAGGGACACTATAGTCACCTGAACAACTTTAGCTTAATGAAGCAGTTTTGGTGTATAGAACATGCCCCTGCAGCCTCACTGCTCAATCCTCTGCCATTTAGGAGTTAAATCCCTTTGTTTATGAACCCTAGTCACACCTCCCTGCATGTGACTTGCACAGCCTTCCATAAACACTTCCTGTAAAGAGAGCCCTATTTAGGCTTTCTTTATTGCAAGTTCTGTTTAATTAAGATTTTCTTATCCCCTGCTATGTTAATAGCTTGCTAGACCCTGCAAGAGCCTCCTGTATGGGATTAAAGTTCAATTTAGAGATTGAGATGCAATTGTTTAAGGTAAATTACATCTGTTTGAAAGTGAAACCAGTTATATTTTCATGCAGGCGCTGTCAATCATAGCCAGGGGAAGTATGGCTAGGGCTGCATAAACAGAAACAAAGTGATTTAACTCCTAAATGACAGTTAATTGAGCAGTGAAATGGCAGGGGAATGATCTATACACTAAAACAGCTTTATTTAGCTAAAGTAATTTAGGGGACTATAGTGTTCCTTTAATGGCCACTTGCAGAACAGCAGGTCTTTTACCAAGTAATTGTCATGTTCTCCGTTACGGACTGTGGTTTCTGTAGCAATCAGGGTACTTTTATTTTAGTAGTATGTTCATTTATGCACATTGTGTTCCCTTTGTCCTAATCGTTTTTTATACGGCGCTTTACATCAGGGTTTGACAAATTTACCTAAAATGTAGTAGCCAGACAGTATTTTAATAAAATGAGGGGAACACACACCCCTCAAATTAGACATATAAATCGCACACAACTAGTTTGCCAGTGTTTGGGGAATAACTACAGATATGGTTTGTTTTAATTACGTATTAACAGTCATCTTGAGATTAGCAAAGAGAAAAAAAAAAAAAAATAAGATCTGCAGATAACTGCTCTGCACATCTGCAGAGTGTGTGTTTCTTAAACAACAGAAACTCATTGAAATAGCATTTTAGGGGTGTTTACTGAAAAAGAGCAGGAGCACAGGGCATTAGGGATTACCTCCTCCCAAAAATAAGTTTAGATCCATTAGCTCAATAAGACATGTGGGTCCCGCCTAACCCCTGCCAGGGGAGTTTTTAAAAATGCATGCAAAAGGGGAGAAGTAAAATATTTTAAGGTGTAGTTTGAGTGATGCTCTCCCCGGCACTTGATGAGATCACATTGCAGCTGCATCCGGACTGAATCAATTATCTCTCCAAGAATCTGATTCTAATTACTGCAAACGCCAACCCCTCCGCTACTCCCAGCATGCACTGCAAACTACAACAGCATGAGGAAAAGCTCATAAATATGAACACATTTCTAGGATACAGTGCAAAGGAGCTCCAGTGATTGCAAGCCTTGGTACTGCAGATGCTTGTGCACCACATTTGCCTTGAGGCTTCGCTTGACTGGCTGAGTGTCATCAGAATAGTAGTCCATAAAAGATGCTGTTACAAGGCTTGCCTTCAACCTTGAGGACAAGTTTTCCCGTCTCAAATTGTAATTTCAATGGGTGCACTTATGGGACTCTCAAAATATTTAGATCACCGAGTTTTGGTGCAGCTGTTGCACAGTTATGTTTTCGTGGTAGTTTTTTGGTTTTTTTCTCATTGACACACTTAAAGTGGAAATGTCACTTCCAGGTTTTATAAGATTATGTTTACCTATCCTTAGATTTGACAAAATATCTATTCCTTAACTGTGAAATACATTAACAGGTATTTCATGCATCTAGAGGCCTCCATCTAAGCTCACTGCCCTAGGTCAACAATGACTGCCAGGGAGCTCAGAGAGCATTCAGCGAGGAGGAGAAATATTTCTCATCATTTGTTATGTTTGCCCATAACAACAAAAAAAAATGGAGCATCTCATGAAAAGAAGTTTCAAACAAATTATAGGTGATTTCCAATCACTTTTTTTGGTGTAATTTTCAGGAAAGAGACAGTTTCTCTAATTTCTCTTACTCTCCCACAAAAATTAGCTGGGAATGGGCAAGCAGGCGACTTTTAGAGAAACTATACTGCCATTTATAAAATAATTCTAAAAAAAAATAAAAAAATAAATAAAAAAAAAATACAAATAAAAACCACCCCACACATTACGATTACACACTTCTGTGTTTTGGCCACAAGATGAATTTAAAAAGAGACTAACAAAATGTTATCACACAATTTAATTCAATCACGAAGCTTTGGACCAGGGGCCATGAATAAGCCAACATCATCAGTTTATGTTCTGAGTTTCTGAATTGGCTAGGTATAGGCTCTCAGCATGGGATTGATTAGCTAATGCTCGTACCAACAGATTATATAGATGGGCAGATTGATCAAGTACCATCTTCCCGGTGCCGAATTAAATGCACAGAAAACGTATTTTTACTTATTATAAGGGGGGGGGTAACCCAATAGTAGTGCTCTATAGGGCATAGTAAAGTTAAGACACATTTTCTTAAGGGTGGAGTAATTCTTTAAGTACACCTCTAGTGGCAGTCAGTACAACCGCAACTAGAGGTGCTTCCGCTCACTTAAAACTTGGTCACGTGACCCTGAGGTATCCATAGGAATTCATGGATTTAATGCTTTTCTATAGGTTTGTTTAAATGCGCATGCAACGCTTATGTGAACTAGGTCCTCAATGCTATAAGGAGCATTGGATTGAACCACATGCTACAGAGGAGAGAGGGATTTAAAAAAAAAACCCACGCTTACCTATTTTAATGCACTGCAAAAGGTGTTTGTATTCCTAATGTTATAGTGATCCTTTAATTTAAAAAGGACAGGCTAAGCACTATAACCACTACATGTAAAGGTTCTAGAAGGCTATAGACAGTATATCCAGCTTTTCTTAACCAACTTTCAGGAAGATCCCTCCACATCTCCAGTCCAACCCATCAGTTTGGAAGACCAAGAGTAAATCTCACCTTCCTCATAACAATCTAAATATATTTTTACAAGTAAGCAAGCTTTAACTCTTGGCAGCACTAAAGCAGATAAAGGCACTTTTATGGAAGGGAGTCGTATTTGTAAACATGATAGAGTCAACTCTGAATCAAAGCAAAAGACAGAAGTGTAAGATTTGCAGCACTGTCAGGTCCGCTGAGCCTTAAATAAGGGCAAGCCAAGTTACATTACTACCAGAGTACACTGTAGTGGTTATGGTGTCAGCAATCCTCTGACTCCATCCATTTGATTGGTTGGGGCAGTAACACATCCGCATTAGGAATATCAGTTATCTACAAGCTTGAATGGAGTACATTGGCTTAGAGCGTCAGCTGGCTTGATCATCCAGTGAATGCTGTCCTAATTAGGACAAACAAATGTTATGATACAAATACTTCCAGCCAGCAGGTGTCAAAAAAATAAAATAAAACACAAGTTTCCACTTTGTGCTTATACAAATAGATTGTGCTAGGAGATGGCAAACAAAACTTTCCAGTATGTATTTTGTACACATTTAAATCTGATTTTCCTTATTATCAAGATCAAAAGTTTGATGTTTGGCAGATCTTACCATGGACGATCAACTCTACATTTTCCAGTTCAAAACCTTAAACACAGGTTCTCTTATTGAGCCATTCCAGCCTAAAACATTCAATTCACTTTACCAAAAACAATGCTCACTTTATGGAATAGCCCAGTTTGTAGCAGAAGGTTTGTTTGCTGAATTTAAATGTACACACATTCAATACGAGTCCCTGAATTAAGCTGTGAATTGCACTTGGCAAAGATCAAATATGAAAATTCTGGAGAAAGTCTGTAGATTTCCATCAAAATGTTACTAATCTGATCTTAGTGAACAAACCCATTAAACCTCGGGAAAGACATCAGGGGAAACAGTTTAGATATAGAGCACACTGTGTCAGGGATGGGCAATGAAACAAGTGATGTAGCCAGAAGCATCAGACAAGTGCACTGGCAAACATTTCCTGTAGACTGCACTTGGTATTTAAAACGCTTTCTTTTCAGCTTGATCAGAGGAAGTTAAACCCAAAAATAAAAAAATTCTATTTAAAATGAAACTGTAAATAAAAAAGAAAATAAGAGTTTGAACTCAAGTGATAATAGGAAAGATTTAACAACCCACCACAACCATTGGAAGAGCGCTAAATGGCAGGTGATATTAGGAAGGTGTTCAGAGCTGATGCACAAGTTGTTGGTTTTAAAAAAAATAATCAAAGCTTTTCAAACGGCTTTATGTGCAGCAATTTCTCTGAAAAAAAAAAACCACAGACAAACACGGAAAGAGGGGGAAGGGATGGAGAAATATTTAGGGAGAACTATTGTTCCCACAAAAGGATCTAATCCAGCACAGCATAAAATGGGGCTTTTGTCCTCACAAAAGAAAACACTGAGCACTCACACAATACCCTGAAGAGGGGTGGGGGAGGAGGGATCCTCTCACTCCGGAGCAGTCACACAGAGTGGATAATCATGGAGATGGAGGCAGACTGGTACCCAAGTAGAAGAGAGCCACTCTGCAGCCTATCTTTGGGCACTCCAGATGGTCTGGACTGAGTTTCCCAGGATGCTCTGCATCACAGGAAACCAAGATTAAGGGGTTAGCCATCCTAATTGGAGAGAAGGTTAAGTTACGTGGGTTGCAAAAGTTAGAAAACTAAGTCTCCTGCATGTGACGTAATGGCCAAAAAACTGTGACATCACAGCTATCCACCGGCATGGAAATTACCATGGAGACCTGTGGAATCCTTTCTCAACCCCCATACAGATGTCCAAAAAGACTGAGTGCTAAGATGGAACACATGCTGAGCGGATGAAAAGGAAGCGCAGATTATAGGGAGCCTTACCACCATGAAAAGGAGAGGCAGATAGCTACAGGTTCTTCAGATCTTCAGGAAATTAACACTTTCTGTACCAGGGAGAGAGTGTGGCCCAAAAAAAGGCATGCCAAAAAACTCCACCCTCAACAATTACACACAAATAATAAATCCTACACACCATCCTAAGCTCGTAATTCGGAATGATGCATCTCAGCTCATAAAAGAAACTGGATAACAATGAACATCGAGGAAAACTCTCAGGAAGTACAGAAAACATTTTGTCAGTAATAATATTAAATAAAAAGCACCTGAGCGTGAGCCAAACACACGTATTTAGTTACAGCCGATTTATTTCTAAAACTGTGACTTCCTGTGCTTTATTTAAAGAGCTCTGTGTACAGGCCAGCAGGTCACATAGCTCCGCCATCTGCCAAGGTCTCATTCCATACAGGAGTGCTTGCTCTGACTCAGGGAAGTGGAACTCTTCCTTAAGATGCAAGTGTGGGAGGTATCCAGAGGCCAGGATCAGCTGCAGGAGGGCCAAGGGAAGGAAGGAAATACAGACACAAAACTGATGGCTTTTAAGAAGCATAAAAACAATTCAAAATGCGGATAACATAACTGGAAGTTCAAGTCCAGAGGGGAAAAGGGAAGTTTTACATTCAGATTAAACAAAATAAAATGTCAGATTCTGCGGCTTTAATGTACCAGTGAATGCAATCTAGCATCATAGAGGTTAAACTGCAGAAACAGGGAGAGGCTTTTTCCCCTTCCTTGTATTTCAATATGACATGATTTGCAGTTTGAGAGACCTGAATATGTTAATGCCTTGCAGCTGCATTGTGTGGGGGTATTACATGAACCCCCACCCTCCCCTTTCACAGGGACAATTTTCTGCTCTGGCTTCCCAGTGCCCGGACAACACGCTTGTGCCATCTTTACCAGATTTTAACATTTTTGAAAGCCAAAGGTGTGCCCATCACATTGCTTAAACAGTATAGTGGGCATTGTTTCAGTACTTTGGAATTAAACAGACATACTAATCTGCATCTGTTCCCACTAGAAGGGCCCCATATGGGCGACCAGCTAATCTCTGCACCCCCTGCATTAACACAGAGTTAACTATCAAGATGCTTTACAAATGAATAAGAAGGATGTTCTGGCCATGGTAAAGCACAGAACAGGACTTTTAACAAAGTGATTGATGGCCATATTCATTGCAGATGCTTGTGTATGTCGCCATAGAGAGGTCTGCGATACACCATGGTACCATTCCTAAGAGTCAGAGAAGACTGACGAGCACCAGGCAACTCATTCTTCCTGGCAGGGCAAGAGTTTTGAAACACGGCTGGAGATGCCCTTTTGCACAAATCAGAGCAAAACATTAGGATTTATGGCAAATATACCAGCAGTGCCAAACACTTGTATGGACAACAAAATACAGATCACATAACTAAGCTTCGCACAGAAGGGAGAGGAAACTAAATTTCTTCCCAAAAAATAAATAAATAAATAAATTTAAAAAAAAAAAAAAGGAGCTTATGCCAATCTTTGTATGACTATGGAGATGTCACAGTAGACAGTTTAAGAAAGAAAGTTCCTGGGAAGGACTCTAAGGCACCAAACACCTTTATTGCAAAGCAATATGCCTGCTCCATCATTAGATATTTAGAGGGGACACCAATGGATCAGACATCATGGACACAGGGGGAACAAATTAAATACACAAACACAAAACCCAGAATATTTCCACCATCATTACTGGGTCCGATTACACCCAAACCTAGTATTGCTTTATACCGAGAGTGTCTTAGTAGTACACATACTTTGTATCGGAGTTGGACTATACTCAGTTTCCAACGCTGTGGAATCATTCACACCTACTACAACCTGAAACCTTACCTCATACCACATCAACGCAGGCACAACACCACATCCCAGCAACCAATATTCACCTGACAATGGGGTCCGACTATATCCCAGAAACATCTAGTCTCCTATAAAGGTGATGTCACTATCCCCCCTACCCCAACATTCCCTGGTGTCATTGACTGGGGGAAGAGTTTTTACTACGGCCCAACAAGAGAGAGTCTCAAACTCCTAAATTATTCATCTCTTGGGTCTATAAACACATCCGCACTCAATCATGTTGTTTGTTTTATCAGGTGGCTTTGTTAAATCCAAACAAAGCGCTCTCTTTATCTTATGGTTTCCTGTATCAGTGGAGACTATACCGCAGCATCCCCATGGTGTGTGTCAAGGAGTCAAACTACACCCCAACAATCCCATGGTCTTTTGTAACTGGGGGTCTCAGCTATCTGCTCCCTACTGTAGTTGGACTCACATAGCCCTAGGGTCAATAGGTATGGGTCTCTATACTTTGTGTGAAAAAAAAAAATAATAAATGGTAGAAGGCACTCCAATTGTTAGTCTCTATTTTTCCAAGATATTACTACTCCCCCACATTTGGGGTACCCATGTAAACCTACAGTCAGTAGATAGGTGGTCTCAATGCCAAGACATTCCTCTACTAGCCACATGTGTGTGGACCAGGTATCCCTATGGTAAGTAGGTGGGGGATTCTATCCCTGGACATTCTGCTTATCCCCACTTTTGGGGATGGGTGGGGGTCTCTATCCCAGGATATCACTCTGCTCCCTCCATTTGGGGTCCTGTGTATTCCTATGGTCAGTAGGTGGGGGTCTCCATCCCAGGACATCCCTCTGCTCCCTCCATTTGGGGTCCAGTGTATTCCTATGGTCAGTAGGTGGGGGGGTCTCTATCCCAGGACATCCCTCTGCCCCCTCTATTTGGGTTCCTATGTATTCCTATGGTCAGTAGGTGGGGGTCTATCCCAGGACATCCCTCTGCCCCCTCTATTTGGGTTCCTGTGTATTCCTATGGTCAGTAGGTGAGGGGTCTATCCCAGGACATCCCTCTGTTCCCTCCATTTGGGGTCCCATGTATTCCTATGGTCAGTAGGTGGGGGTCTCTATCCCAGGACATCCCTCTGTTCCCTCCATTTGGTGTCCCATGTATTCCTATGGTCAGTAGGTGGGGGTCTATCCCAGGACATCCCTCTGCTCCCTCCATTTGGGGTCCCATGTATTCCTATGGTCAGTAGGTGGGGGTCTATCCCAGGACATCCCTCTGCTCCCTCCATTTGGGTACTAGTGTTAATAGTTTGGGGTCCCAGATTATATTGGGTGGGGGTTCCCCAGGCCTCCCATGGAGAGATAGGTGTTTAATAAATACAGGGTCTCCCTGGCTCCCCCTCACTCTAAAGAAGCCAGGGTGAGAGTAAAGCCAGCCCCAGCCCACAATAAAGGGCCCCATGCCTTGCCCCCCTCTATAGGGCACTCATCACCCTCAGCCAGCCATGTCCCCTCCCTCCTTACCTTGTTAAAGGCGAACAGATCCTGCTTGATCTTCTCTCTCTGGGGGTCGTGCCCCTGCCGCCTGAACCGAAACTTCATCATCCTGTCTGAGGTCCCGGAGCCGGAGCAGCCGCCACTCACCGCAGCACAGGCGGCCGGGAACTTGATCCCGCCCGGGGTTTGACTGACACCAGCTTCAGCCAATCAGGGCTGTCCGTGCCCGCGGATCATCTGGCAGTCCCAGCCCGGCCTCACGGCTTCAACTCCCACTTGTGCGCCTGCGTGACCGAGCGCAAAGGCTCAAGGGAAGTGTAGTTTTCTGTCATTGTTTCCCAACTATTGTGGTTAATGTTAATCAATAACATTCATTTATAAAAAGGTTCTTTTATAAAAGTGCCAGTTTCTATTAAAATCTAAACTTTTTGTAAAATGAAAAAAAGAAGACACACTGCTCACAAGCTAAACTGCTTTAGGAGTTGAATATATTGAATATACTCCAATAATTCGCATTTAGTGAATAATCCTGTTTATGGAAACATTTCAGACAATTGTTTATTTAGACTGAGACCCTTTGTAAATATGCCGGGCCATTTTAAGATTTATTGGTTTTATACGAAATACAGAATACTTTTACATTAGCTACCACCCCTAGTCCCTTTCTTCCAACGTGGGGGGGAAGGCGGGGGGTTAGTAGAAAACTTACAGCTATACATTTCCCATAACCTCCTGCTGTGTGGGTTTTATGGGAAACATACATCGTTAACACAGGCTTTCTATGGTAGCAGCAAATCGATCGCCTTGTTATTCCTTGATATTATTTTACTCATTAGCTCTGTGATACATTAAAAGGGTGACGAATCGTCCCCAGGAAAGCTGTTTAGTTTAGTTTTTTCCTTTAAGTTTCACACGTAAGACTGAGGTCATTTCCTGCTTGTTTATTTAGATATGCTTTCATATCAAGGATCATTGGACCAAAGTTCATCTTGGGAGCAGTTCTAGCTCTCCAGTCTATATTTCAGCATTTACATTGAAACATGTTTTGACGACAGATAAGAACCAATTGACAAATCCTATCTGCCCATTGTGAAATCTAATCGAAGATCTCCCTTATCTCATCTTCTGTAGTGTGTACGGGTCCCAAGCATTGTTCGATTACTTTTACTTTCACTGCATAACTATTCTACTTTCTATAACCACTAGAAAAGGATCCCGCAGGGTCCTAGGCAGGGGCACCAGTTTGGGACCCCATTCTTTCTTCACCTAGGGATGGTTAATTGGGCCAAGCAAATTCATGTTGCCGGAGTCTCTATCTAACCCCTGGGCCTTGGGTACACCTTGTGATTAATCCTGCTCTGACAACCACATCAGTCTTTACTGCGTTCATTGGGCTATTTTGGGTAGCTGTCTCTTCGGGCTGTAGAACCTATAGGGCTGCATGGCTGCTTGTTTCACATTGGAGTTTTGGATATACATTATAATATCTATAGTATCCACCGATTGAATTAATCTCCTATAAGGCTCGACTTTTAAATTCAGGAAACTGAGAAATATTTTAAAAGCAAATTCTACATTCCTGCTAAATAAATGATATTGTTTTCTTCCAGTAGCCTCATCCTCAAAGTGATTCAGGAAGGAGATTACCTTATAAATAATTCACGTAGACTAATACTTTTTAATAATCAATGACATCCATGTAGGGATGCTTATCTTTCAGTAGGACAGATAAGCAATGCATTCGCAATCTTGAAAGGGTTAAAGGCACTTTAAATCCTGTGTGTTGATCAGATGTGTTTATGTGTTTTTTTTCTCGTTCCCCTGATTCTAATCCCCTCCCAAACTGCTGGATATTTGCAGGATTAGTATACGATACTATGTCCAGACAATTTTGGAATGAACCCAGTTTATGATGCATTTTTTAAAAACCCTTATCATGCAATAAGAGGCTTTTCAGAAGATCCCTTACTGTGCAAATTACATAAATGATAACAAAGACTGGATTGATAAAAAAAAGAATTCTCATACTTAATCTGCATAGCTCTTCCCAAATAACTCACCTTGTCTGCTTGTCACACACTATTAAGAACATTCACACCCTGCAATGTCATAGTTTTGATGTTTTTGTATAAATAATGTCCTATTACACAACAGGTATCTGTTTTGTACCAATAAAACGAATCACAGCTTTCAGGAATACAAAAGTTGGCACTTATGTAATAATGCTTAAAGGGACACTATAGTCACCCAGACCACTTCAGCTCAATGAAGTTGTCTGGGTGCCAGGTCCCCCAGGTCTTAACCCTTCAGATATAAACATTATTCGCATCCAGCGTGCAGAACGTCCATAGGAAAGCATTGAGAAATGCTTTCCTATGGACTGTTTGAATGCGTGATCGGCACTTGCAGCGCACGCGCATTCCGCTCCACTCGGGAGCTGACATCGGTGGGGGAGGCATATTACAAATCTTTAAAAAAAACTGTAATAAAATTGTAGACTGGAATTTATTGAAAACTTAATTGAAAAAGTGCGCTATAATAGCCGAGCGATGGCGGTTCCGCTATTTGTCCAGCTATTTGGTCTACAGTTTTGACCTGCTTAGTCAAGTGACCCAGAGATGTTAGAACAAATGCTGACATGACATGAAGAATGTCTGTCATGATGTTTGCTAAATTAAAAAAATTGCTGAATATTGCTTTCATCACAAACAATACATTCTTAAAGGACCACTATAGTGCCAGGAAAACATACTCGTTTTCCTGGCACTATAGTGCCCCGAGGAGGGTGCCCCCACCCTCAGGGACCCCCTCCCGCCCGGCTCTGGAGAGAGGAAAGGGTTAAAACTTACCTTTTTTCCAGCGCCGGGCGGGGAGCTCTCCGCCTTCGATCCTCCTCCTCTCCTCCCATTCGGCTGAATGCGCACGTGCGTAAAGAGCTGCGCGCGCATTCAGCCGGTCTCAAAGGAAAGCATTTACAATGCTTTCCTATGGACGCTTGCGTGTTCTCACTGTGATTTTCACAGTGAGAATCACAGAAGCGCCTCTAGCGGCTGTCAATGAGACAGCCACTAGAGGATTTGAGGGCTGGATTAACCCATTTATAAACATAGCAGTTTCTCTGAAACTGCTATGTTTATAAAAAAATGGGTTAACCCTAGCTGGACCTGGCACCCAGACCACTTCATTAAGCTGAAGTGGTCTAGGTGCCTAGAGTGGTCCTTTAAGTTTACCTTTGTCATTTGTATTCTACATAAGAATATTAGCTAAGCATCACAGAAAACCTGTTGAAAATCTGTACTATCGGTAAGAAAAGAAAACTCTTAGTGGCAGATCTAATGTATAGAGGGCCCTGGTGCAGGAAATTATTTTGGGTACCCCCTATCGCAAGGTTGGCCAGATGGTAGATGCCCATTAGTCGTACAACTCCCACAATGCTGTGCCAGATGGGGATCTACCATTTGCCCATCCTTGCAGGGTTGTGTTTGTGAGCAGTGTTTGTGTATTTGAATGTAAGCATGTTTTTGTGTGTGCGTGTGTGAGTGTGTAAGAGCCATTGAGTGTGTATGTGGGTGCATGAGCCAGTGTGTTTGTATGTGCCTATTTATGTGCCTGTGAGTGTATGTTGGTGTGTCATTGAGAGTGAGTATGGGTCAGTGACTGATAGTGTGTGGCAGAGAGTGTTTCTATTCCTATATATCAAAGGGGTGAAAGGGACAAAAAATGGGCAAAACAGATAAGAAACATTAAAGGGGGTGGGGGGGGGGAGACATTCAGAAGGGGGATAAAAGACACCAGGGAGTTAAGAGGCCACAAAAGGTGGAATAAAGACTCAAAAGCATGAAAAGAATGTCAAACAGGGGATATATTATGCACAAAGGGAAGAGAGAAACAAAAAGGCAGATAGATGCACAAAAAGGGGGGAAAGCACGTGTAAGCGGGGCAAAAGTGGATGAGGTTAATAGACACACAGGTGAAGACAAATTTGGGGGGAAGGGGGAGGTGGCAGCGTGCCCATGTAGACAAATATCCTTGCACCTGCTCATTTTTACATTTTTAGCAATCCTCCTGTTACCAAACCTTTTGTGTGCAAGAGGTTGGCCTGCCTGGGGTCCTGAGGCTGTCAGGAGTGTGGGCCACCTCTCTGCCTCTCATGTGGCTTCCTCAGTAGCTGGGATGAAGTGCCCTGCTGTCACTTACTCCCAGCATGGACAATGTTAAAGGGCAGCAGCGCCTTACCAGGCCTCTGTTTAGCAATACCTCTTGAACACCTTCAGCGTACAGGCCACCCAATGGGTCCCCACAGCGCCGGCTGCATCGATGGTAGTTCCGCCGCTGTCTTTGATTATAAGTTATGTAAACAGATTTGTCAAATGTTAGAGACAAATAACTTCTTCATGGTGGTCAGAGCATGAAAAGTGCTTCCCTGTAGTTTGCAGCATTCATTTGCTACAGGAGTGAAGTCAATCAATGCTGCTTACTTGGAATTGCTCATTGATTCCTTGCTGCAGCATATAAATAATACATACCACAGGCCAGCACTTTTCATGCAGTACCTATCAGCCTGTAGAAGTGATATGCGTGCAGGAAAAACATGGTCAATTTGGTAGTCCTATGTGAACGTGATTCATCAATCCCACATCCTTGACTCACTGACATCTGTTTCAAACGTCTGCAGAATCAAACCTATACTATCATTTAGCATGTGTTTGGTAGAAAGAATACACATGCACATCCTGTGATTAGTTAGCAGGTACGACTGACGTGTAATGCAACCAATGCAATTTTTTTTTAACTCTTGGCAATGTCTCCTTAATATACTTTAAAACTGATGAAAATCACCAAAACAGAATTGACTGATGTGGTTTGGTTTTACAACGACTCACTTCAAAACATTTATTTTAAAGAGCTAATATTTAAATCCTAAAACATTTACATATATATAGTAAGAAATCTTGAGAATCAATATGATAGAATGTACTTAGAATTCTTAGAACACTTCCACATGGGGTTAGTAACTGAGGCTTGTTTATGTGCTTGGCACGATCATTATTGACAAGCCAGTAAGCACTAATCTGACTGTCGGTAAACGTATGGATTCCCCGCTGTTCCCATGCTAAAGAATGTAATTGTTGCTGATTGATAGTTAGCGTCTCCTGTACGATTTAACATGTCCCTGAGAGATTAATAGGAGACTGTAAATACTAAGTATCACAGTACAAATTACCACCACAACGAATACACATTTTCTCTTCTTTACACCTGCTTCAGCTTGTAAAAAATCCCAATATATCCTATAGGAAAAAGAGACATTGATTCCATATTTAAAGGGTTACTCGAAGACCATGATCAGGGCCATATTAACATAGGGGCTGATGGAGCTGCAGCCCATTGATTTGAAAAAAAAACAAAAAAAACTTTTTTTTTGTTACTAATCTTCACGTGCTCTTGCTTCAGTATTTAAACTTAAGAGGGATGTAGGGGAACAAAACTGGTGTGGACTGGCTGACAATGAAATTAGTTACTGTAAAGCTGACTTTGCGCACTATGCAAATGCTCTTCAGTCTCTCTAGCACTGTGGCATGTTCCCTTTCTTCCACACTCACTACACACACACTATTTCTCTGTCCCAGACTGTATAACAGGAGCTTCTGCCTGCTAGTAAGGTTAGGAGAGGAGTGGGCCTGCGAGTGCTAGGGGACCGTCCTTAGAAAGCGTAGAGCGAGCGCATCATTAGACACATTTATGCCAAACTCAGGGTGCTGTCTACACAGTATGCCCTTGGTTGGTCATCCTGCATGATTGGCAGGCTGCCTGACGTGCATTCACGCCAGGCTGACCATCTAATTCTTCATGCAGACACGCCCTCTTTTTGGGCATGTTTGTCCCTTTAGGTAGTTCTGGTTACGTGATTCACATCAGTGGCCAGGGCCATCTTTAACGCAGGGCTAAGGGTGCAACTGCCCCAGGCCAAGTTACTCCTGGTAGCCCAAGACAGCTGCCCCATGGGCCCCGCTGCCCTGATCTATTTCTTCCTCCTCTACCCCCATGGGCCTGCCGGGGCAGCTGCTTCGGGGCCCAGGAGTAACTACCCTGCTTGCCCCGAGGACCATCGAATTTGATATCGGTGGAGGTCAGCATGCCTTCTCTGTGACGTTGCAGGAAGTGGAGAGGTGAGCAGCACCGAGGAAGCCACAGTGCTTAAAAAAACGTGAGTAAAACTTTTAAAAATTTTTTACATATTTATTGCACTGCAGGGGGGGAGCGACCTCAAAAAGTTGGGAGAGGGACACTATAGAGAGTACAGATTTGTATTCCTAACTCTATGGTGTTCCTTTAAAGATGGGTGAAGCATGGAAACCTCAATGTAAACTTTATCTGCAATATTCTACCCGCTATTAGTATTAAAGGACCACTCTAGGCACCCAGACCACTTCAGCTTAATGAAGTGGTCTGGGTGCCAGGTCCTTCTAGGGTTAACCCATTTTTTAATAAACATAGCAGTTTCAGAGAAACTGCTATGTTTATTAATGGGTTAAGCCTTCCCCCAAAGCCTCTAGTGGCTGTCTCATTGACAGTCACTAGAGGCGCTTGCGTGCTTCTCACTGTGATTTTCACAGTGAGAGCACGCCAGCGTCCATAGGAAAGCATTATGAATGCTTTCCTATGTGACCGGCTGAATGCGCGCACAGCTCTTGCCGCCCGTGCTCATTCAGCTGATGGGGCGGAGAGAAGGAGGATCGGAGGAGGAGAGCTCTCCGCCCAGAGCTGGAAAAAGGTAAGTTTTAACCCCTTTCCCCCTTCCAGAGCTGGGCGGGAGTGGGACCCTGAGGGTGGGGGCACCCTCAGGGCACTATAGTGCCAGGAAAACGAGTGTGTTTTCCTGGCACTATAGTGGTCCTTTAACAATGTTTTTACCAAGAAGCACAGAAACGCCTTATAAAGGGTCATTCACTAAATATGAGCTGTCAGGAATCCAAAGTGAATTTCATATTTCAGGACAAAGCAGCCATAATGAAAACATATTGGACTTTCTGATTTTGGCCAGTTCATGCTAAAATCCTCAACAAAGCTTGAGCAAATAAATCTGTTGGAAATAACCCTGACAGTATTTGTATTTTTCACATCCCAAAACAAAGGGGCTCAGTTGGCAGATTCTTTCCATCTCACTTTTTTTGGGGCTTAAACCTTGAATCTCATTACAATTCATTACGACTCCGGGTTTAGTAAATAATGGTCGTGGCGGAATGCCCCATATTTAACCCTGTCACTGCTAGACATCTTATTAATTAAAAAGTCAGCAATATTGCGTCTGCTTCTATTTCAGCGTGACTTACACGTGGATTCTACAGATTCCGGGAAATACTGCCAGAATTCCGAGAGATTCGGTAATATATCTGACAGCGAGGCAGTCTCTGTAACGGGATTATTTACACAATATGTGATGAATGGACGAGCTTTGTTTTGGAGAGCTTGTTCGGGTGGTCGAATAGGAAATCACGGTGTAAGTTAGAGATTTTCACTCCACTCTGTCTAATGATCTCAGAGTGAAGTTGGTTGAGCGAGCCAGATTGGGATATTTAATCATAAGCAGATGGAGTGCTACAGGGTTTATTTACTAAGTAGGAAGCTGAGGTGAATTGCCAAACTGACTCAAAATAGTCTAGTTTAGAAAAGGTCAGACTTCAGTGAATAAACCTCCAAATGCAGGGATGCTAAGCTCGGCACTGCATGCGTATTGGGGCTTACACTTAAAGCAACGCTGTCATTTGTGGGGTATCTGCATTTATTTGAAAGATCTCACAATGTCCGTTTGTGGCCAGGCAGTTCAGGAGGCAGATGGTGAGATATAGTTAACTTAAGCTGTCCCTTCTAGGCACTGCTATCGACTCACAGACATTATTCTACAGCCCCAGCCAACTCCATCTGCCACAAGATGTTGCCATTTTTGACTAGGGTAGGACTGCACCCAGGCGTTTAAAAGTATCGCAGCCCATGTTCTGTTTCAGAAACCACAATTGAGTAAATTTTGGTTCCTTGTTAACCGGTAGAGTAGATAAAGTAAATTCTCATGCTTTTTATCTTCATCCGGATAACTAGCCAACCCAAACTGACTCCTCAGGTGAGATCATCACGTTTGAGTCCAATTAGCCGTTTCTCATGGTGAATCATTGAAGACCCACATGGAGTTCGGCATTAGAGTACTATGCAAGCTGATGCAGGACATCAAATTGATTCAATTACTGCATCTATTTCCGTCCGGAGCGCCTAGCGTGAGTCAGGGAAACTGCAAAATGGAAATGATGCCATTTCTCACAAACAGCTCTGTTTTATATGTAAGACTGCAGAAACATCTACAGCTCCACAATCAAATCAATAAGATGAAATTATTTTGGTGCTCACTTTCCCTTTAAAGCGGCTCTGATAGGCACACGAAAAAGTATGGGAACTCTGGACAGCTGGAGACTGGGGAGACTAGGAGAAGGGAAGGAAATAGAGACATCACACACACACTCACATGACTTATACACACCCTACTCCCCACACAATGGCCAGGGAGTCACGGTACCCGAGATGGAAAAGTGGCACCCGCCGGGCCAACAAACCTCCAGGAGACCGGCAAGCGGATAAGACAAAGAGAGCATGAGAACCAGAAAATTACGCTTTACTCGGATCCAACCACGAGAAAGACATTATTTTTTTCCCCCTCTCTCTCCCCCTCTTCTTTCTTTCCTTACTACCTCTCCGTTTTAAAACTTTTTAGGGAGAGTAAGCCACCATGCTAGGTACAAGTCTGCCAAGCGGACGTAGATCAATAGGCACCGTATGCATACACAATAACTCTCCTGGAAACAGTTGATGGTTAATGGTTAATGGTTGAAGGTGAAGAGGTATACAAACTGAGATAATACGAAGTCGTCAGTACGCAAGCACATTTTCCTAGGGGCAAGGGGGCGCATCAATGTGAAACTCACAATGTTTGTACTTACCTTTCTGTTATACGCAATAAGTATTTGCTTCTAAAAAAGTACCTTGTAACTCACCGACTTACCAAAAATAAAGAATAAAAAAAATAAATAAAGCGGCTCTGATGTAATCTATGAAATACTGTTGCTAACTGCACTGGAATTTCACTGACATTCCAACACAATCCAAGGATACCATTATACAAAGTAGGAACTACTTTATCTTATGGGCAGCATTGTTAGTAGGAACTACTTTATTTTATGGGCAGCATTGACGGTAGGGACTACTTTATTATATGGGCAAGCCTTGATAGTAGGGACTTTGTCATATGGGCAAGCATTGATAGTAGGGATTACTTTATCTTATGCGCAAGCCTTGATAGTAGGGACTACTTTGTCATATTTGAAAAAATGTTGACACAAGGCACAGCTTTGCCGTCAGCTTTTTGATGGCTGTGTGATTCAGGAATTGCGTCACTCATCGCAAGACGTGCTCTGTGGAGTGTCTCATGGGATCCTCCATAGCCCTCAGTGTTGTGCTCTTCCATCTTTGGATATAATAATAGCTCCATGTATTGTGCATATATTTGGACAATTTGAGCAGCACACTATTCACACACGGGATTTGTTAGAGGAACACTTTAATTTCTAGGGGGTTTGCTCAATAAACTGCAAAAAACGCTGAGTTCAGGCAATAAGTTCTGCTTCGGATTTCACTAACTTTACTGTAAATGCAATTTGGCTGATTAGACTACATTTAGCAACAACTGTTTCAATACATTAAACTTTAGTTATTGTTGTTTAGTGAATGGGCCATTATCTTTTTATTTGGGAAATGTTGTTTTGTGTAGTTGTGGCTAGCGAATTGTGACAGCTTTCCTTCCACACTCTGCTATCCCATTAAAATCAGACCGGATTCAATTGTAGCTGGTAACCAGAGATTTAGATCAGAGCTGAGACCACACTCACATTGACACACATACAATTCACACAAGACGCAGACACAGTGCTAATGAGATGCTGAATATTCATTGCAGGTATAAAGCTGACACTTGTAGTCTTGTTAAGCTGTTAAAAATTCATAGAACACAATTAAAAATATTAGCATTAAGAACACAAAAGTAAGTTTAACATTTACAAATGTTAAAAGAGAATTTATCACAGAAATATGACTGCATCTTCTCACCCTTAAAAAAGTAAATGAAATTAAGAGTTTGATTCACTAGTCCAACGTTTCAAAGAACTTAAAGGAACACTCTAATGACCATAACCACTACAGGGTGCTGTAACGGTTATAGTAATAGGCAGGTGTGCCTGGGCCCCTTCGCCTCCCCATTCCATGTAAGTAGTCAAACCATTTTAAATCGGATTACCTTCTTACCTGGGTTCCAGTTCTACATATACACTACTTCCTACAGAGAGTTGGAACCTCTTTATCTGAGCATGGCGATGCAGGGCCTGTCTGAAAATTATCTGTTAACACTCTCAGACAATGAACTAGCCCTACATTGCATTCGGGAGCAGGGGGAGCTATTGGAAGTTTTAAAAAAATGAATAAAAGATGACACACACTTCAAACATACAGCATTTCAGTAAGCTCAAGTACTTCACGTGTTTGGAATGTCCCTTTAAGATTGGCAAAGCATCATGGGAGTTGTAATTCTATAAAAGCTTGGATCTACATTTTGGCAATCCCTTGCACTAGACTAGGCAATGCTGACGAGTTCTCAAATGTGCTTATTTTTGTTCACAGTGAAACATAGGATCTCAAAACTGTCATAACATTACTGGCACAGTCTGTACAGTGCTGAGACAGGCAAATTAAATGGTTTCATAAACATGATCCCAAATCTGTTTTTATTTTAAGGAAACACACTCAGATAGAGGAACAGAATGTCTTGTGATTTCCTTTTACGTGTCTTCTGATTCAGATGTGTGTCTTGTCTTCAGTGTTATAAGCTTGTGACTTTACTGTGATACAAAACACTAATTGAAACCAACAAAATGTCAATCGCGGGCACCTATGGTTAAATACGTGCCGACTCAATAATACATTTCTAAGCAAAGAGATAATAGCCAGATATCAGCACCATCAATGTCTTGTGATCATTGTCCCATCTCGCAGTCCTCACTAGAGTGTAAACTTTCTTGACACACAGTTTACCCTTGTACGTCATGGGCTACCAGCGGCCAGTTCTGAGAACAGCTAGCTCAATATGCCAAAGTCAATAATATGTAAAGCATAGGATTTTACTTGGAGATTTGAGAAAGTTTTAATTTTGAATTCTGATTTGGGTAATTAAAGTTTATTACAGACACTGACTGCTCAAAACACAATTTACCAATAAAGTTATTATGAGTGGGGATCAGTGGGTTATGACATTAGAATTCAAAGTTTATTTCAGTACTAGGATTTTGGGTTAGAATCAGTGGTTATTTTAAAGGAACAATCCACACACACATATCACTTTAGCTTTATGTGTTAAGTTTCTTCTTTTCTCATTTTATAAAAAGTGCAGATTTTAATAGAAATTGGCACTTTTATAAATTAACCTTGTTACACCTCCTTGGCTTTCAATCAGACAACCGGCCCTCTTCCTCCTGGTTGTTTAGCTCAGTGGTTATAAACTCAAGAGGCAGCAATTGCCCAGAGCACCTGCCTTGCAAAGACTTCTAATTGAGCTGTATTGGGAAGTCTGTGATTGGACAGCCACAGAAAGTCTGGGTGGAGATAGAAGGGGAGGGCTTGTAAAGGCTGCAGAAAATAGATCTGCAGCTTATGCAAGCTGGCTTTAAATATACCTCCAAAGACAAAAATGCATAATTAAATGGATAGTAAACAAGTAACTTTTTTCTTGTATGTATTGGGGCTGATGTATACTATAGTTATTGCTACCGCCCAGGTGTAGTGGGTGTTTGAGTGCTCTATTTTGCATAATTAAATGTATGCATGGTTTTATTGGGGGGATATCTACTAAATAGTGATCTATTTTTTATTTAGTGGGGGGGTTGTGTTTTTTTAGTGCAGCGGGGTTTCCCTTTAATCGCTGTCTATATACCTCCAGCGTATTCTGTAGTACTGTAGATTGACAACATTATTGGGGATATAATGTTAACAAATAAACGACAGCCCCTTTTTTGACAGGGAATCAAAACTAGGTTTATGGCATTAGCCTGCGGAACCACTATTCATTAGAAAATAAAGCTCGTGATACATTCTTCAAATGTAGTATAATATATAACAAAATATATTCTCTGACTTGATTAATTAGATCCCTCTCTTTGTCGGAGGGTTCACCATTACATCTAGGAATGCAGGGCTACTACAGGGAGTGCAGAATTATTAGGCAAGTTGTATTTTTGAGGATTCATTTTATTATTGAACAACAACCATGTTCTCAATGAACCCAAAAAACTCATTAATATCAAAGCTGAATATTTTTGGAAGTAGTTTTTAGTTTGTTTTTAGTTTTAGCTATGTTAGGGGGATATCTGTGTGTGCAGGTGACTATTACTGTGCATAATTATTAGGCAACTTAACAAAAACAAATATATACCCATTTCAATTATTTATTATTACCAGTGAAACCAATATAACATCTCAACATTCACAAATATACATTTCTGACATTCAAAAACAAAACAAAAACAAATCAGTGACCAATATAGCCACCTTTCTTTGCAAGGACACTCAAAAGCCTGCCATCCATGGATTCTGTCAGTGTTTTGATCTGTTCACCATCAACATTGCGTGCAGCAGCAACCACAGCCTCCCAGACACTGTTCAGAGAGGTGTACTGTTTTCCCTCCTTGTAAATCTCACATTTGATGATGGACCACAGGTTCTCAATGGGGTTCAGATCAGGTGAACAAGGAGGCCATGTCATTAGATTTTCTTCTTTTATACCCTTTCTTGCCAGCCACGCTGTGGAGTACTTGGACGCGTGTGATGGAGCATTGTCCTGCATGAAAATCATGTTTTTCTTGAAGGATGCAGACTTCTTCCTGTACCACTGCTTGAAGAAGGTGTCTTCCAGGAACTGGCAGTAGGACTGGGAGTTGAGCTTGACTCCATCCTCAACCCGAAAAGGCCCCACAAGCTCATCTTTGATGATACCAGCCCAAACCAGTACTCCACCTCCACCTTGCTGGCGTCTGAGTCGGACTGGAGCTCTCTGCCCTTTACCAATCCAGCCACGGGCCCATCCATCTGGCCCATCAAGACTCACTCTCATTTCATCAGTCCATAAAACCTTAGAAAAATCAGTCTTGAGATATTTCTTGGCCCAGTCTTGACGTTTCAGCTTGTGTGTCTTGTTCAGTGGTGGTCGTCTTTCAGCCTTTCTTACCTTGGCCATGTCTCTGAGTATTGCACACCTTGTGCTTTTGGGCACTCCAGTGATGTTGCAGCTCTGAAATATGGCCAAACTGGTGGCAAGTGGCATCGTGGCAGCTGCACGCTTGACTTTTCTCAGTTCATGGGCAGTTATTTTGCGCCTTGGTTTTTCCACACGCTTCTTGCGACCCTGTTGACTATTTTGAATGAAACGCTTGATTGTTCGATGATCACGCTTCAGAAGCTTTGCAATTTAAGAGTGCTGCATCCCTCTGCAAGATATCTCACTATTTTTGACTTTTCTGAGCCTGTCAAGTCCTTCTTTTGACCCATTTTGCCAAAGGAAAGGAAGTTGCCTAATAATTATGCACACCTGATATAGGGTGTTGATGTCATTAGACCACACCCCTTCTCATTACAGAGATGCACATCACCTAATATGCTTAATTGGTAGTAGGCTTTCGAGCCTATACAGCTTGGAGTAAGACAACATGCATAAAGAGGATGATGTGGTCAAAATACTAATTTGCCTAATAATTCTGCACTCCCTGTATTTTGGGTAGTTGCCTGATTCCTGGTGAATGAGGTGCCTTTTCAAGTCATTGAGGATCCACTGACACACCATGCTGTCACAGATTTGGGTCATACCCCAGCCAGAGTAGGAACAGTTAGTCTAAAAGTTGTGGGGAATATGAACATGTCCAGTAGGGAAGCAGGATTACAAGATGTGATAATAGCATCAAATTAAACGTATGTGAAACGTACATAAAATGTGTGGGATAGCTTTAGAATGGAAAAATAAACGAATAAAATGGCTGGAGCAGAGTGAGCCATGTTTCCAGTACAGCTAATTCGGCATTGAACTTGCAGTTTACTGGTGGACATCTGACATTTCATGGATAGACGTATAATTATGAAAGAAGAGGTAATTAGCGATAACTGTAGAAATTAGAAATATGTTCTAGATGTCAGTCTGATTTGATGTTACCAGGGTTACTCATTATAATGCGCATTATTGGCAATTTAAATTAAATTCAAAGTGAATTTAAATTTTTAGACCAAAAATAGCCAAACTATAAACATAGGTGAATAATTTCAGTAAGTTTTTTTTTCTTTTTTCTTGTAATTTAAAGATTTACTTAGAATTTCTAACAATACACCATTTAATGACAGGAGTTGGCATTTGTTGAGTTTGAAACCAGATGCAGGGGCGCAGCGTTACATATCAGCACTAACTGGAAAAGCCTGGAATAGGGAAGAGCTCCCAGGCAAGGGTGTGTCAGGGCAGCGGCCTATATGTACACACTGGAGGAATGCAGATCAGAATAAAAACACTGAGAATCTGTGGTTAGGGGGCTTGATAGGCCTAAGGGGTAGATGCTTTAAGGACGTAGCTGTAAAGTTCCCGACTGGGTAGAAAAATTGCCGTGGGTACTTCAAGCCTGGTATATGGTTATCTGAAATTGAATCATGACGGGTCTGAAAGCAAGATGTGCTTAAAGTACAGTGACACTGGAATAACCGAGCATTGCCTGAAGCTCGCTATGTTGTAGACTTGGGCTTGATTGAATGCGCATTGCAATAACCTAATGTGACACCAAGATGGCGCAAGGGCTACTGAGAAGCCAATGTGAGATGCAGAGTATCTGAAATCAACACGGCAGCTGTGTGGACAAGCACATGCCGATGAGGTGGAGATAAAAACCTGATGGATAAAACAAGGTGCCACCCACGGCACCACGCAGCTGTGACACTGTTTACGTTGCAGTGTGTAAGACTGGTTTATTCACTAAGCAGCGCATTGAAGGGAACTGAAAGGAGGATAATCACCGCGTTAGCCTAAATCTAGCTATTCCATGAACTCAGTGTTATAGGAAGAGACGACACCTCTGTGTATTGTGTTTCTTTTGGGGTTGGGCAATCTGTAGCAGGACTTCCTGATCCACCCATCACCCTCGCACTGTGCCGACCGCAGCCTCTCGCTGCCAGTTTTTCCAAATCTGCTTCTGCCATGAGGACCATGTGTGCTAGTGTAGGAACATTCCCAAAATGAAATAATTCTCCGAAGCAGCTTGTACGATCATTCTAAATATTTCCTGGAAATGTTTCTCTCATTAAAACAATCACAAATTCCCCTATGTACATAGAGCATTGAATAGATACAAGAGTCCTTTTGGAAAATAGTATGAGAGGGTTTGCAGTAACCATGGCGACTGTTTGGGCCAATCACAATGTATGAAATGTGAAGATTCCACCAATGCTTTATTATAAGGTGTGTTTGTCCCCTACTCTCTCTAAGACAACTCCCCGTATTGTCTAACAACAACAAAATGTTTTTAAAAGCCATTAAACTTGTAATATAAAGGCCGCTCCTCTCACTATGAGAAGAATGATGATATCCGGTGCAATCCACTGCGTCTCAGAGAGAAGCGTTGTAAATGTGTGAGACATGCACAGCAATCGCTCTGCCAGCCCAGTGCATCTCTCTAAGTCACTATGCTGTGTGTAAGGACTCCAAATGTCAAGACCTTCAAAAATGAAATGTTTTAAGGAGGTAATGCACCACATGCAATGCTAGGCAACCTTCAGCACTCCAGATTTTGTGGACTACATCACCCATAGAGCTGGCAAAGCATCAGGAGATATGTAGTCCGCAACATCTGGAGTGCTGAAGGTTGCCTAACTCTGCTGTAGTGGCATCTGTCAGACCCACTAAAATCGACATATATAAATATTTCTGTGTCTGAAAAACAGCAATTTTCTATATTGTCTGCAAAAAAGGGACCACATCTAGGCACCAAAACTACATTAATGTGCAGTTGTTTTGGTGCTTAGAGTGTCCCTTTAATAGCCATTAAGAGTATTTGTGCGTATACAGAGCCCCCTTGCGTCTTGAGGCCATCGCTCCTGAGGTCAACATCTGTATCTGATTAAATGTGCTGTTTGTATTAAAAGCAGAGATAACAGGCACAAAGAATTCCTTCTGCTTTCATTTAATTCCCATGTCACCCACCATGACTTGAGGATTGGCCGCTGTCCGGGATGTTTTCCTTCGGTTTTCGCTTGCAAGTAAAAAAAAAAAAAGAGTTTTGCTATTGTGTATAGTTATCTACACTGTTAGAACGTCAGCAAGAGGCCTTATCTGTTCATAATTCCGTTTATTATAAAACATATTATAGCATACAGCTGGGGGTTTTATAGGACACTGGGGACAGTCTCACTGTGCTTGGAGACATGGGAATTAAAGGCCAACTATGAATTCCACCACCATTCAATATAGTAATCCTTTCAGCAAATATTGAAAGAAAATAGACTATTTAATCTTTTAAGTATATGTTAAAAAAAAGAGAGAGAAAATCCCTACCATTAGTATATGACAGGATCCTGTAGCTGTATTCATGGACATGTGGTCGGACAGTGTTTGAAAACAAACAGTTAGTCTCTATGGTCTTCCCCACCTCACTCCCGGCACGCAAGCAGGGAAGACCACAGAGTTTAGCAGGAATATTTATGGAGGTGAGAATTCATGGTAAATTTCAGATTTAAGGCCAATATAGCCACATTGGAGAATCCTCTCTCAGTCAGTTTTGCTGTCAGTTTGGCTGCTCTGGCCTCAAATTCTATCTGAATTCTCACCTTAGTACATAACCCAGTAAGTGTCTGTTTTCTAACACTGTCTGACCCAAGAGGCATGTATATCATGGCTGAAGGATTCTGTCACATAATGAAGGTAGGGATCAGTTTATCTCATCTTTTTTTAACATATACTTCATTTAAAAAAACAAAAAACAAATCTATTTCCTTTCAGTACTTGTTGAAAGGATTATTTATACAGTTAAAATGTAATTTATAACAAGAACAATGTATCTTATTTACACAGGCTGATTTCTAAACACATTTATTTTAGTTTAAAGACACATTACTGGGAGTATTATTTCTGTGGAGCTCTGTTATACACTCAGACACATTCCTGGAGGTATTATTGCTGTGTAGCTCTGTTATACACTCAGACACATTACTGGGAGTATTATTGCTGTGGAGCTCTGTTATACACTCAGACACATTACTGGGAGTATTATTGCTGTGGGCTCTGTTATACACTCAGACACATTATTGGGGTATTATTACTGTGGAGCTCTGTTATACACTCAGACACATTACTGGGAGTATTATTGCTGTGGAGCTCTGTTATACACTCAGACACATTACTGGGAGTATTATTGCTGTGGAGCTCTGTTATACACACAGACATTACTGGGAGTATTATTGCTGTGGAGCTCTGTTATACACTCAGATACATTACTGGGAGTATTATTGCTGTGGAGCTCTGTTATACACTCAGACACATTACTGGGAGTATTATTGCTGTGGAGCTCTGTTATACACTCAGACACATTACTGGGAGTATTATTGCTGTGGAGCTCTGTTATACACTCAGAGACACATTACTGGGAGTATTATTACTGTGGAGCTCTGTTATACACTCAGACACATTACTGGGAGTATTATTGCTGTGGAGCTCTGTTATACACTCAGACACATTACTGGGAGTATTATTGCTGTGGAGCTCTGTTATACACTCAGACACATTACTGGGAGTATTATTGCTGAGGAGCTCTGTTATACACGAAGACACATTACTGGGAGTATTATTGCTGTGGAGCTCTGTTATACACATTATTGGGAGTATTATCGCCTTGGAGCTCTGTTATACACATTACTGGGAGCATTAGAGCCGTGGAGCTCTGTTATACACATTACTTGGAGTATTATGGCTGTGGAGCTCTGTTATACACTCAGACACATTACTGGGAGTATTATTACTGTGGAGCTCTGTTATACACTCAGACACATTACTGGAGTATTATTGCTGTGGAGCTCTGTTATACACTCAGACACATTACTGGGAGTATTATTGCTGTGGAGCTCTGTTATACACTCAGATACATTACTGGGAGTATTATTGCTGTAGAGATCTGTTATACACTCAGACACATTACTGGGAGTAGTATTGCAGTTGAGCTCTGTTATACACGCAGACACATTACTGGGAGTATTATTGCTGTGGAGCTCTGTTATACACTCAGACACATTACTGTGAGTATTATTGCTGTGGAGCTCTGTTATACACTTCAACACATTACTGTGAGTATTATTGCTGTGGAGCTCTGTTATACACTCAGATACATTACTGGGAGTATTGTTGCTGTGGAGCTCTGTTATACACTCCAACACATTACTGGTAGTATTATTACTGTGGAGCTCTGTAATACACTCAGATACATTACTGAGAGTATTATTGCTGTGGAGCTCTGTTATACACTCTCAGACACATTACTGGGAGTATTATTGCTGTGGAGCTCTGTTATACCCTCAGACACATTACTGGGAGTATTATGGCTGTGGAGCTCTGTTATACACTCAGACACATTACTGGGAGTATTATTGCTGTGGAGCTCTGTTATACACTCAGACACATTACTGGGAGTATTATTGCTGTGGAGCTCTGTATACACTCAGATACATTACTGGGGGTATTATTGCTATACACTCAGACACATTACTGGGAGTATTATTGCTGTGGAGCTCTGTTATACACTCAGACACATTACTGGGAGTATTATCGCTGTGGAGCTCTGTTATACACTCAGACACATTACTGGGAGTATTATTGCTGTGTGGCTCTGTTATACACTAAGACACATTACTGGGAGTATTATTGCTGTGTGGCTCTGTTATACACTAAGACACATTACTGGGAGTATTATTGCTGTGGAACTCTGTTATACACTCAGACACATTACTGGGAGTATTATTGCTGTGGAGCTCTGTTATACACTCAGACACATTACTGGGAGTATTATTGCTGTGGAGCTCTGTTATACACTCAGACACATTACTGGGAATATTATTGCTGTGGAGCTCTGTTATACACTCAGACACATTACTGGGTGTATTATCACTGTGGAGCTCTGTTATACACTCAGATACATTACTGGGCGTATTATTGCTGTGAAGCTCTGTTATACACTCAGACACATTACTGGGAGTATTATTGCTGTGGAGCTCTGTTATACACTCAGACACATTACTGGGAGTATTATTGCTGTGGAGCTCTGTTATACACTCAGACACATTACTGGGAGTATTATCGCTGTGGAGCTCTGTTATACACTCAGACACATTACTGGGAGTATTATCGCTGTGGAGCTCTGTTATACACTCAGACACATTACTGGGAGTATTATTGCTGTGGAGTTCTGTTATACACTCAGATACATTACTGGGAGTATTATCGCTGTGGAGCTCTGTTATACACTCAGATACATTACTGGGAGTATTATTGCTGTAAAGATCTGTTATACACTCAGACACACAAACAATATGGAGCTCCTAGAAAAGAGGGACATTAGGGTAGAAAAGAGGGACAGAGGGATTTGGGTCCAATGTAGGGACTGTCCCTCCTAAATAGGGACACTTGGGAGATGTGCTATGAATAATTCACAGTTTGGGGATTAACCCGGTTCCCTGGTCAGTCCTCCTCGATTCCTATTGTCAGGGTTTTTCACTTAAATACGTATTGTTGGGAATTCAAAGAAAATTACAGACCCAAATATCCCCAACTGAAAGCATTGCTAAGTTGGCGATTGTTTCCAGTTCGGTCACGTTGGCGTCAAACTGTGCAATTCACTTTGCATTCCTGACAATTCACACTTACTAGTTAATAACGCTCTAAGTGTATAAACTCCCAATTTAGTAAATAAACATATGCCGTTTGCGTATTGGCTACACATTGAAGCCATTGATTTAACTCCCATGGTAGAAAGAGGCAAATTCTCGGCCGCTGAGTCGTACACACACTGTCATGCAGAGTACTCTTTGACTTTGATATGGACTGTGCTTTTTGGCTTTTTTCCCTACAACATCCAGTTGGACTTGGCAGTGCTCCATAGTATTAAATCTGAACATAGCGAGGACCCAGCTGGGATAACTACAGAATGGAAATGGAGATGCAGGCACTATAGTGATTCCCTGACTTAATAATCAGTGTATTTTTTATGTTGTTGGTGCAGAGACAGATTACATGCAATGTTGGCTGGAGTGACTTGGACCTCTGGATTCCTGCTGGATATTATAAAGTTTGTCCAGCGGGCCTGTAACAAACAATGTAAACCCATCAGCAGGGACGGATAAACTGTCCCACAGAGACTGAGGGCAAAAGTACACTTCCTTATAATCTGTTTACACGAACAATGATTTAAAGGGACAAGGCAGGCACCTGAACTGCGTCGACAGATTTCATCATGACAAAAATATTGCAGATTTTATTGTTTCCAAAAAAACAGGCATATTGGTACTGGAAATTGGAGAATAAAGCACAAGAATTTCCATCAGGTTAAAGGGTTACTCAAACCACCATGACCACTTATGTTTTTAGAAGATGTCATGGTGTGGGTCTGTATCGGCAGTGTTTCTGCACATAAATAGTTTCAGTTTTGTGCCAGGGGCATGTCGCACACATGTGACTTAGGAAGCGGCTGTCTAATGTTAATCCTGTGCAAAATGTATGTATTTTATCAGCACGACCAGTGCACTGGCAACAGGTTTATCGAGATTCTCCTCTGCAGAGCCTGCAAGCAGATACATTTGTCTTCCCTCTCTCTTCCTCCTACAGTAAGTTCTGCCCCCCACCATCCTATACACTCGCACACAGGATAAGAGAGAAGCCCCATTGGACCCCTGGGAAAGATCCACTCAGCTCTCCCAAAGGTAGGGAGGCTGGGTGGATTAAAATGAAAAATGTAAATTTGTGAGTGTGTGAGAAAATGTGTGTATGTGTGTGTGTGTGTATGTCTCTGTCAATGTGTGTGCATACCTCTGTCAGTGTGTGTGTGTGTGTGTCTATCAGAGTGTGTATGTGTGTCTGTTTATGGCCCCCTACGATCACATTATAGGCTTGTCCTGACTCCATAGCTGTGATTATCAATCATTATGATCCTAGCTAAGCCAATGCTTTCCCATAGGAAAGCATTGGGAGGATATTGCGCATGATCTCTATGCGTAACATTCAGCGCTTGCATGCAGAGAATGGAGATGCCAAACATAGATGCTTATTTTAATAAATAAATAAACCGGGAGGGGGGAAAGGTAAGTATTTGTAGACTTTGAAAGGTAGGGCGGGTGGAAAGTAGCAGTGCCCTCGTCCGTGCTGTCTCTCTGCTCCGTCCCGCCTGTTAGTGTCGATGGCATAATAAGGCTTTTGTCGTTTAGGCGTTGTTCTTGCCCTCCGATCTGTTATTTAAGTCCTTGGATAGCCAGTTTGTCCAGTGGTACCATATTCCATGATGTGTTTGGGCTCTCCCTGCGGATGTGAGAATGAGCTCCTCAATCCCTCTCAATCTCCTCCACTCTATCTATCCATTCTCTAGTGGAGGTGCCGTCTTATGTTTCCAGTGGCATGGTATGAGGCTGCGCGCCGCATTGATGAAGTTGGGTATCACAGTCTATTTCGTGATTGGCATAGGGGTGATGTGCAGTAGATAGGACTCCAGAATGAGGTCTATGCCTGCGTCCGTTATCGTTGAAGTGATCTTGTGTATCCCAAAGGTGCTGGATCTTTCGGCAACTCCACCAAATGTGGAATAGCTTGCCCAGTTCTTGCTCACACCTCCAGCATTCTGGGTCGCAATTGAGACCCATGTTGGATAGCCGATCTGGGATTTTATACCAATGGGACACAATCTTGTAACCTGATTCCTGATATTTAGTGCTAATGGAGGACTTGTGTGTGAATACAAATACATTGGTCCATTGTTCGTCTGTCAGAGGGTGTCCTTCTCCCAGTATTTAGTGAAGTGCGGGAACTGGTTCCCCTTTGGGTGTATTGTAGCATTTGGTTAAGTGGTGAGATGGCGCGTGTCGGTAGGACCTCCTCATTGCATAATGTTTCTATGTGGTTAATTGTCTGTTCGCCACATCCAGGTGTGGGATGGACTTGACGTGCCTCAATAGTTGGTGGTATCGAAATTGAGTTAAAAAGCCTGAGGGGCTAGGTGCCGGTAAGTCTGCTAGAGGTGTAACTCTCCCTCCCGAATATACGTCCTTAAGTCTGCATTGCAGAGGTAAGTCCAGGGAGGTCAGGTATCGCAGAACACCAATGACGATAGTGCTGTCTGCGATGCTAGTTTTCTCCTTGACTGTATGGAGAAAACTAGCATCGCAGACAGCACTATCGTCATTGGTGTCCTGCGATTGATTGGCCCTTTGGTCCTCCAAGGATCTGCGGTAACGCCGTCAAGGGAGCTGCATTCTATTGCAATTCAGAGTTTCTCGGGGGGAAGAGTCTTTGGCTCGTGTTAGGGTGGCATAGCTCAGTCTCGCCTGTTGTCCATGCCAAACGTTTTGAATGAAAGATTTGCGGATCGAGGAAAAGAACCCCCTGAGTGTATCTATTGGTATGGTCTGAAGGAGGTACAAAATCTAGGTAAGGCATTTTAAGGACGCTTATCCTTCCTAGCCATGTGATGTGAGGTAGTGTCCACATTTGTACATCTCTTTGCACTCTCTCTAGAAGTGGAGTGAAGTTGAGATGGAACAGATCCGATAGTTTTGCTGACATCCATATTCCCAGTCGCACCAGCGGAAGGGGAACGTGGTGTGTATTGCTCGTGTCAAGGTTTGGTTATATGCTATGTTTAGGATTTCCAGTTTTCTGTCGTTTATCTTTAGGTTGGACAGTAGGTAGTACGTTTCAAATTCTTGCATAATCTCAGTGATGTTTGTGGGTTCATGACCGAAAAAAGGAGGTCGTCCGCGTAAGCTGTTATTTAACTTTCTCCCCATGTTCCTTTTATGCCCTCCACCCGAGTGTTGCTTCTTATTACGTTGATGAATGGTTCCAGGCTGATGACAAATAGTAGTGGTGACAAGGGGCATCCTTGGCAGGTTCCGTTTCATATTTCGGTTGGGAGAGGATTCCATTGATACCCTTGCTGCTGGTTTAGAGTAGAGGGCTTGTATCCATTATAGCATGTGGGGTCCGAATTCCACCTCTCGGAGCATCGTCATGAGGAAGGACCAATCCACCCTGTCGAAGGCCTTCTCAACATCCGTGGATATTAATAGTAAGGGAGTTGAGTGTGTCTTGGCTGAGGGTACTTGGTTGATCACTTTCACCATGTTGTCACGAGCCTCCCGTCCTCTGCCAAATCCCACCTGATCCGGGTGTATGATTTTCGTTGGAAGGGTTGGATGCGGAGAGACAGTATGTTCGTGAAGAGTTTGAGGTTGGCGTTGAACAGGGAGATCGGTCTATAGCTGGCACATGCCGTGGGGTCCTTTCCTTCCTTCGGCAGCACTACTATGTGGGCCATCAGCATGTCAGGTTCCAATGATCCCCCATTGCTGATTGAGTTTGAGATCTCTTGAGTGTGTAGTTTCTTCTGGTGTGACCCGTATTTGATCAGGTAGCTTGCTTTTTTTTATTCATTATCTGACATATTGAATAGAAAAACTATGGAAAAAATGGTTGGAGTAACCTTGTAAATCGATAACAGTGGGCAATAGCCTAGTTTTGCTTTGAAAAGCATTTGCAGCCTTTACTCATAGCCTGAACAGCGTCACTCACTCACCACCTTGCAACTTACAGTCAACTGTGCTTTTTTTTTTTTTTTACTCAAGGCTGTTTTCTAGATCAATATTGCTTTTATTTCCAAAGAATCCACACCTGAGCGACTCGATCCATCCACGATTTACCTGTAGAGTCTTATTCATTGAGTAAGAGTCCCTAAGTAAATCCCAGACGGATCAAGAGAAAGTTCGCTTGTAAAAACATAGGTTTGTAATGGCAGGAGTTTCACAGAATATGTAGCCAATAATAAAAAAATTTTTAAAAAAAACCTTGAGTGCTACTAATGTAAATTGTATTTAAACGTATTCAGAGCCCGACAACCCTTTGTTCATGTTGATTAAGTATCAGAATACATAAACCATGTTACAAAAAATGTCTCTGTAACAGCTGACTCGCCTTAGCTTTACTAGAAACAATGGCATTTCCTGTGGGCCCTAATTTTGGAAGGTTTTAAATCAAAGCAAAATATTCCAGCAGCTCACATCAAAAAGAATGGTTTGTGAAACATTAAATGTCACATTTTACATATAGTTAATCATAACCCCACAGTATACCATTCGTATAACCTCTAAGGACAGAGACGGACAGATGACTTCCTGTTTGTACAATTTAACATTCGAGAAGAAACTGCTGTAAAATATTTTCTTCTATTAAAATCCTAAAAGAAGAGCACATATTGAATGCAAAGTTTAGTTTTTTTTTCTTTTTCTAGTTTACAAAACATGAACCAAAATGACGAAGTAAAATGCCAATGTCTGCCTGTACCCTGGATCTGCTGCGATAACATATATAACAAGCTAATTGAGTTGAATGTCCTAGGAGTGGGTTCCGTTTGAGCCAAAAGCCCCTCTGAAGTCCATGGGAAACAATTAGTGACTTGCCCATTAGACAACTCCTACGCTTTGTTGTATAATTAGTGCTGGTATTCCGACCTCAATTTCTCAAAAGACCAAGGGGGCCAACGTCCAAGTGAAAAGCGTAATTGTTCAACAGTCAAGGACGTAAATTTAAGGCACATAGAAAAAGCACAGTCAGCAGTGATTCGAGGGCCCCAGCTAAAAAGATTTACAAAGTAATAGAACAGAACACTGAATCACTTCTTCACAGACACACTGGCAAGGCCTTGTTTATGGCAACAGTGATGAAGCATTGCACACTGTTAGATTCACCATGTTTTCTGGACACATAGCATGTCTCCATGTTGTTAGGCAGTGTTTGAAAAGTTTCCCTCTGCATTGTGGAATATTGATACGGTACAGAAAGTAAATGAAAACATGAATCAAGCTAAAATGCCAAGGAAACAGACTTGAGTAGTTTAGTTGTGTCCTGCAGCATATGATTCCTACATACAGTATTTTCATGCATGGGTACATTAGCTGTATCATAAGGGAGGACTGTGATCAATCGTACCATGTAGCAATGTTGTTTTATCAATTTTTAAATAAAATGAGGGGATAAAACTAATTTTATATTATGTGAAGTGTAACAGATTTTTGCCAAACAAGCAGTTTCGGTTCCCCTTCCAGTGCTATTATACATAGAAACATAGAATGTGACGGCAGATAAGAACCATTCGGCCCATCTAGTCTGCCCAATTTTCTAAATACTTTCATTAGTCCCTGGCCTTATCTTATAGTTAGGATAGCCTTATGCCTATCCCACGCATGCTTAAACTCCTTTACTGTGTTAACCTCTACCACTTCAGCTGGAAGGCTATTCCATGCATCCACTACCCTCTCAGTAAAGTAATACTTCCTGATATTATTTTTAAACCTTTGTCCCTCTAATTTAAGACTATGTCCTCTTGTTGTGGTAGTTTTTCTTCTTTTAAATATAGTCTCCTCCTTTACTGTGTTGATTCCCTTTATGTATTTAAATGTTTCTATCATATCCCCCCCTCTCATCTTTCCTCCAAGCTATACATGTTAAGATCCTTTAACTTTTCCTGGTAAGTTTTACCCTGCAATCCATGAACTATTTTGCCACATACATAATGATGGAACACACACACAAGTTTATTCATTACTGTAAGAATCCAAAGTGAATTTCAAATCAAAACAGTGAAACTGGTAAAGATTCTCTAAGTCAGTTATGCTTTAAGTTTGTCTACATTGGTTTTTTTTTTTTTTTAAAGGGACACTTTAGTCACCCAGACCACTATAGTCACCCAGACCACTTCAGCCTGGTAGGCTACAGTTAATTTACAGTTTAATTTACCACCTACATACTCCTTTTATCCCGTCGATTTACATTATTTTCTCATTTTGTTTATTCCTGATAAATAACTATAGCATATATTTAGTAGGAGATTTATTATTCTTTAATTATTTTAGAATAAGCGAACACCATCCTAGTATGTTACTGGCCAAGTCTTTATAGTAACAAACATCTATCACCACTATCTTCTCCGATTTCATAATAAACCCTTCTTCCTATCCTGAATATTTGCTTCGTTTTTAATTTCTGTTCTGTAATGTTTTCTAAGTTCTAAACAGAAACATGACCCTGCATTTATTTACCATTTTGGGAATCCTTGTTTTACATGTCCATTGCCTTCTTATTGTAACGTATGACGAGTGCTCTGCATGATCAATTTAAAAGAAATACAATTATCCTTTAAGTCCTGCAAGTGATGATGTGGGGCCTCCATGGACTGGATTTGATTTCTTCCCGAACAACCCAAAGCTGCTCAATCGGATTGAGATCTGGGGAATTTTGAGGCCAAGGCAACACCTTGAACTCTTTGTCATGTTCCTGAACAATTATTGCTGTGTCAGGGTACATTTATCCTGCAGAAAGGGGCCAATGCGGTCAGGGAACACCAATGCCACAAAGAGGTGTACGTGGTCTACAACGATCTCTAGGTAGGTAGTACATGCCAGTGTAACATTGTACTTTAGCCATAGGATATGATCAAAAGCATTCAAAATATCCCTTCCACTGTTCACAGCATGACTAGCAGTACATCAATTGGGAACTGCCACCATAGATGTAAACTTTACAGGGGCAAGGATGAAATATTAACTTTTCAGATTTTCTAGTGATTTGTTTGATGAATGGCACCTTACTGAACGTGTAAACCAATTCAGGTTAGCTAGGTGCACTTTAACCCTTGTGATTGCTGCCACAAAGTTAGCTATTTATGCTTTAGAGAAATAGAGCTGAGGAGTTCCCACTATTCCCAGTTAGTCTCAGCCAGCCAGGTTACCTCCATTAAGAACACACCAGGACTACAGCATGTACTTGCCCTTAGTGGAAGTCTCCCTTGTGATTCCTGCACTGTGTTTTGACAGCTGACTGACAGCTGCTCCAGTTCATGTGTGGATCAGCTGTCAGTGTTATTACTGGCCGGATCACTAGGAAGACAGCAATAGTCACTGATTAGCTCCCATGCTGGCTGAGCACCCTGGGAGACAATCATAATCACTTACCTTAGCAAGCACTAAGGCTATGTCATAACTCTTTCTGCAGGGCAATCTACTAACTAGTTCATTGTCAGTATTAAAAAAAAAAAAAATCCCACGTTTGACTCTGGACAGTAAGGTAGTATCTCTAGGACGTAAGCGAAGAGGCATGCCACTTATTTGATCTGAATTCCTGAAAATCCTGGCCATGATATTGCTATACCCCAAAATATGCTGCAAAATACACATCAGGGGACATTGAAGCAGTAGACACAAGGCTTGTGAAATTCACCATTTAATTTAAGAGAACGCAGTAAACGTAGAAATAAACACACAAAAAAAACCCCATCAGATTTGTCAGAGATTCGTTATAAACCGTTTAAAAGAAAAGTGACAAAAATATGATTAAGAGCCTAATTTTTAGTTATATACTTGTGTATCTATTTTAGATTCTGCTAAATCTCAGCACATCAAGAGTTGCAGTGCATCAACCCCACAAAATGTAAAAATCACTATTTATTGGATATACCCACAATGTAACCCGCATTGTTAAAGGGGAAAAGAAAGATGCTAGGTACTACTTGATGATTGACAGCCAAGGTAGAGTTTCTGCCCAGACTTATAAAAGCGACAATGACTATTGAAATTGGCACTTTCTAAACTGCCACAACTGAGACATGCTGATGTGCTTTAAGTGTTCCTTTAAAATCTAAATTTAAAAATAACTGGCTTACTGGTCAAATGCTTGAGAATTTGGCCATTGTGCCTGAAATTCCAGGCTCACTGCTAACATTTAAGCTGTCAAGTTTCACGATGTGTACAGGTGGTTGTTGGTGCTTCCATGGACATCAAGATTAAGAGGTTTGAGGCCCCTGATGGTGAAACAAACCCTCGGAGCTAGCGGCCTACTCTGGCGAGGAGCCCCATTCACACACACACCCCCCCCCACAAACCAGTTGGAGTTTTCCAGTCCCCACTGGAAGGAGCTAACATTACAAAGTCCATCCCTACAGCGCTACCCCAGCAGTCAGAATTTCGACTCTTGGCCAAACAAACCATTGACCTCATTGCTTACACTGTTTACAGACAGCTTTTTAAAGCAATCACATCTGCTGACAACAGTTCCCATCGCTGGACTATTCTCACACCAACGATTTAATCTGGCCAAGCCTCCTAGCCCGCCGATCAAGCCTGGTCCCCACGATTGCCTTCTTGGGCCCACAGAGGACATCTCTCAATCCACAGCCCCACCTCTAGCATTAATTACTGAATATTGAGACTCAATAATTCACTTAATCTTATAGCTGAGCCTTAGGCCAGAGATTGAACATGGTGATTTAACTTGAAAATGTTTGCCTGCTAGTATAGTTTTTAATCCGGAACGTAAGCTGGTGGGCCCAATTTAAGATTACTGTTACACATACCCAGACTACTCTCCATGCTCAAGTAGTTCTATAATCCACATAGCCATGCCGGTCTAGTGTGCTTACTTCTACCACACAAAATGAGGCTGTTTTACTCAGGAATTTCCAATTTTTACAACCTGATCGTATTTTCTTTCCATGTTTACATCTGTTTTAACTCTGATTTCTTTTTTTCTGTATTGCCATATTATGTCTCAAAAAATATCTACTCCTTTTAATATTGCCCTATAATTTAAAAAAAAAAACACAAAGCCAAGAAATCATTTTACTCATATGTAATGTGATATGACATAACGCCTTTTGAAATTCTTAAGTATACAATGTTTTCTTCTATTGGGTTAATCTGTAATAAACACTGGGTGAAATGGTTTGGCGCTTGCAATTCTAGCTGCAATACAAGTGATAGTCATGGTTTTTAAATTGACATAGCACTTTTTAATAGGAGATTTGTCTTATTTTACACTTGTTTGCCCTAATGCAAAAAATAAACATTTTTTAGAATCCCTTTAAAAAAAACAAAAAAAAAAACTGAAGAGAAACCGTGTGCCAAAAGCATTTACCACCATCTAGTGGCAGTTTGTTAAACAAACAGATTTCCCACCTCTTATAGGTGGGCATCCTGAAGAAGGGGGGTAAATTAAAAAACACACAAAAACTTTACAATGAATGTTTCTTTGTAGTTTGAAATTTAAATTGACATGTCATGCAATCCACTTTAATGTGCTAAATAAGTTGTAAATGTTAAAAAAAAAAAACTAAAAAAAAAAACCATTCAAAATAAAGCTACATCTTAAGATCTTACATTTGTTACAAAATCCAGCCACTCTTGCTCACTTACAACATTCCATAGCACCATTTATGTATCCTGCAAGCTGTGCTGGATAAACAAAGCAAGTGTTTAAAGGGAGTCGTAGTTCAACATTCAACTTTCAACTCCAGAATTCAGAGCTAAACCTCACAGAAACCGTTTTTTGCAATTTTGGCAAGCTGGAAAGTACTATAGCAACTGCACTGGAGTCAGGGTCTTCTCTGCGTACTCTGAAAAATATACAGTATATAGTGCAGACTGTCTGTACATACAGGGTATGCAAAATTAAAGTGTATCTGGGGGTCAACTCACATGGACCAGAGCCCTATCACCGCTGGCTCTGGGTTTGAATTGCTCCAATGGAGAGGGATAAACCCACAGCATAACAAAATAGGATACTCTTCTGAATCAGATGTAATATCTTGATTGCCGCTCCCCAGCTTGACAATCCGAACAGAACGTGACAATTACAGAGCACCTCGGGATAAGAGACTGCTGGCCGCACAGTCTCTTATCCCGAGGTGCTCTGTAATGGTCACGTGGAAAATGAAAATTTGTCTTGAGTGACATTACAGGAGCACTCTAATGTTAAAGTGGTCTCCTGCATTTTGAAATGTATGAGCCTCCTATTAAAGTTAAATTAGTTATAGCAACTCATCCCAATAAATGTCTTTAGGTAGGGCTTTATATCTTGAAGGAAGGGAAGACTAAAACAATCATTCCTGCCAACATTACAGGAGAGTAATAGGAAAGGTCTAGTAGTGGTCTGAATGATAGCTACTAAAGATGTCCTTAGGAACAAATGTAAAAATGTTTAAAATGGAGAGACTGCAGATACAGTTTTGTTTCAACTAAACCACTACATAAAAAGGACCACTATAGGCACCCAGGTCACTTCAGCTCAATGAAGTGGTTCTGGGTGCCATGTCCCCCTAGTTGTAACCCTGCAACTGTAAACATAGCAGGGTTAATCCAGCCTCTAGTGGCTGTCTCCCTGAGAACCACTAGAGGCCACTTCCGTAGTCCTTAGTGCGAACATCGCATTGAACTCACACTGGACTTCCATAGGAAAGTATTGAGTAATGCTTTCCTATGGGTGGTTTGAATGTGCGCGCGGCTCAGGCTGCGCATGCGTACTCGGAGCAGACGTCAGCAGGGGAGCACTGCGCTGTATTAAGCTAAGTGGCTGAAGACGTTCTAACCCCTTCAGCTCAACAGGGGGTAGGGGACACTGTCAGGGTATTTATATCGGCAGACATTTTGTGCTATGATAGAAACTAAAAGTGTATATTCTGAGTCACTCTGAACAGACCAGACTCCATTTTGTTATTTTCAAGTTAACAAAAAGACACAAGATTTCTTTCTGTAAGACTAGCCACTTTGCCAGAGCTAAAAGGAATGCATAGTATAAACAAGTGATAAGAAGAATATAATCAATTCTAAACCCAGACAATTGTGACAGAGAAGATTAAATAATACAATTTAACTGTCTATACATATAAGGTCCCATTGTAAGTTACGGGTCAAAACTCAGATTGCTAGACACATAGTCTGGACAAAACTTAAATAAACCCTTTGATCTGTGAAGGATACGTAAGTTATGGCCACTATCTAGATAGGCCAAAATGACGTCAAAATAGCCACCAGGAAAAGTTAACTCTTTCCTGGATAGGTATGTTTAGTGGGACAAGACTGCCCTCTATAGACTAAATACCTAAATTGCGTTCTGGAAGATAACTACACCTCTAGTGCTTCTATTGGGTTATCAACTGATGACGTACAGAGAGTCTGGCCCTTTAAAAGTTAAGACAAAGGGAAGATACAAGATATGCAGGATATGCAAAGGAGAAAGGAAAAAGAGGAGAGAGGAATTGGAAGTTTGGGGACTCCAACCTCCATGCAGAGAGACATCCAAATAAGTTCCTGAGACTACCAATCGGATGAAATATCTACTCAACTGGTAATTATACTGGTTTCATTTAATTAATTAAATTAATTAAAATGTATTAATAGCATTATATATGACTGGATAAAGCACGGTCAGATTTCCATATTAAGAAATCTTAGTTAACTAAAAAGAATATATAGTTATAAACATTCCATTCTGCAGGTGGAATTAAGAATAATTATATATTAATGTGATATTATCACGTGTTAGCATACCGCTGTTTTTATCCAGGTGTATTGATTTGCTCTAAATTAAGATAGATATCTTTTAGACAAATTAAAATCTGCTTATATAATATGGTAGATTCTCTTATTGGATGGTTCCAGGAAATGACTAATGAACTGGTTTAAATGTTATTTTATTTAAAATTACATAAGAATAGATCTTAATTACCTAGGAGATCTAGCCAGCATTGAAAGGGTTATTCTAACTGTCAGCTAAACTTTACGACCTTACGCTGCACTCTGAGGAATTCTGTTCTGAAAAGTTTCACTTTCAGTCTGTGTTAAAGATAGTCATAAATCGTCAAAAGTCTTGACAGATAATGCTATTTAGCCATTGAAATGTGGATAGCCATTCCTTTGTATTGCATATCATTTTATACTGGATATTCATTGATTATTGTCATGCATGTTACATGTTATTATTAATTAATTTGTTATTAAAAATAAAATCTATTTTTATAATAAAATTGTAATATTATTTATATGATATACTTCTCACTTACGATAAACGTTCTTTGGGATCTGAGAATTGAATTAGTGGGCAATTCTCAACTGTTTACTATTATTATCCCATAAATATCCCCACAACACACACCTAATAACCCTATAGTGCCAGGAAAACAAGTTTGTTTTCCTGGCATTAGTATTCCTTTAAAAGCTGCAGTGATTCTTGTTTTAGGAGATCCAGTTAATAAAACCCCCTAAAGTAAATTAACAACGAATAACGAAAATGTTTAAAATTTAGTTAAAAATAAAAGGGCCCCTCCGAGCGATCGACATAACCATGCTATGCCAGTAATGACCATGCCATTTAACCCAGTAGAGGGAGGGCAGCGAACTGTTCTACCCTTTACTAGAGTCCCATAGGGCACAGAGCAAGACCTTTACACCCCCACCCCCTTGTTTTTCTCTCTCTCGTCCTCTAGATTATCATAAAATACATGAAGAAAATATAGAAATACTTTTTAAATAGGGTACTTCACATACAACCAAGCTGAAGTGCTTTATGGATGTGGAGTGATCCTTTAAGCATACTTTCTCTTGCTCACTTCTTACAACACCGGTTCCAGCAGCTGCCAGGGACATACTGGAATAAAGACTACCGACACAAAAAGCTCTATTTCAGTAACACCTGGAAGTCTGCTACATTTGTAATAAAGACGGCATACCCATGGGACAAGAGTAAGATAATTTACAGAAAAAATTAAAATTTGAAAAACATGTTAGCCCCAAGTTATGCCATCAAATCAGACTCAAAGATGAGAGATACATGTTCCTTTAGGGGTTGCAATGTATGTAAAGTTTGCCGGACGACTTCTGTGCAGAGGTCCAATACATTTTCCAGTTATATAACCGGTGACATGTATCATATCAAGTCAGACATAAGTTGCCACATGGACTTTGTTGTATATTTGCTCCAGTGCCCATGTGGCAAACAATATGTGGGTCGTACAAAACGAGCCCTTACAATTCGGCTTTTGGAACATTTGAATAATATTTTAAAAAGACTTACAACCCACTCGGTCCCTGTGCATTGCAACACATGTCCCTCTTTTTCTTTGAAGGACTTTAGATGTACGGGCATCGAGAGGGTTTTCCCACATTGGCGTGGTGGGGACAACTTTCTAGACGAGAAACTTTTTGGATCCATAAATTAAGACCATTAGAGCCTAATGGGCTAGATGTTGATATTGATTTGGTTTGTTTTTTATAATTCACATGCTGTTTCGTTTTCTTTTTCTGTTTATGTCCCTCTAATCTTCTCAGGTATATATATATCTTTTTAGGGGTTTTGAATTTCCCCTTTTCAATATATATTAACTTCTGCATTTTTTTTCTGTGGCTTTAAAGACTAATAATATTTCTGCTCTTTATAATCTTTATGTTTCATAATTAGCTAGTGGCTACACTGATTATTGCTAATTTTGATGTATATTAATATCCGTTCATTGATATAATATACAATATGACTAAAATATAGACATGTGCATATTTCATTTTTTCTTTATTCTTTTTTTAATTCTCTAAAAAAATCTTTAGCAAACATTTGTATTGATAAGGAATTTTTTAAACACTGAACTCTTTTTCATAATGATTTATTTGATGATTAAAAGGATTAATATTTGATAAAATGTGCTCTATTAATTCCCCATATATATGGGGGTGTATTGTACCGGTTATACGCTGTTGTTGCTGATTTATTTTGATCTTAGACAGATACACTCACTATCAATATTATGGGACTATTCTATTGGCGACCACCACCTTTAGTGATGACACGCATGGTGGAACACTTCCAGTTCCGGTTTCACGGATACGAACGCAGGTTTTTTCTAATTGGAAATAAGAAGATATTCCCCAACAGCTGAGGAAGAAATCTGACCGGACCAATGAAGACTGGGAAATAGGAAGACGCCCATGAATTTCATCATGGACACAGAGAGTAGCCCTATATATTGGGACTATGGGGATGGGGGAATTAGGCTGCTTTTTTACTGTTATGTTATTGTTTTTATTTTATGGTCCCTGAGGAAGTTCACACGTGTGAACGAAAGGCGTAGGACCTCGTGGCTTATTATATTTTAAAATCATTTTGTGGAATTTTATTCTCCTTACCAATAAAGCTGCAATTTTTTTTCACCATCACTTGAGTCCTGCATTGTATATCCACCGGTGAACAACAGAAGGGATTTAGCCCCCCATTGCCATCGGGGGAGGCACCCTAGAGCACTATTCTCACGGAAGTTTGTGAGTGCATTACATTGATACAATTTGGTTCTTTTACAATATGTATGTTTTTTTGTTTGGTTTAGATTTACAGCCGTATCCCAAATTTCTCTGTTGTCTTATACTCTTGCTGTGTTAAGGTCACCTTTTCTGGGTAGTGACCTGGGAGGCTGTCGCTCTATATCTTTGAGATAAGTATTAACTTTTACTTTTTGGCGGCATATTTAGTGCCTATATATAGTTTTTCTAAAATAAAACTATTTTATCCCTGCTTATGTGTAGAATGGAGAGTTTGCAAAACCAGTTATTCATTCTTCAGAATTTGTTTAATTGCATACTTGCACTCTGCCTATATATTTAAAAAGTGGGAGGAGAGAGAGAGGACAGTCATGAGTAGAAACAACATTTAACAGAAGAAAGATGCCACAGTGGAAAAAAGTACCCTACACCAATTCTCAGGCCTATACTCCCTGATACAGAGTACAAAGAACACAGCTCAATTAGAAAGTCAATGAAAGGGCCAAGATTGCTTTCTAAAACCCAGGTTGCTGATGTTTGTCCTCTGTCAGAAATAGCACAACAATGTACTCAAAAGGATCTGACCGTTTCATTTTCAAGGGGAATTTAGCTCTAAAGAATACTACATCTATGTAAAAAAAAAAAAGTTTTTGAAATCCTGTTTTAAAATGAAACTGCAAAGACAGTACTAGTACCACTTTGAATAAAAACTTTCCAGTAAGTGTTTCTCAGAAGTGCCAACTTTTTTTCAGCCCATAATGTCAGCATGAACTCCTCTATAGCACTTTAAATGAACTGCCTAGTGAAGAAATGTTTCATATACCATACCTATTATGCAGATTAGTTTAATTAACAAAACTGCATTAATATTCATGTGTAAACCCTCAGAGATGAGTTTACGCATAGTGCTGCTTGTCATCGTGGCAGCTAGTCTAAAAGAATAGCTATATAAATATTCCAAATAACCAATGGCATTTTAACTTTGATGCATGCAATTTACAGCCCTGTCATTTATGTTTAAAAGTAAATTGTAACTATGAGAGGTATAGCAGAGGTGCCTTAAAAACACACAAGCCACACATTTTTCTCTTTTTAAATGACAGTCTTTCAGCTGTGCATTTCCAACCATCAATGTCCCTCAGAACTAGATTTCAAATATTGTACATTCTTGATTCAAATACAACCTATTCTTTCACCTACTATACTAATTACACAGATCAAGGGACACTGTAGCAGACTAGCACACACCAGTTCCAGATGAAAAGGGCAACTGTTGTAACATTTCATGAACTGTCGAAGAATCCATGACAGGAACATAGTTTTACAATCAAATTCCAAAACACATTCTGAACCATTTAGAAAGAACCATATTTAATCTACACTTCATAGCCCTAGTGAACACTGAGAAATCGTTTTAAAGTGACAATATGTTGTTAATTTGTACAATGTATCCAGTTGAGGGTATGATTTGCAGTGATCTTTGGAGAGGCAGAACAGATGTAATCAAACAGCTCACAAAAGTAACATTACACATTTCCAAGCTATTTGGTTAACAATGTATAAACAGCCTTTTTATACCATGTAAACATGAAATAATGACAAGTTTTGAAAATATTTTATCTATTGTTAAAGGTACAAATTCGAAAAGGGCTGAAAATAAAACAGCCTAGTAAGTTTAATTTGTTGTACAGTTACAACCCAGAATTTGGATTACTTGACAATCTTTTGCAGATTAAATAAATAAAATTAGCGCCCTGGTGTTTATTCATTTAGAGATATTTGAAGAAAAAATATAATTAAAGCAAACCTTTTGGTTACATGCAGTGTACAATCTCTTATTCACTTTTGGCAAAATATAATAAAAAATAAATACATTTAATAAAAACTTCACCTGCAGGACAAGTGGTGAAATTGTAAAGTAAGTGTGAGTGTTCTGAAACGTAAATAAGTTCCAGCTCAGTTTCTTTACAAATTGTCTTCTACTTTACTCATAGAAAGCTAACACTTGTTTTATGTCTGTCATTGTGCAGACGTTTTAACCCCTTAAGGACTCGGCATGTGTGATATGCCATGATTCCCTTTTATTCCAGAGGTTTGGTCCTTAAGGGGTTAAAGACTTGCTTGTGAATTCTATGTCAGAAGCAAAAGAGGAAAAAAAAAAATTCACAAAAGTTAACACCTTGCACCTTCTGGGAGAATATAGTGGTATTTAAGATTCATGCCATTGCAGGGCACCTCAGTGCTTCCCAGTGAAGAATGCAGTCTGCCAGGTTCATTCATTTGCATTGAATGAAACAAATGTTAGAGAAGTCTTAATGTGACATTGAACAGATGGCAATGAGTCACACGGGTGACATCTCATTCTAAGACCACACATCATGAAAGACTTCTATTTTGCTGTAAACCTGGTTTTAAATCATTAACGAAAATAGCATTTCTAGGCTCAAGTGAAAGATCTAGATACAAGAAATTTGTAACTTCATTAATATTGCTAAAAAAAAATAAAAAAAAATAAAATAAAAAAAAAATCACCGAGACCATGGTATTTTTTCTAATGTAATGGTTCACAAGCACTCACCAGTTCAGGCATTGGAAACATTTGGTGTTATTCAAGTATTGTAAATAGACAAGGAAGAGGTTAAAGACAAAATGACTGAATTAGAAACTCTCCAATGCCATTACGCTTTCAAACTGCAATTCTTGTCAGTGCTCCATACTGCAGTTCATTGAATAACCGCAGTAGTATTCAGTGAGCTGTGAAGTTAACTTGTGTATTTCAAGGGAGTCAAGTATCCACATCTGAAGAACATGGCAGGGCAAAATGTGACCTGAGTGAGTTTCATTTATAAAAACTTTCCAGCTTTTAGTGGAGGGATGTGGGCAATAATTTTAGCAACATCTTAACCACACTAGGTTCATTTGTGAGACCCTACAATTTACACAGCCTGGTAACATTTCCCATTCCTACAGAGACAAGTATATATTTTAGGGCACTAAACCAGAAATAGAGTGTCAAATACACAGTAACAAAAATCTGCTTATAGAATATATTTCTATTTATTATTAGTGCTTATATTGGTAGAAATAAAACATCTGTAATTACTTAGAGCATCTTTAATCATCTCAAAAACATTAAGAAATTTCCTAGCCATTTGTCGGAGGATCCAGAGAGCAGAAGGGAGGCCAGACCAGCTACTTCAGTACGCTCAGAGCACAGTGGAGAATGGAATCCACTCACCTGCTGTATAGATTGAAGGAAGAAAAAAAGAAAAAAGTGGGAGGGGAATAGGGGGAAGACACACAACATAAGGTGGAAGTGACAAACATGAAAACTGAAAAGTCAGAGTATCGTGGAATCACGGTGCATTCCATTTTCATACGTGCTGATCCGCTTTCAACGTAACTGCAGACCACTATGTACGTGGCACAGTTACAAGACACTGGGAAGAGATTTAAAATCGGCTGTAGGCATTTTGAGGCCTTCGAACAAAAAAGTACCGAAGCAGGCTATCCAACCTCAGACCATGACAGCACAACTCAAAAAATGTGCTGATCTGTAAAAAAAAATAAAAAAAAAAATTGGGGAAAATGCATCCAGAACAAACAGTCTTGGTAGAAAGATGTGCAGGATGGAGGGAGTGTGGACTTCCAATATACTCCTGCAATCATGGTGTCAATTGTGGATGAAATGGTGAAGGAACAAAAACTTTATAAAGTCTCAAAGTTAACCAACCTGGCGAGCAGTCTACAAAATAAAAAAACAAAACAAAAAAAAACCTGCTGCCTCAATGACGCCTCATTTTAACTTTGCGAGCTGGGCTTCCCTCGTCATCTCCTATTTCTGAGTAGTTATCCACATATTCATAAGACCGCCGCCAATAGTTCTCAGAGCTAAAGTTACTCCGCCTCCTCGGCTTTGGTAAAAGCACAGAACGTCTGTTTTCTTCTTTATCCATTTCTAGAATCCGGGGTCTACAATGGAAAACAAAGCCTTATTAGCTATTTAAATAGAGCTCCATAAGTACTGCAGCAATTGTGATCTGTGTGGTCGAGAATATGATTTCAACATAAAATCAATAAACAATGGAAAAAAAAAAAAAAATGTTGAAATAGGACAGATGGGACACTGTAGGTACTATAACCATGTCATCTCATTGAATGGGCTATACAATCTGTTGTGCCCAGCACAGACCCTCCATTGAATGTTAAGCCATTTTTAAAAATATGAAATAAGGGTCACTGGCTACACACACTGCACCCCACTGGAGGCACAGCTAAGGCAGAGCTTACACAACACTTCCTTCTAGCCATATCTGCAACGGACACGGTTATAGGCTCCCTCATTAACCCAAGCAGCCCAGAGAGGATAGGCTTTAATTTTCTTAAAACATTCAAAATGTTTAATCCTGTATGGAATGAGAGAGCCAGGGAACTCCAGACACTATTAAAACACATCAACGAGATGAAGCAGTTCCAGTGCCTACAATATCCCTTTTAAAAACGTTAAGTACTTTGTTTATATAGCCTTACACACTTCCTGTAAATAGATCTAATTTTTAGATTTCCTTTACTGCACATCATTAATTTAGAATGTCTTATCTGTTGCTTTGTTAATAGCTTACAGGAGACTTGTGTGTGATCATACATACAATTTTTTTTTAATACACTGTATATCACAGCCAAGGACTATGGCTGCATAAATAGATGAGTGATTTAACTCCTAAATGGCAGAGAATTGAGCAGTGAGACTACAGGGGCATAATCTATACATCAAAATTGCTTCATTAAGCCAAAAGCTATTTTTGTGCTTAGTGTCCCTTTAAGTTATTCTGTTTGCTGAAGTTTCAAAATAATACCATGCATTTTCTACCAGACTGGATAATTACAAAGCAATTTTCTCACATGACCAGAAAAATCACAATCACCATCCTATTTCACCTACCTGTGAGCTGCATCCGGATCGGCTTTACGATGGGACCGTTTTGGTTTCAGGACATGCTGCCTGTTACTGCCGGAGAGATGTTCATGATTGTAACTGCTACTCATGGACTTTGTTTCTAGACGTGGAGCTTCTGTCCTTGTCCTACGAGAAAGTTTGAGAGACAACAAATGTGAGATCACACCAAAGAAGTTGCTTATATGTTAGCAAACCTTTCAATTTGAAGGAGCCCTCCAAACACCTAAAGCACTTCAGCGTGCTGAAGTGCTTTGAATGACAGACAAAAAAAAAAAAAAAAAAAATATTGCAGATGTCAACAGAAATTGACACTTTCATAAATTAACCTTGTTATACCCCACTGGCTGTCAATCAGCAATTGCCCAGAGCACCTGTCTTGCAAAGACTTCTCATTGAGCTGCATTGGGAAGTCTGATTGGACAGCCACTGGGCATGGTAAGAAAAATGGGGTTGTGGTTGCAAAAGCTGCAAACTAGAAATATGTTTAGATATGTCCCAGTGAGAAAAAAAAAATTAAAAATAAAGTTAAATGCATGCATGTTTTCATTGGGGTATATCCACTAAATGGTGATTATATTTGGGTAGTAAAGTGTTCCTTTAAGGGGAAGCACATGTAAATATATAAGTGTGAAAAGTAAGTTATGGTTCTAAGCAAAAGTACAAGAGGAGAAATGGGAAACTCATTCAAGGTACTGCAGTGCATACAGAGTACTTTCACTCAGGTACAAATCCTGCAAGCCATGCCCCTTCAGTGGCTTCAAACAAAACCCTTCACCAACATTAACATCTTTTTGAAAGCGATTATAGAAGAATAGATGTACTGGGAGATGGCTATGTGCATCCAAAGCTCTTGCATGATAGGCATTAACAGCCAAAGAAATACTACAGGAAAACATAGCTTGAGATACGACTGGCCCAGTCACTTCTCAAGCTGCAATTTCTTATTTACTCGATATGAAATGTGAATAGCATCCTGGCAGCTGAAAGAAGTTCCCCTGACGTGGTTTATGCATTGAACTTCATTTCATCAAAAAAAGCCAGAGGACGAATTCCTCATGTGGTATAAAAATTCTGTTAATACATGCAGTATCCAGCAAAGGAGTTCCTGCTATTCAGACAGTTCTTACTTCCTGCCCCCGGAGCACTAATCACAGATGAGACCTGTATTGATAGAATGCATGACAAAACATTCTCTCCCAGCACCATAGTGGTAAGTAACACAGCAACATACGTCACTTACAGGGTTATTCACTCAAGTGAAAATGCAAGGTGAATAGAACATGAATTTCACATTTAAGGTTTAAAGTAGCAAAGCCTGAAAAGATGCTCCAAGTCAGTTAGGTTTTCTGTTTGGCTAGTCTTGCCTTAAAGATTAAATTCTCACTTTAATGAATAATCGAGTTATACAGATATAAAACCACATACTTTCTAAGTATGACAACAGCCCGTCTTTCCTTGATGTCCTGTGGTCGAATGCAATGGGTGATATCATCTGCAGCATACCCGCTACAACGAAAAGAAAAGAACAAGTAGGTTAGAACACAACCCAAAACCATAGCAAAACACAAAGCACTTTAACCACCACAGGTTACCAGAGTTATTATTCAGTTATTCTTGTCAAACACTTTAAGGGTGGGGTTTGAAGCCTGCCCCCTCTGCTGCCAACAAGATGGGGATTTCCATCTAAATTTGGATAGTAAAATGCTGTATACACTGGGCTAAGTGCCTCTGCGATTCTTTGTGAGAAAAAAAACAAACAAAAAAAACATTTCTTTTAAATAAAATTGCATTGAACTCACAGCGCAATTTCAGATCCCCATAAGAAAGCGTTGAGAAATGCTTTCCTATGGGCGGCTTGAGTGCACACGTGGCTCCACTCAGGAGCCAACGTCAGCAGGGGGAGGAGAGGTCACCAGCACCGAGGGAGCCCTGCGCTGGATTAAGGCAGGTGGCTGAAGGGGGGGGACCCAATGACCCTATATTGCCAGGAAAATGGGGTTATTTTCCTTTAACCGCTTGCATACCCCAGACAGTTCAATACAAGAAAAATAAAAACCGTAAAATACGGAATACAGTAGTATACAGAAATGGAAAGACATTTACACTAAGATGAAAAGAAAAGCGGTTAAAGGTTGTAGCATGGAGACAAGTGTAGTATGGTCTCCTTTAATCCCTGGTGTGACAATTCACACATTTACTGGGGGAGGGTGTATTACAAGTATGATGATAGAATAGAAATGTGTTCAGGTTGCGAGCCAGCTGTTTATAAAAGCCTTAGATGCTGTCAGAAGCCACTAGGCTCTCACTAACATGTCATACCATGTCCAGCCAGCCCTTCATAATACAATTCAGTCCACAACACTGTACTGCACAAGCCAGGGGTGGGTGTATAGGCTTTGCTTCCCTCAGGGTTTATATCCGCACATTTATAATCACAGGTATTCACACCAAAAGGTGTGTTAATTTGATTTACGGGTACACAGGAAGATTGGGAAACTGTTTTCCCTTCATAAATAGAAATCCAATGATGCCTTTATACAGGCAAATCAGGAGAGGCAAGCTTTCAGCCAGCAGTGGCAAAGAAAATGTTCAGGGCTTGAAACGCCATTTTATATCTCACCATCTCTGCAAAATCATGCAAGTGCTGCCCGCTCCAGTGAAAAGATTCAGAATACCAAAATCACAAAGTGTGTAGATAGTTATAATGTAGCAAAGGGACTATATACAAAATAGGCAATCCCATTCTAGCTTTACATTAGTAGAATTAAGCCGGTCATATTGTAAGACCCGTACAGAACAGGATCTAAAAGGTATGATGTTAATGAGGAGGAAGACGACTCTTCAGCTCAACACTGAAAGCATCTAACACTGGAAAACATACCAAGTCATTGTTACAAGTGTGATCGGCCCATAGACTTCAAGTTGAAGAGCTGCCTCTTCATGTAGTATGAACTAAGCACATACAAGCCATGTATTTATACACGTTAGAACCGTGTGAAGTGACCAACTAAATAGATGCTCTCAACTTCCTTTATAACCTACCCCACCTTTAATACACACTAAAAAGCCTGACAGACTCAACATTCTTTTCCGTGCGTAATTAAATTATAGCTGGACAACTGAACGTCTTATAGATACGGTGCCACAAAGGAAGATCTGTGTTGTACAACTGCATTTCCCATGATACGTTAAGGGTTAGTGACCTACATTTTGGCAATCCCTGTACTAAATAAAAATAGGAAGTAGTTTCATCATCATCATCATCATCTTCAGCTCAATAGACGAAGAAAAAAATAATAAAAAAAAATAAAAAAATAAACTCTTCCGCTCCCATCTCTAAAGTTATGGAAACCTACCCTTCAGAATGAATAATCTTTTTACAATAGTTCCAGCAGACAATCTTGTATTTCTTGTTTTATTAGTACATAACTACAGGTAGATTAATAACCGAGTATGTGCCAGGATTTTTGTTATGAAATATGTAGATCCCTGTTGAAAGTCCTACATAGTCACACCTGTTTTGGAAGGGAAGACCGAGTTACCCTAAATGTTTCCCCAAGAACATTCCTGAGGGAGAAGCGGTAAAGGTTAAATAAAGTAAGCATATGTTTGCCATCACTTCTTTTCATGTCATCTATAAACATCCAGTATGACACTCAGACTTCATTATTGGGTTTATAACACAGCCTGCGCTTGTTGTAAGCTGTACAGTTTTACACCATGCCAGCACTTTACTACCATTTCACACCTAATATAGCTTCCAGGAAGGCACCACTTGGCAATATGCAGCAAGAACTGCTAAGTCACGAGAGAAGGCCACAAACTGAGACCTGAAGAGGAGATCCTATCCTATTTCACAGATCTCACGGTCCTATTCTGGGTTACAGGACGAGAGAGCTGTCCTTCCCAAATTGATCACCAAGCCTGCCTTTTTTTTTTTTTTTTTTTATTAGTGTTCCTGAAACTTCTACTAAAGTGAAAGTACATGCAAACAGATACAGAATCTGTGTGTTCAACAACATGCTTTAAAACATGGAGAGATAGCTATAGTGAAAAGAGAGACCCCTTGCTAAGCAGCCTATGTACCAGTGAGATATTTGTTTACAAGAATGGTTGATAATTTGTGGACTGCTGCACAAGCCATATACACAATATGCATTCAAGCATACAAGTGGGCCAGACACCAAGCACAAGGGAAAACCGATTAAGGTGAATATTAATAAGCTCTTATCTGAAGCATAATGCTATCAAAAACATACCAATGGTAAAAATAAATCTCTTAATAGTACTATTATCTAGTGGTTCTATGTCACAAGGGAGTGGTTCAACAGGGAATTGCTATGGTTGGCTTACTATAATTAGTGTGACCTCTTAAATTAGATAACAAATACCAATAAGATGGTTCCATAAAACAGGACAGCACTGAGTAATCTGATTTGTCAGAGGAGTATCAAGATAATTGCCCTGGCAGTGAAAAATCCAATACAAAGGCACCTTTCCAGAAAGCCACCCAGGAGTGCTTGATGCTGTTAGCACGGACAGCTGAATGGTCATATACAAAGGGCGATTTTTTAAAATAGATCAGTGGGACAGCCCAAGTCTAAGTCATACAGAAACCAGTATCAAACTGAGATCACACATAACCCAGGTAGGGTTTTTTTCCTAAAAATATTTTTAACTGTTAGTTTAGCGCCATAAGCCTACCTTTCCTGCCGTTCTACCCCATCTGCAGTATTAGTTTTTCATGCTGTATTCTATGATGACTGTTTTTGGGGAGTTTAGCTTAATTGCCCATTTTTGCTGAACCAATAAAATGTGCTTGCAGCTGAACTACAAATCTCAGTATTCATGGCTGTGCACATAAAGCTTTGAAGCACTACAGAAAGTAAAGCGATCAATTGCTGGTTTAGTGAGAGTGAACTTGAGATCCTGCACAGCCTGTGGATTTGCAGCAAATGTAGGAAAGTTTAAAAAAAAAAAAAAAGTGTATACTTTGTCTATACAGTGCATACTGCTACTCAAACTGAGGAATAAAATACATTTGATAAAGCAATATATGGATTACAGGCTGCCAAAGATAATACATACATACATTACAGGAAACGCCAAGCACCATGAGCAATACAGCCATGGCACTGCCCTCTGAATCTCATTTTGAGCAGCGAAATGAGATTCCCATGGTTGTTTAGCCTGGCCTTTCGCTCAGCATACTACTGTGGTCATTGCAATTCCATATAGGCAATGCCAATTTTGGACAAGTTTGGATGTTATTCACAGATATTGTAGCGGTTATGGTACAGAGAGTGCCCCATTAAATTGCAGCACCATTTTAACAAACCATGCTTCCTCGGCGATTGCGACAGCTCAGTATTAACTGCTCCTGAGACAAACCTCACGTAATATTTTTACCCCAGTTCAGAGCAAATGAAAAGCACAGCACTCTTCTTAGTCAATCCGGCTCTCATGAATACAACCATTCTGCTCCATCAGCAGTAAAACTCGATTAACCCATTGACTAGGATTTCTCATCTGGGGCACCTGTTCCAAAATGCAATCCATAGCACAATCCCCATCTAAGCCATATCTCTATATTCATCAGGACCGAGATTAACTTGTTTTTCTCTCCCACTATACAAATTCTGCACTTGTCAGACCCCAATGTAGGGTTTTCACAACCAAGTTCTGGATGTAGTGTATGTGCCTCCACCTCAGCCAAGCTAGCTGTGGAACGGTCTGCGTACAGGAAAGTGAAAGACAGCTGAATGTCTCAATTTAGTATAAAATTGAGCGTTTACCTGCTAGAGAATTCCCTTGGATAACATTGTTTTGGCAAAGTACAGTTAGCGTTGACCTTCATACACATGGATTATGCATTGTACAGATTAAAGATATTTTTACATGAAGAGTAAGCTGCCCATCTCAAAGACCGCTGCAGTGGATGCAAGCAGATACATCCACTGAAGCAGCCATTGCCTTTATCTACTTCATCAGCATTGAGGTAAAGACTTTAAATAAAAAATTATTGTCCAATATATCTACAAGCTAAAAGGGAAATATAACATTTTATATGCACTATCCCTATTCCAACCAGCTGTAGTCACCAAGCCCAGCACTAACCCTATCCCAACCAGCTGTACTCACAGACCTGCATTAGCCCATTCCCCGCCACAAAAGGCCTATCCCTAGCCATACACCAGACCCTATATTTCCCCTCCAGCCCCCGGTTACCTGTTATATTAACCCTGTATTCCCCCTCCAGCCCCGGTTACCTGGTCCCTATATTAACCCTGTATTCCCCCCAATCCCGGTTACCTGGTCCCTATATTAACCCTGTATTCCCCCTCCAACCCCGGTTACCTGTTATATTAACCCTGTATCCCCCTCCAGCCCCGGTTACCTGGTCCCTATATTAACCCTGTATTTCCCCCCCAGTCTCGGTTACCTGTTATATTAACCCTGTATTCCCCCAGTCTCGGTTACCTGGTCCCTATATTAACCCTGTATTCCCCCTCCGGCCCAGGTTACCTGTTATATTAACCCTGTATTCCCCCTCCCGCCCCGGTCCTATATTAACCCTGTATTCCCCTCAGCCCGGTTACCTGGTCCCTATATTAACCCTGTATTCCCCCCAATCCCGGTTACCTGGTCCCTATATTAACCCTGTATCCCCCTCCGGCCCCGGTTACCTTATATTAACCCTGTATTCCCCTCCGGCCCCGGTTACCTGGTCCCTATATTAACCCTGTATTCCCCCCCTCCAGCCCCGGTCCCTATATTAACCCTGTATCCCCCTCCGGCCCCGGTTACCTGTTATATTAACCCTGTATTCCCCTCCGGCCCCGGTTACCTGGTCCCTATATTAACCCTGTATTCCCCTCCGGCCCAGGTTACCTGTTATATTAACCCTGTATTCCCCTCCGGCCCCGGTTACCTGTAATATTAACCCTGTATTCCCCTCCGCCCCCGGTTACCTGTTATATTAACCCTGTATTCCCCCTCCGGCCCCGGTTACCTGTTATATTAACCCTGTATCCCTCTCC